>ML777810.1:653505-689735 GCA_009831015.1 Picea engelmannii
GACGTAAAACAGATACATGAAATACATTATGAGTTTTATGCAAGTGGGGTGGCAGTACGAGACGATAGGCAACGGGTCCAATTTTCTCTTGGACCCTAAATGGCCCTATAAACTGAGGTGACAACTTTTTCCCCTTCCCGAACTGTATGGTACTCTTATTAGGCCTGATACGAATGAAAACTTGGTCCCCCACTTCATAATTTTGGTCGGTCCTGTGTGCATCCGCATAACTTTTCTGTCTATCCTGTGCTTCCTTTAGTCTCTGCCTGATCTGAATCACCTGTTCCTCCATTTCCTGAATCAATTCTGGCCCAACTGTTACTCGGTCTTCTAATCTATCCCAACTCAATGGTGTTCTGCAAGGCCTTCCATACAAAGCTTCGTATGGTGGCATTCCGATGGAACTATGATAACTGTTATTGTAGGAAAACTCTACCAAAGGTAGCTACTTCTCCCACTGGGTTTGATTATCCATTACATACATCCTAAGCATGTCTTCCATAACTTGATTTACTCTCTCAGTTTTCCCATCTGTTTCAGGATGATAAGTTGTGCTTAAGTTCAACTGAGTCCCCAATGCTGACTGTAAACTTGTCCAAAATCTAGATGTGAATCTGGAGTCCCTATCTGAAATAATCTTCTTTGGTATCCCGTGCAAACTAATAACCTCGCTTATGAACACTCGTGCCACATCAATAACATCATAAGTGTCTCTAACCAGAATAAAATGAGCACTCTTGGTTAGCTTATCCACTATCACAAGAATGTCATTGTGTCTATGAAATGTGAGTGGCAACCCTACAACAAAATCCATTGAGATGACTTCCCACTTGGACATAGGGACATCATGTGGTTGTAGGAGGCATGTCGGGTGATGGTGATCGGCCTTCACTTGTTGACACTCTAGGAATCTGGTGACAAAATGAACTACATCGCGCTTCATGCCTACCCAAAAGAAGAGTTTCTTCATTTCTGCGTACATCTTCTTCACACCCGGATGCACACAATAAAGTGATCTATGGGATTCCTTCAGTATGATGCTTCGAATATCCCCATTCTCTGGGATATACATCCTTCCTCGATATCTTAACAATCCATCTATTTCCAAATTATATCCTTCATACTTTGGGTCCAATTGCCTCCCGCTCTGGAGGTTTGAAGTAACCTTTAAATACCAACTGTCTCCTAGTAGTTGTGTCAACACATGTTCCCTCAGACTGACCTTTAAGGTCACCAAGGAGAATATATGTCGTCTCCTACTCAAGGCATTTGCGACCACATTTTCCTTTCCTTTTATGTACGAAATACCAAAATCATACTCACTCATAAACTCACTCCATCGCCTTTTCATGGCATTCAAATCTCTTTGAGTGAAGAGATGTTTTAAGCTTTGATGGTCCATTTTGAGTTCAAAATTTCGCCCCACAAGATAGTGCCTCCAAAGTTTCAGAGCTAGTATTACAGCTGCCAACTCTAAATCATGAGTCATGTATAACTCTTAGTGCTTCTTCAAATTTCTTGACGCATAAGCTATCACTCCTCCATCCTGCATTAGCACGGCCCCCAATCCTTGTTTCGAGGCATCCGTGCAGACCATGAAGTCCTTTTCCATACCTGGCACTCATAGAATTGGCGCACTAGTTAGTAACCGCTTAAGCTCAGTGAATGTGCTATCACATTCTTCTGTCCACTCATACCTGACCCCCTTGCGTTGTAAAGTGGTGATGGGTTTCGCTATTTTTGAGAATCCTTCCACAAATATCCGGTAATAACCTGCTAGCCCCATGAATCTTCTCACCTCATGTGCATTTTTCGGCACTGGCCATTCCATAATGGCCTTTACCTTTTCTAGGTCCACCGAGATTCCTTCGCCGGAAATGATATGACCTAAATAGTGGATCTTTGTCTGGAAGAAGGAACACTTCGATAGCTTCCCAAAAAATTTGTTCTCCCTAACGAAAGACAACACTATTCGCAAGTGTCCCTCGTGTTCTCTTTCATTCCTGGAATAGATGAGAATGTCATCTAGAAAAACTTGTACAAATCGATCTAAGTACTTCCGGAATACGCCGTTCATGAGGCTCATGAATACTGTTGGCGCATTAGTCAATCCGAAAGGTACCACAACAAACTCGTAATGTCCAAATCGAGTTCGAAAGGCAGTTTTTGGGATATCACCTTCCTTAATCCTTAACTAATGATATCCAGATCGCAAATCGATCTTTGAGAATACCGCCGCTCCTTTCATCTGATCGAAGAGATCATCTATTCGTGGCATTGGGTACCTATTTTTCACTGTAGCACGGTTCAAGTCCCTGTAGTCTATACACAGTCATAAGGATCCATCCTTATTCTTTACAAAAATTACCGGTGCGCCCCAAGGTGAGACACTGGGCCTTACTAGCCCTAAGTCTAGTAACTCCTTCAACTGCATTTGCAATTCACAAAGTTCCGGCGCTGTCATCCGATACAGAGTCTTGGATATTGGTTTTGCACCAGGTTTTAGCTCAATAGTAAAATCAAGCTCCCTTTCCGGAGGTAACCCTGGTAACTCGTTCGGGAAAACATCTGGAAATTCTGACAATACCGGATATTGATCTAATGAGGGTCCCTTCCTTTCTTTCACTGCCTCTACTACATAAAGTCGACACCCTTGTCTCAAACATCGCTTGACCTTCATAGTTGATATAAAGCATAATGACACTTTTCTCTGTACACCCTGGATCTCTATTGGTCTTCCTTCATCATCAATACACAACACCCTCTTTGCGAAACAATCTACCAAAGCTCGATGAGCTGCTAACCAATCCATTCCAATGATTAGGTCATATGCCCCAAGAGCAGTGACATATACCTTCAACCTGGTAGTGCACACTCCTAGGTCTACTATACAATTATCGACACTGGGTCCTACAGCTTGTTTTTCCCCCGAAGCCATCTCGACTTGTTTAAAGTTATCGTGCTCATAGGCTTCCAACCCACTCCTTTTTAATGTAGAAGGTGAAATGAAACTATCTGTTGCACCAGAATCAAACAAAATCTTAACATTGACATGATTTAGCGTACCTAAGGATTCTACTACTATGGATTGATGTTCGGCCTGGCGATTGTTAACCGCTGCGTAAATCTGATGGTTGCTACTTGCTCTCCCCATTGGTGCCTTTCCTTCTCTATGCACGAACACTGATTGTAACTCCGAGCAGTCACGCTGGTAATGGGGTCCCCCGCACCCCCAACAGGTAACACCAGATCGAACCTGTGCATTGTTATGTGTCTGTCTTTGAAATGAGTTCCTTCCCCTGGAACCCCTACCCCTACTAGTTTTTCCTCGAGATGGTCGTGGACCTGTCTGCACCGTTGGCGATGAATGAGATGTTGCACTGGATGCCATTGAAAGCCCTGCAGCTACTGTCCCTGGTACGCCTCTGTTACCATAAGGTGGTGGCCTTGAGCCCCCTCCCCTAGGAAATTTCCTTGGTGTCTTTCCTACGAATCCAGGGCGATGCGGAAATGTCGTTCTTGTACCCCCGGTTAAGTTCACGTGTTCTTCCGCGTAACGCACATGTTCCACCACTTCCGCTACCAAAGAAGGTTTCCACATCCGCACCATAGCTCTTATCTTCAGGTTTAATCCATAAACGAAGCGCTATGCCTGTCGTTGGTCATTGTCCATATACGAAACATACTTGACCAGTTCCATAAACCTGATTTCATATTCTTCTACAGTTCTGTTTCCTTGCACTAAGGCGTGAAAAGCCCCTATCTGTTGTTCCTTGTAGTAAGCTGGTAGATATTTCCTTCGAAACCTTTCCTCGAAAAGTTCCCAAGATACTGTTTTTGGGGTAAGGTGTAGTTGTCTTTCCAAGTTGCCCCACCAGTTCAAGGCGTTGTCTCTTAACTGGAAAATTGCAATCTTGGCCTTCGAGTTGGACGCATAGTCCCTTAAGGCAAAACACCTTGTCATACCTTCCAACCATGCTTCCGCGCGTTCACTGGCGCGACCTCATGCAAACTCCGGAAGTTTGATCTTCTGCAATTCTCGCGTGATGTCTTCAGGTGGAAATTCTCCCCTTGAGTTCCTTGATGGTTCTGGATTACCTGTCCCAGACGATGGGAGTTCCACTTCAGTTCCTGCTAGTTGGTGCCCCTTTAAAGTCTCGTTAATGGCTTCCAACGAGCGTAGTATGAGGTCTAGTTCGGGCAATGGTGGTGGTGGTGCTGGTGTTGGTGGTGTTGATGGTGTGGGTGGCGTTAGTGGTGCCCGTGACGACGCTCCCCTGCCTCGACCCCTTTGAGTCCTGGCCATCTTGTATGGCTTAACCTGCATCACCCCAAAGTTATCAGGGTGAGTTCCAGAACGTTTCAAATTGGTGCTACTTAAACTTTAGAAACAGGGTTGGGCGTAAGTTTTCTTTACTTGTCTGTAAAAAGACATTACTCCATCAGGGGAATTGGATAGGTTTGGGTTAGGATGAAGCATCTAAGCTTGGTTAACATCGAATTTTAAGGTAGATTAACCTTACACTCAAATAAAATAATTTTAAAATTATTATTACACTAATTTAACCCAAATTAATTTTACTTTAATTTTATACTAACTTAATCTTATTTATATATAAATTATTTATACTAAATTATTTAATTTACTTTAAATTATTTTTAACACTTTATATTATATATATATATATATATATAATAATTTGAACGTATACCCAAGGGTTCGGGCATGCATGGGTTCCACGTGCTCGTCTGGATTTCATAAGCTCCCTCATATCTAACCCCCAATTTCTACACCTGTCAACCTTTCAACTCTCTATGTGTTCTTCCTCTATCCCACTTTCTCATCCGCTGGGACTTTCCTCACGTCAGTATTTGTCCACCACAGATCTGCCTCTGCTCTGCTCAGAGGTTTTCATAATCCCCCTTGCCATGGCTCACCTCCACAACGTTGTTCTGAGCACTTTACCAGTTTGTTTTGCAGAAACCGAGTATATTGATATGGCCCCTAATAAGATCCAGGACCTGGAGTCCAGTCTCCTTGAATTGTTGGGAACCAATCCCTTGTCTGTACATTTTGCGGAGCTCGCCCTTAGCTATAGTAAGAGGTACGATTCATTCCTCATGTTGTGCACAGTTTCAGTACCTTCATGAAGAAGGCGGGGTTATTCATATCAAGAAATTGCATAAACCTTGCTTACGCGGTGGTAATGAATGGTGATTTCTTCTTTTGAAACAAAATGATTTGCTTGTAATTCCAGCCCTGTACGGATTTTGGGTATTTTTCTTTCAATTTATTTCATTTATCTTTATAAATTTATTCGTCTGTGCATATGCATGTAGTTAGCTGCGCATACATTGCCTTCCATATTTCTTACGGCCCTTTGCTCCTTACTGTGAAATTCCCCATTTAAATTTTGGATTTTGGGGTTTCCTTATGCTCGATGCCAAGAGTTTCCTGTCCTTATGGACTCCTGATCTCCGATATGGCACTTTATGTGCTAGCCCTCCAGGCTAGACATCCCCCTCATATGACCATCGTTCCATGTGACCCCGGCCCTATCCTTCATCGGAGTTTCGGGGTTCCAAATGTCGAACCTCACAAGTCCTTAGGACTCGCGATTTTCCGATCCCCGATATGTTCCTAGCACATTAGCCCCTTAATCTATGCTCGTGATCCACACGACCTCGCCCTGTGACCGCAGTCTTATCCCTTATCGGGATTTCGGATATCGCACTATCGATTTGCATGAATCCCGTGCCTACGGGATTCCCGATATCCTGATGCTCCTCTTCCTTGCATGTTAGCCCTTTCGGCTACACCGAGGTCCATGTGACCTTCACCTATGTGACCGTTGCCTTATGGTTCCCTATCAGGTTTTCGGTCCTCCTCAGGCAAGAATTTCATCAATTTAAAATTTGCGATGCCTTTTTGCGTTTACCCTGGGTCAACGAATGGTTAAAATTTTAACTTTTCGCGAGTTTGAAGGTTAATGAAATCGGGATTCGGGATTTCCCATAACAAGAATCGACATACATTGGATCACGAAACCCCGATCTCTGATTTCGCGATATGTTTAGGTCTTAATTAAATGGTCATTAATTAATTCTTTTAATCAAGGGTTAAGAGTTAAGTCAATTGCGTCGACTTTTAGGGTTCGCGATTTCGTAGTGCATGGACACCTTGTCCATGAAACTCGCGATATCCCGATATCCGATGCCACCTGTCCACCGTTGACCCTTCTGTGGGCCCCATTGTCCCTTGGCTTATCGGGAAATTGCGTTTCGCGATTTCTTAACTCTTGTTGCTATGTTTCTGGGACTCCCGATATCCCGATACCCGATGAAGCCCTCCTGTGGAGCTTTCACCGATGGCGCTAGATGATTTCCACACATCCTCGGAATGAACGCCTAAGATCTCATTGGGATTCCTTGCTTTTATCGGGAATTTTCCCGTCGGGAAATCGACACTTGCGCTATCGTGATCCTCTGTCCTCACAGATCCCCGACTCCCGATCCCCGATGGTACTTGGCATTGACCCCCACGAGAGTTGACCCTTTTGACACCTCTCCTCCCTCGGTGTATTGGAGTTTGCGAGTTCGCGAATCCAAAACCTATGAGTTCCGGGACTTGTGTTTTCCCAAACCCCGATCTACGATCGTTCGGTGTGACGCGACACCTGTCCACCACTCTAACCCTGGTGGTCCCTATTCTGTCCTTGTACCCGTCGGGAAATCGCGATTCCCGTTTTTATGTGCATGGGACTTTCAATTCCCCGATCTCCGACGCTGCAGGATCTCCTGACACGTGTCCCCATTGTTTGGATGGCTCCGATTCTATCGGGAAATCGCGGATCGTGATTTCAACATGCACGAGTTTCACACTCCGGAAATATTCGATGGGTAAAATCTCGATTCCTCCCCAGAACGTTGACGCGTGTCCTGCCGAGATCAACGGCTAGAATCCGTTCTCAGGATTTCGAGAACCACAAGGTCTTGATTCTCTGACTTAACAAAACTCTGACTCTGATGACTGACCTCCGGTCAAGCTCTCCTGGGTGGCGCTCGATTTCTGCCACGCGTCCCTCCAACGGACGACCCCGATTACGTCAAGATTTCTCCTCCTGTATCCCTTGAGGACTTAACTCCCTCGCAACTTCCTGCAGATCCGACGGTTGTCGGGTATCCACTCGAGATCTGATGGCTCAGATCCGTTCTCCCTCGTAATAGGCATCTCTTCTTCAGGATAATCGATTAGTTGCATGAGCATTATGTGGTGTTAAAACCGCTCTTTTGGTACGGTCAAAATTTGTATTGGTCTATTGTTCATGAGAGTTTACGTTATTTAATATTTTGTCGGGGCTAATACAGGCAGGTAATTTACACGCTTCCTACATGATACAAGTTTTTCGTATCTCTTTGTTGTTGCGCATTGGCAGTTCCTCATTCAGGTAAGTTCGAGATAAAGTAGGCCTTTTCAAGGTCTTGCAAAAGTCCTATTGCATTTTATATAGTATAACTCGTATAGTTATTAAATTTTTCCAACTTCAAGCCTTCAACATAAGATCCCCTCGATATTTTCATCGATTTTCAGGTGTCAATACTACTCGAAACTTCATTGACTAACATTGCTCAAATAAAATAAAATTATCGCTTCTCTTTTTCGTGCTTAAAAGATTTATCAGGCTGCTTTAAGGGTAGCCATTTTATAGGAGGTGATCCTGCAACTTTCTGGTTTGCTGCCACTATTTTAAAGGCGTTCCTTTGAATATTCAGACTAACTGTAGTAGCCATATATGACCCAGTTAAAGGGTATTGCCTACAGTGGTTACTTGCGATATATGAGATCATTTGCTTGGATAAATTAGGGGTACTACCTGAGTATATTTTCGGATACTGTATCAGTCATATCTGGTCAAGCTGAACGTGTTTTGTTTGTAGTTTAAGCGTGGCTCGAGTTAACACTCAGGGTTTTGGCCCTTAGGCCCAGATTTCGAACTAAGACGCTCTGATACCATATGTAACAACCTAATATTTCTAAACATCATTAAGTTTCATAAACATTTTATGAAAGTAAACTGAAACAATAACTTCCTAGCATAATATGGATTTTCTTAACAGCAACTTCAGTAACTTAGAATTATCAATAAATACTGATTTCATGGAAGAAATAAATAAATACATAACTTAACAAAGTACCTAGTTCTGATGCTAATTTATGTTGCCTATGTTCCTTGTTGTTGCCTTCCTGCTTCCTGCTACTAGATCAACCCTGCCACAAACAGGAAAATAACTGCCCAAAACCTCTGTCCTCCCTGCCAACTATGAAAACTACCTAGATCCAAGATATCTACGGATATCCTGGCCCTCCGTGCCCAAAACCTCCAGCAACTCGGTGCCTCCCCTGATCAAAAGCCACAGTCAGAAACTCTGTGCTCACAACAAGTCTGAAAAATCCTCAGAAAAATCTCCCTCCCATGTCGAATCCCCCCTCCCGACAATCTTCTCCCCTCCCTTATTCCTCCTTCGTCGACTCATGTAGTTACTCCTCCAACCACCCTCCGTGCAGGTCCCATACCCTTCCTTTAATGTTTTATCTTCTCGGGATTCATAGCTCTCCCATCCTGCATACGCAACCATTTTATATCATTTCTCAGTGATTTCTTAAGATTTATTTCTCAGGTCATTAAATGTGATCTGTAGTTAAAGTATTACTTAGTTAACCATAATTATTTTCTTTAATTCATTTTACTTTGTAATATTTAAGCATTCTTCAAATTAGGGGCGTTACATTGGGTGTATTTCTTAATCAGATTCTGTAAAGGCCTAACCATTTCGGAGAAACTGGGGACGAATCTCCTCACGAAGTTAATCTGGCCTAAGAAAGACTGCATGGATTTTTTGGATGTAGGAGGGGGAAGTTTCGCGATGACTTGAGACCTTTCGGGGTCAATAATCATCCCTTCACTAGACACAATGAATCCTAATAGTTTACCCTGTTCTACTACAAAGATGGACTTTTTGGGATTCAAGGAGATGTCGTATTTACGACATTGAAGTAGAATGGCTCGTAAGTGAGCTAGATGATCGTCTTTGTTTTTAGAATATACAGTCACATCATCCAAGTAAACTACAACGGACTGATTGATTAAGCCTCGGAAAGCAATGTCCATTTCTCTCTGAAAAGTGGCACCGGCATTAATCAATCCAAAGGGAATTTTACGATAAGCGTAAGTGCCCCACGGGGTATGGAAGGTAGTTTTGACTTGGTCTGGTGGAGACATCAGGACTTGGTTATACCCTGAGAAACCATCCAGTAAGGATAGCCTCTCGCAACCAGATACTTGTTGAAGGATCTGTTCCATGGACGATGTTAGCACTTGGTAAATTTCCTAGAGGTCGAAAGAGAAGAAATATACAAAGGATAACCTTAACCAACCACTTTTGAAGCTGGGATCTAGCCCTTCCAGCTTCAGAGAGGGATCTCTCTATATGATTTAGCTTTGTTGTTAATCTAGATATTAGGCTAGGTAAAAGGTGCGAGTATGTTTTGTTGTTTGTAAATTGGTTGAGATGGTCTACACATCCATTGGGCTATGGGGTCTGTATTTAAACAAATAATCGATACAACCAGAAATGCTAAAGGGAACCTCCACAGGGCGAGATAATATACTCACTGGATCTTTATAAATGAAAATGATGGACGGAAGAAAAGATGAGGAAAATAACTTCAACTAACAAGCAATTAAGAATTTCTTAATCGAAGGTATTAGAAGATAAACATATAAATCTTTAGAATTGGAAACAGGGTATCAGAGATAAATCCTGCAACATAACGCTATTCATAAAGATTAGATTCAGAAAACAAAATGAACACAGAGAAAGAAAAACATTTAACTTAGAAGATCAATGTCACCAGCGAACATACGCAAGAATCCTGTGAATGCCTCTTCTTTATTAATGGCCGATCTCAAAAATAGTATAGCTTGATAGAAATAGGGTGTGTGAATCAACAACCCTCAATACTTCGAGAGTTGAAGTATTTATAATTCAAATTACAAACGTTCCTATCATAACAGATCAGGACGTGCTCATTCTATTTTTAGTCTAACTACTTTAACTAATAAAAAACTGTTTGATGACTCAGTACAACTGCATGTGGTATTTCTGGGGTAGGCCGTTGGCGAGGTGCCTTCACATCCTCTTCTGACTGGACAGGTGAATGGATGATGACAACTCATCTACTAATCTAGTAGATCACAAAGTTCCTCCCATCTGATATGATTTGGCACTGTGACTTTTAGCAATCTCCGATACACTTCATCCATGTCTGTATATTTAGCAAATGTAGGATTTTTTATAATCTGATATAACCTTGGGATCCAGCACTTGTGCTTGGAGGTAAGCCATATGCATCCTACCTTTTTCTGTGTCAAACGCTGAAAGAAGCCTGTGCTGAGCTGAGGACGACTGCTTCTGAAACTGGGCATAAGTGCTGGTAGTAAGAGTCATGTTTTTCTTCTTGATCAAATCATATTTTTCAAAAATGCCCAACTTGGGCCCAGTCTTACTCGACGGAGTATCTAGGGGAGAACCTGTGGATTTTATTGCTGTTGATATTGCCTTATGCTGACTCGATCCAAAAGGTAGAGTGACTGGCTTGACCATTGTGGTAGTTACTGTGGTAGTAGAAACTTCCTGTTCTATTGTTGCGCCAGGCACTGAAACTGTCTTTGTCTTTTTGGAGTGTATTTGAAATTCTTTAGATGACACCTCTGTCACAGGAGGAGATGACTCCTGTCGGGGCCTCTTCTCTTTGTTAAAATGAGGTGTGGTAGTGGGTAGCGCACTTGTCGAGGGCGTCTGTTGTTCCACTTCAGTTTGTTGTTCCTCATCAATCAAAGTATCGGGCTCTCATTCTGTCTGATTTGCAAATTTCTCGATCTCTGGCTTGGGTTCATGAGCATACGGAACATTCTTATTGTTCACCCTCATCTCTGAAATGATCCCATATGGATCATAGTGCTAGAAGAAACTCTTAAATAATTTCATCTCCTTCAATATTCTGTCAGCTTCCTCACCGACACCTCTACTATTGCAGATAAAAGAACCTATCTGCCCTTTAATCCTCAATTGTTGTTTCCTTTTTAAGGAAACAAAGTGAATATCATCAGAGTTCATAATCTGCCTAATATATTCTAATGAAAAAATTCTTACCGGTACATATATCGGCAGCTTGTAAGGTGCCAACTCGCACCCAAAAACTTTGATTTCGGTATAATTCTGGTATAGGTACCAGTCTCCTGTCTTTACATTGTCCGAGAGCTGTAGAATCCTCTGGACCTCTTAATTTATTCGTGGCTCAGGTCTTCCACTCAACATACTAACCATCGGGTGATAAAATTGATCAATGAAAGCTTTGAAGTCGTATTCAGCAGAGTTACGCTTCAAAAGAGAAGTCCATGCTGTGACAGGCTGGGGCTTCCCGTTGACGTCCATCTTCTGCATGGAGAAATTGAACCTGTCGGCTTGAAAATAGATGAACATGTAAGCCAAAATGAATGAATACCTAAACATGCCCTCTGTGGTGAAATTCACAAATTTCTCATGGATATTATTGGCCAAGAAGGTGCTGTAGTCGAATTGCGTGGTCGGCTGTTCATCATTTGAGAAAATGGACAGAAAACCCAGGATGGGCTTGTCTACCCATTGATCAGAATAGTAACCAAGCAAGGCACACAGGGAAGAGATAATTTGATTTCCTTTGGTGGAAAACGTGGAAGAAGGGTACGGGGGATTGGTGGACGGGAGTGGAGTGGAAGTGGGGAGAAAAATCTCGAATATCTGAGCTCTCTGGGGGAGGGTTATTTTCAGATAAAGATCAGTGAGGATTTCTAAGCTGAACGGAGATGCAGATTCAGCACGGGTAATTTGCATCATCTGGTCAATATCTTCCGGGGTGATGAAGAAAAGAACGTCTCCGGATGAAGAAACGATGGCTCTCTGGTCGGGGATGTAATGGGCTTGGCATTTGAGGGCAAACTCGAGGAAATGATGAATTTGGGGAAAGAGATACAGGGGCAAATTGGACTCCCAGAGTCCAATTTCGTCGCTCTGGTCCAGGAAGACTTCCCAGAGCCATGACTGCAGATCAGAGAAGTCAAAACCACAAATAGTGTCTGCTATCAATCGATCTTTATCGACCAAGGGGACTTTATCCAGGTCAACCGGAGGAGGAAGAAAAGGATTTTCTTCTTCTTCTGCTTGTTTGGTCTTTGACACCATTTCAGCAACTGTACCTTCAATAAACAATACATTAGTGGGCTGGAAAACTGCGGGTGAAGGTGATACGAAAGCAATGGAGGAATAAGAGGGTTCTGGCGCGATGGATGAATAACGAATGAAAAGGGAAAACGACAATTTTATTGAAAACTGGGGTCGGTTTGGCGCGGGAGATACGGTCAGCATGACAATGGACATATTATCCAGTTATTAATGGACAATGGGCCACTTGGGGTGATATGGCAGGTGACGGTGACCAAAGTATACAGACGACTGACGTGGAGGTTGGTGATTGGAGGTAAAAGTCACCAAAGGAGGTTGTTCATGAGTGAAGGGGGTTATGGTACTAACAGCATGGACTGACTGAAGTTATGGGAAGTGACACGACCCCGGGAGCAAGTGGAGCAAGTGGAATCAGTGGAAGATGACGTCTAGGGGCGACGGGATGTCAGGCAGCATGTGAAGGATGGGACTCCTGGACTAGTAGGACAATGCCACATGTAATAAGGGGCCCACAGCAAGGAATATTCATTCCGGACCCCCCCCCCTTTGGTTAAAGACAAAACACCAGGGGGGGTCCGGAATACATTATGAGCCATTGATCTGCGCGTTGGTTCCCTGGCCATAGATCTTAGCACGTTCCTTAATACCAATTCCGGACCCCCCCCCTCCATTAAAGGTAGAACGGAGGTGGGGGTCCGGAATTCAATGTGAACCGTAGATTTAAGCGCCCTTTTCAGAGCCGTTCAGATGTACACCCAAGTTATAACCGATTCTGGACCCCCCCCCTCTGCTAAAGGTAGAATGGGAGGGGGGGTCCGTAATCCAATGTGGGTCATGGATTCACGCGCTCTCTCCTGGACCGTCCAGATCTGCGTGGATATTATGGCCGATTCCGGACCCCCCCCCCCCTCCATTAAAGGTAGAACGCAAGGGGGGGTCCAGAATGCTGTGTGAGCCATTGATCTAGGTGTCGTGATCTGGACCGTGGGAAAGTGAATGAAACATATGTCAGGAGTGGAAAAGTCATGTCTAGGAAAAACTTAGGATTAGTGCATTTCTTATGGGCTTTCCAAACTTTGTCTTAGGCACCACCAAGGGGACATCACTTCAACTATCATTAGGCATGGGGGCATGGGGTGGCATCTTTATCAATCTGGTTTTATTTGGGCAAGGCAGGCCAAGTAGTTAATCTACCTTCTATCCTACTTTCACGAGACAAATAACCCAGATTAAACTATTGGGTTAAGATTTTATTCTTCCTAGGGGCTATCTGACCAGGATTAGATGGTCTGGTCAAATGTATTCACTAATTCTAACCTAGGGGCTATCTGACCAGGATTAGATGGTCTGGTCAGATGTATTCACTAATTCTAACCTAGGGGCTATCTGACCAGGATTAGATGGTCTGATCAGATGCATTCACTGACCTATCAACATTGAAAATTTAAAAGAACTTGGTCATGCTTGAAAGGTATGACCAAGTTACTATTATTGCATGGGGATTTTTGTTCCAATTCTTTTTTTCCCTCTTTTCTTTTCTTTTCTCTTTTTCTTTTCTTTTTCTTTTTGTAAAATGAAAATCAATTACCAATAGGAACACTAGATACAAAAAATATCCATAATATCCAAGTCATAAGTTGATTCCCATAATTTATGGGGCGATAACAGCGGCTCCACCTGGGGATGGTACTTTCCCTGTTAAGTGCCAAGAATCCAGTTTCCTGGTCATTTTGAACATATCTGTCTAGTAGCCTTCGTTGGTCTTATTCTTAGGAAAACTTCAAAAAACAGTGATCAACAGCTTAGGGCCTTCTCTTAGGGCTTCAACCAACTGACCAATGTCCCTTGCTTCAGAAAATGCAAGTAAAGACTGAAAATTAAAAACCGGTATGTACAATGGAGAGTGAGTTCTTCCATTTTCTCACTGACGTGGGACGTAATGTTTCAGCATTCTGCCATTCACAGGTGCTCCTGGCAGATCTGACCCATCGACGTTGTTTAGAAAAAAGGCATTGTTTCCTCTGAAAGCTTGGATCACGTAGGGCCCTGTCCATAGATGATCAAATTTCCCATGCTTTCCCTTGTCCTCGTTCCTGGCATCCCATCTCAACACTAGATCTCCCAGCTCAAAATCATCCTCCTTGGTTCGTTTGTCAAAGATCTTCTTGATGTTCTCTTGGATGACTTGTGTTTTGTTGAAAACATCTTCTCTAGTCTGTTGCAGATGAATCATTTGATTGATTCTTCTCTGGGAGTCATTTGGCTCAGCTTGCATTTCTTGAAGTAAATTCATGACAGGGACTCCCAAAGAAGTTGGGAACATAGCCTCAGTACCATAGACCAGCTAGTATGGTGACATACCAAATGACCTTTTGGTGGTCAGTTTATCTGCCCATAAGGCAAATACCAGCTTGTCATGCCATGATTTTTTATTCTCCTGCAATGTTTTCTTGATGATATTTACTAGAGTCTTGTTTGAGGATTCCACCAACCCATTTCCCTAAGGATAGTAGGCTGTGGAATGCCCCAAGCCAATGTGGCAACGATTGCAGAAATCAATGAGTTTCTTCGACCGAAAGGCAGCTTCATTGTCAGTAATGATCTTTCTAGGACAACCAAAATGGGATAAAATATTATTTTCAATAAATTTAATAATAACAGAGTCAGTGGCTTGCCTGCTTGGTACAGCCTCGATCCATTTGGTAAAATAATTAGTGGCAGTAAGAATCCACCGATGTTGTCCTGAAGACGGAGGGTGTATTTCTCCAATGAAATCGAGTCCCCATTGCTGGAAAGGGGCCTCAACTGAAATTGGTTTAAGGGGTAGAGGAAGCAGTTTCCTTTTACCCTCAAACAATTGACACTGGTGACATGCTGTTACTTTCTGATGTACATCTGCAAACAGGGTGGGCCATTAAAATCCAGCTCTGAGTATTTTGTTGGTTGTAACCTTCCAATTCAAATGGCCACCACATTCACCTGCATGAAACTCCTGCAAAACTTTATCAGCTTCATCTTTCAATAAACAATTTAGAAGAATAACTGCAGGATCTTTCCAATACAAATTTCCTTCGAGAATACAGAATTTCAAAGCTTTCAACTTTAAAAATCTAGCTTTAGTTTTAGTTAAACCAGGGGGAGCTTGTAAATTTTGTAAAACAAAAATAAGGTCTGCATACCATGGAGAGTTTAGAAAAACATCTTTAATGTTTGGAGTCGCCATCTCACCCTGTTCATCTGCCACGTCTAGAAAATTAATGTCAAGAGCCTGAAAGTTAGATTCAACCATCAGTTTGGCAAGGCCTTGGCCTTTGATCAGTTTTGTGGGCTTAATTTCTATGTCGTATTCTAGAATAACTGCTATCCATTTTCCTCTTCTCCCATCAGGGTTGTCTTGTGTCAGGATATCTTTTACTACCGTGTTGGGAACATAAGCTATGATGTGAGAATGGAGAACATAGACCCTGAAGTCCTTTATAGCCTTTACCAAAGCAAAAGCCTGCTTCTCCATAATATTATAGTTCAGGGCAACATCTCTTAAAGATTTGCTGAAGAAAGCTATGGGTTGTTCATACCCTTCACTGTTCTTCTGCAGTAATACAGCTGCTATCGTATGTTCAGAGGCGAAAGAAAAAAGATAGAAATCTTTAGTGAAATCGGGACTGATCAAAACTGGGGCTTCTATGAGTGCTTGTTTGACTTGTTCAAAGGATGATCTGGAATCAGGGTCCCATTTTATTTTCACATCCCTTTTTAGCATGTTTGTGATGTTTCGGAGGAGCTCGGCCAGATTAGGAATGAATCTTCGAAGAAAGTTAATTTTCCCTATAAAAGACTGTAGCTCTTTGAGGTTCCGTGGGTGTTCTAGCTTTAGTATGGCCTCTATTCTGCTGGGGTCAATTCTGATTCCCTCTTTAGAGATGATGTGTCTCGACAGTTTTCCTTCTTCTAACCCAAAAAGACATTTCTTGGGATTCAAAGAGATTCTGAACCTCCTACACTTTTCGAAAACTTGTCTAAGGTGTCGCAGGTGTTCATCATCATATTGGGAAAATACGGTCACATCATCCAAATAAACGACATAAACTTACCTGACTCTTCGACGAAGGCGATATCCATTGCCCTTTGGAAGGTTGCTCCTGCGTTCATCAGACTGAAAGGCATCTTCACATACATGAAAGTGCCCCATGGTGTGGTGAAAGCGGTTTTTTCCTGATCGTCTGGGTGAACTAGGACCTGGTTTTAGCCTGAGAAACCATCTAATAGAGAAATTCGACTGGACCCGACCACTCTTTGTAGGAGGTGATCCATTTTAGGCAAGGGGTAATTATCCTTCAAAGATGCTTTGTTCAGATTTCAGAAATCTATGCAGAGTCTGATCTCCCCGGTTTTCTTACATGTAGGGACTAAATTAGAAACCCACTTAGAGAAAAGTAATGGGACTATGATCTTGGCATCATACATTTTCTTGATCTCCTTTTCTATCAAGGGAAGCAACTTGGGATTTATCCTCCTAAGTTTATGCCTAAATGGTTTTTGGTCTTCCTTTATGGGAATCCTGTGTTGTATAATGCTAGTGTCATAGGCTTTCAAATCTTCATAGCCCCAGGCAAAAACGTCTGAATATTCTTTGAATAGTTCAATGTACTTAAGATTTTGTTCAGGGGGTAAAGATTTGGACAGTTTGACCATCCTAAGCTTCTCGTCAGTTCCTATATTGCATTCCTCTACTTCTTTCCCATGGGCTTCTATTTTTGGTTTCCTAGCAACATCGTCATTGTCAAACAGATCTTCTAAAGGGACAAGCCCTCTGGGTAAAACATTTATTTTTAGTTGTAAAACATCGGTATCTATTTCGTCATCTCCTGACTCTCCCGAATCCACTGTGTCTACCGTGTTTACGTTATTCACACTATCTATTTCGAACTCAGAATTATTTACATTGCTGTTTTCGTTTTCTACATCTATATTTGTACATTCAAAATCGTTCTTGCATTGCATAAATTCCTCTATCTGATCGTCATTTCCAAACACTTGCCAGTACCTGATATTATCGGGTACTGTCGGTCTGCATTTCACTTCAACAGTTTACGAGCGAGTTTGGTGGAAAGGAATTTTGCAGGACACAACTGACGTAGCTAATCCGTCGGCTAGAATATTCTGCCCCTTGGCATTACCTGCAAGTCAACCTCATCAAAACACTTCAAAGCATCGAGAGAGGCATTCCTATAGGCTCTTAGGAGTGGGTGTTTAGCATCATATTCCCCTTTAATTTGCTTGATTATTAATTCAGAGTCACCCCTTACCATTATTTGCTTAGCACCAACTTTTTTCAACAGCTTCAGACTGAGCATTAAAGCTTCATATTCGGCAACGTTGTTAGTGCAGTGGAAATTTAACTTATAGGAATGATTTTCTGAATACCTTTTCTGATGATTATGTAACCAGACTCCAGCTCCTGCTCCTTCTTTACTCACGGCTCCATCGAAATCCATACTCCATAATTCAGTGGGGAAATCTTCAGCGATCACATTTTCCATCTTTGCTGCCTCACCGTTTTCTGGCCCTTCATCTTGATTAGCTACATATTCCACCAGCTGAATATCTGGCTCTTCAGTGCCACCATCATTGTACAAGATGAATGAATCTAAATCAGAATGAGCAGAGTAAAGGGGGTAATTGTGTGGTTTCTCTTGGCTACTGACCATATACTTCATCAGCGTTTCTCTGTATAACCTCCTCTATTGTCCGAACACTGGTATAGTGGCGTAAGACATATCCAGCTGTAGGGTTCCTTTCAGCTTAGCTCCCCAGGACCTAGAGAGAAACATCCCATACTTAGGCGGAATGTCAGCAACCACTACGTCCATTACCATGCTTTTAGAAGGGATCTATACCAGGGTGATGCACAAATCTTTAATCAAACCAATACATTTGACTTTGCTGGAGTCAAACGAGTGTAGATCTTTGTACGGTCTAGTGACCTCCAATCCCAGTTTTTCCATTACTTCCTTAGGAATTAAATTATGTGAGGCACCTGAATCCAACATGGCATTATGCAATATTAAATCATGTATGTTCAAACTGATGTAAAAGGGAGCTACATCCCAGTATCATCTCGACCATTTACTTCTGGTCCGAAAAGGAGTTCGGGATGGTTGTCAGTAAGGTTCACAGTGTCTGAATGAGTCACTGATCCAATAGTCAAGGCCTTGGTGCCTATGTCAGGTTCAATGGCTAACGCTTTTAGTACCTGTGAGCGATACCCATCTCGATTCATCAACTCTGTTAGTGGGATGGGAATCTTTATTTTTGCTAATTCTCCTTCAAGACTAAAGGGAGTAAAGGCTCTGCCTTGGCTCATTGTTTCTGATTTGTCTGCCAGGTTCTTCAGCTCAGGAGTATTGGGCGGGTTAACATGGGAAGCATCAAGTTGTGATGGTATTTTCAGGATGGCGATGTTTTTCTTCAACGGAGGGTCAGCTTTATTCTTCTCAGAAACCTTATCAGGAGTCTTTTTGGTAGAAGGTTCGGGGGTTTTCTTGGGCCCGACTATTTTCTGTGTTTCGATCGCCTTCTTGGATGAGGCCCCTTCTGTCTTCCTGCTGCACAAATTATACTGCTTGCGTGCCTCCAGAATAGCATTCTCAAGGACCTGTTGTGCCTCATCTCCAGTCTCCTCACTTACCTTTGTTTGATTCAGCAGAAAAAGTTCCTCCTCTTCTCGAGTGAGAAAAATGGCCTCATTGTTGTGAATGCCCATAAGGTTAATGTGAGTGTCCTCCAATTCTTCAATCACGTCTCCCCCTTCATCAGCATAGTTTTCCTGTAGAGGAGGTCTGATCGGCTTATTGGGGCCTCTTTGTTCTCTTTGATCTCTAGGATCTCTTGGATCCCTCTGTCTGATCTGAGGAGGGTTTCTCCTGAAATTGGGGTTCCAAATCTGAGGAGCAGGTGTGTCATCTCTCGGAGGATTTCTGTCTGAAATGCTCGTTCTTTCTAACAATAATGCCAATGATATGACTACGGAATCCAATTTGGAATCGTTGTTAGACGTGGAAGGTTCTTCCTTGATCGTGACTCTCCTTTCCGTCCTTTGACGTGCCCGTTTTGCCAACAGATTGGCCTCCACGCTGATAGCACTCTTTTGCATATCTTCAAGGGTGGCAACATTTCTTTCTCTTAATTGATAAGACATGTCAACATCGAATCCATCCGGGAATTTAATCAACGCCAAACCTTGGGGAGGTTTAATTTCAGTGGGGATTGCATTATACAAATTGTTAAAATGGGTGCAATAATCTTGTACCGTCTCACCTTGGTTTCTTTTTATATTCTCGTATTCTGACAGTATTTGGAGAGGGTTTTTCTTTACCTCCCACCGGTCAAGAAAACTTCTATGGAACGCGACAAGGTCAGGGATTGATGCGGCGGGTAAGGCTTTGAACCATTTCTTGACGTCTCCCGTCAGAATCTGAGTGAACAGTCTCATTTGAACATCCACTTCATCAACTTCTTGCAAATCCAAGTAGTCGATCATTTTATCCACGTGTTGTTGCGCGTTTAATGTTCCGGTTGCGTCGAACTGTGGAAGTCTGGTCTGGTAGTCTTGGGGCATGGCATGTAGTGGTGCGGCCAACACCAAAGGGGCATATCGAGTGGCCATGACGGGTGGAGGAGGTGGGACGACAACCTGGGTGGTTGGAGAGGTAGTGACAGAAGATGAAGTCGATGAGGGACTAGGCGGCACTAAGGTAATAATTTGTAGTTTATTCGTGGGAGACGAGACTTCGGGGGTTCGAGGTTGCAACATAGTTGGGTCAAAGACGAGCTTAGACACAAAGGTTTCAGACCGTGTTCTAACCAAGTTTCGTAGTGGAAAAAGATCAAGATCAAGGTTTTGAAGGAGGTCTGGTCCTCCGGAAAAGGAAGGAGACTTATGAGGGGGAGTATGACCCGCTGAACTGGTAGTTAGGGGTTTTCGCCTCAACAAATTTTCGGGATTATCTATCGTTGTGGAGGGTTCTGGGTCTAGATGAGATCGAGTGTGAACCTTCTTGGGAGCCATAACTCTTTTTGGTTTTTATATATATATATATATATTATTTTTATTTCCTGGTAAAAAAAAAAACTAGGGGCGATTCCTACGTTGACGTCGTCTAGCTTCCAATTGTTCCTGAGTAGCTATGTCTCATTCAATGACAACCCATGAATGTTCGAGTTCTTCCTGGTTATGGGCAGTTTTGAGGATTATGTCAAAAAGGTTTGACGCAATATGTGTTTGATTAGATAGCCTGGGCTCGATATTAGGTTGTACTGCTGCAGGGACGGTCATAGAGGAACATTAAGAGTGGGAAAAGTTTCAAAGGGAGATTCTGAAAAAAAATAAAAATGTACAGAGTTAATCAACCTCTAATCATTACTTTCTTCTCAGGGTCAAACTTTCTTTAGGGGAGAGAAGAGTGAGGTATTCAGTTTTAGTTCTTCCCCAGTGGAGTCGCCATTTATGTTAGCACTTGGTAAATTTCCTAGAGGTCGAAAGAGAAGAAATATACAAAGGATAACCTTAACCAACCTCTTTTGAAGCTGGGATCTATCCCTTCCAGCTCCAGAGAGGGATCTCTCTATATGATTTAGCTTTGTTTTTAATCTAGATATTAGGCTAGGTAAAAGGTGCGAGTATGTTTTGTTGTAAAAGTGGTTTGTAAATTGGTTGAGACGGTCTACACATCCATTGGGCTATGGGGTCTGTATTTAAAAAGATAATCGATTCAACCAGAAATGCTAAAGGGAACCTCCACAGGGCGAGATAATATACTCACTAGATCTTTATAAATTAAAATGATGGACGGAAGAAAAGATGAGGAAAATAACTTCAACTAACAAGCAGTTAAGAATTTCTTAATCGAAGGTATTAGAAGATAAACATATAAATCTTTAGAATCGGAAACAGAGTATCAGAGATAAATCTTGCAACATAAAGCTATTCATAAAGATTAGATTCAGAAAACAAAATGAACACAGAGAAAGAAAAACATTTAACTTAGAAGATCAACGTCACCAGCGAACATACGCAAGAATCCCGTGAATGCCTCTTCTTTATTAATGGCCGATCTCAAAAATAGTACAGCTTGATAGCAATAGGGTGTGCGAATCAACAACCCTCAATACTTCGAGAGTTGAAGTATTTATAATTCAAATTACAAACATTCCTGTCATAACAGATCAGGACGTGCTCATTCTATTTTTAGTCTAACTACTTTAACTAATCAAAAACTATTTGATGACTCAGTACAACTGCATGCGGTATTTCTGGGGTAGGCCGTTGGCAAGGTGCCTTCGCATCCTCTTCTGACTAGACAGGTGACTGGATGATGACAACTCATCTACTAATATAGTAGATCACAAAGTTCCTCCCATCTGATATGATTTGGCACTGTGACTTTTAGCAATCTCCGATACACTTCATCCATGTCTGTATATTTAGCAAATGTAGGCTTTTTTATAATCTGATATAACCTTGGGATCCGGCACTTGTGCTTGGAGGTAAGCCATATGCATCCTACCTTTTTCTGTGTCAAACGCTGAAAGAAGCCTGTGCTGAGCTGAGGACGACTGCTTCTGAAACTGGGCATAAGTGCTGGTAGTAAGAGTCTGGTTTTTCTTCTTGATCAAATCATATTTTTCAAAAATGCCCAACTTGGGCCCAATCTTACTCGGCGGAGTATCTAGGGGAGAACCTGTGGATTTTATTGCTATTGATATTGCCTTATGCTGACTCAAGCCAAAAGGTAGAGTGACTGGCTTGATCGTTGTGGTAGTTACTGTGGTAGTAGAAACTTCCTGTTCTATTGTTGCGCCAGGTACTGAAACTGTCTTTGGCTTTTTGGAGTGTATTTGAAATTCTTCGGATGACACCTCTGTCACAGGAGGAGATGACTCCTATCGGGGCCTCCTCTCTTTGTTAACCTGAGGTGTGGTAGCGGTTAGCGCACTTGTCGAGGGCGTCTGTTGTTCCACTTCAGTTTGTTGTTCCTCGTCAATCAAAGTATCGGGCTCCCATTCTGTCTGATTTGCAAATTTCTCGATCTCTGGCTTGGGTTCATGAGCATACAGAACGTTCTTATTGTTCACCCTCATCTTTGAAATGATCCCATATGGATCATAGTGCCAGACGAAACTCTTAAAGAATTTCATCTCCTTCAATATTCTGTCAGCTTCCTCACCAGCACGTCTACGATTGCAGATAAAAGAACCTATCTACCCTTTAATCCTCAATTGTTGTTTCTTTTTTAAGGAAACAAAGTGAATATCATCAGAATTCATAATCTGCCTAATATATTCTAATGCAAAAATTCTTACCGGTACATATCTCGGCAGCTTGTAAGGTGCCAACTCGCACCCAAAAACTCTGATTTCGGTATAATTCTGGTAAAGGTACCAGTCTCCTGTCTTTACATTGTCCGAGAGCTGTAGAATCCTCTGGACCTCTTCATTTATTCGTGGCTCAGGTCTGCCACTCAACATACTAACCATCGGGTGATAAAATTGATCAATGAAAGATTTGAAGTCGTATTCAGCAGAGTTACGCTTCAAAAGAGAAGTCCATGCTATGACAGGTTGGTGCTTCCCGTCGGCGTCCATCTTCTACATGGAGAAATTGAACCTGTCGACTTGAAAATAGACGAACATGTAAGCCAAAATGAATGAATACCTAAACATGCCCTCTGTGGTGAAATTCACAAATTGCTCATGGATATTATTGGCCAAGAAGGTGTTGTAGTCGAATTGCGTGGTCGGTTGTTCATCATTTGAGAAAATGGACAGAAAACCCAGGATGGGCTCGTCTACCCATTGATCAGAATAGTAACCAAGCAAGGCACACAGGGAAGAGATAATTTGATTTCCTTTGGTGGAAAGCGTGGAAGAAGGGTACGGGGGATTGGTGGACGGGAGTGGAGCGGAAGTGGGGAGAAAAATCTTGAATATCTGAGCTCTCTGGGGGAAGGTTATTTTCAGATAAAGCTCAGTGAGGATTTCTAAGCTGAATGGAGATGCAGATTCAACATGGGTAATTTGCATCATCTGGTCAATATCTTCCGGGGTGATGAAGAAAAGAACGTCTCCGGATGAAGAAACGATGGCTCTTTGGTCGGGGATGTAATGGGCTTGGCATTTGAGGGCAAACTCAGGGAAATGATGAATTTGGGGAAAGAGATACAGGGGAAAATTGGACTCCCAGAGTCCAATTTCATCGCTCTGGTCTAGGAAGACTTCTCGGAGCCATGATTGCAGATCAGAGAAGTCAAAACCACAAATAGTGTCTGCTATCAATCTATCTTTATCGACCAAGGGGACTTTATCCAGGTCAACCGAAGGAGGAAGAAAAGGATTTTCTTCTTCTTCCGCTTGTTTGGTCTTTGACACCATTTCATCAAATGTACCTGCAATAAACAATACGTTAGTGGGGCTGGAAAACTGCGGGTGAAGGTGATACGAAAGCAATGGAGGAATAAGAGGTTTCTGGCGCGATGGATGAATAACGAATGAAAAGGGAAAATGGCAGTTTTATTCAAAACTGGGGTCGGTTTGGTGCAGGAGATACGGTCAGCATGACAACGGACATATTATCCAGTTATTAATGGACAACGGGCCACTTGGGGTGATATGGCAGGTGACGGTGACCAAAGTTTATGGACGACTGACGTGGAGGTTGGTGATTGGAGGTAAAAGTTGCCAAAGGAGGCTGTTCATGAGTGAAGGGGGTTATGGTACTGACAACATGGACTGACTGAAGTTATGGGAAGTGACACAACCCTGGGAGCAAGTGGAGCAAGTGGACTCAGTGGAAGATGACGTCCAGGGGTGACGGGATGTCAGGCAGCATGTGAAGGATGAGACTCCTGGACCAGTAGGACAATGCCACATGTAACAAGGGGCCCACAGCAAGGAATATTCATTCCGAACCCCCCCCCCTTTGGTTAAAGACAGAACACCAGGGGGGGTCCGAAATACATTATGAGCCATTGATCTGCGCATTGGTTCCCTGGCCGCAGATCTTAGCACGTTCCTTAATACCAATTCTGGACCCCCTCCCCCTCCATTAAAAGTAGAACGGAGGGGGGGGTCCGGAATTCAATGTGAACCGTAGATTTAAGCGCCCTGTTCAGAGCCGTCCAGATGTGTGCTCGAGTTATAACCGATTCCGGACCCCCCCCCCTCCGCTAAAGGTAGAACGGGAGGGGGGGGTCCGGAATCCAATGTGGGTCGTGGATTCACGCGCTCTCTCCTGGATCGTACAGATCTACGTGGATATTATCGCCGATTCTAGACCCCCCCCCCCCTCCGTTAAAGGTAGAACGCAAGGGGGGTCCGGAATGTTGTGTGAGCCGTTGATCTAGGCGCCGTGATCTGGATCGTGGGAAAGTGAATGAAACATATGTCAGGAGAGGAAAAGTCATGTGTAGGATTAGTGAATTTATTATGGGCTTTCCAAACTTTGTCTTAGGCACCACCAAGGGGACATCACTTCAACTATCATTAGGCATGGGGGCATGGGGTGGCATCTTTATCAATCTGGTTTTATTTGGGCAAGGCAGGCCAAGCAGTTAATCTACCTTCTATCCTACTTTCATGAGACAAATAACCCAGATTAAACTGTTGGGTTAAGATTTTATTCTTCCTAGGGGCTATCTGACTAGGATTAGATGGTCTGGTCAGATGTATTCACTAATTCTAACCTAGGGGCTATCTGACCAAGATTAGATGGTCTGGTCAGATGTATTCACTAATTCTAACCTAGGGGCTATCTGACCAGGATTAGATGGTCTGATCAGATGCATTCACTGACCTATCAACATTGAAAATTTAAAATAACTTGTTCATGCTTGAAAGGTATGACCAAGTTACTATTATTGCATGGGGCTTTTTGTTCCAATTCTTTTTCGCCCTCTTTTCTTTTCTTTTCTTCTCTTTTCTCTTTTTCTTTTCTTTTTCTTTTTGTAAAATGAAAATCAATTGCCAATAGGAACACTAGATACAGAAAATATCCATAATATCCAAGTCATAAGTTGCTTCCCATAATTTATGGGGTGATAACAGGCGGGATAGGATAGTTGTCTTTATCAGACGCTCTATTAAGGTTTCGGAAATCGACGCAGAGTTGGATTTCCCCATTTTTCTTCCGGACTGGGACGAGGTTAGAAACCCATTGAGTGTGCCTAACAGGAAAAATTATCTTAGCATTTAGGAGTTTATTCAATTCTTTTTGAACGGTCGGTTCTAGTTTAGGGTGCATTTTCCTCAGTTTTTGTTGAAAGGGAAAGGTTTGGGTTTTCATGGGAATGACATGCTGTATGATGTTAGGATCGAAAGTTTTAAGTTCATCATACATCCATGCAAAGACATATTTAAACTCTTTAAATAATTTAACAAATGCGGCTTTTTCTTGTTGAGAACACCCCAACCCTAAATTAATGCACTGAGGATTTTCATTAGTTCCTAGGTTTACTTTTTCATAAGATAACGAGGAACTATTAGTTTTACAGTTGACCGTCTTTTTAAATTTATCTTCAAAATCATAAAACTTCTCTAATCTAATTACAGATTTGGGTATGGAATTTACCATGTCCGACAGAGCTTCGGGAGTTTTCGGATCAGGTATTACCGTAAAATCGTGCAAATTGTCATCATGCGTGCATTCATCTATCACTGCACCTTGAAAGGTTTCTTCCATGTGCAGAAAGTCGATGATCTGCTGATCGTTTTCAAATACTCTCCAGTTCGTGATATTGTCAGGAATGGATGGTCTGAACAACAACTCAACGGAGAATGCGTCTGGGGATAAGCCTTCTGCAGGAAGAAGTTTAGAAGCTACATTAGCTAATAAATCTGCTTCAGAGTTATTCAATCTAGGAATAGAATTTATATTGAAAGCTGAAAATTTGTTCATTAAATTCCATACCTTAGACTGGTAGCTTTTTATATGCGGAGACAAACAATGGATAGAATCTCTTACCTGTCTAACCACTATTTCGGAGTCGCCAAAGACGGTTAAATTTTGAATGTTCATATCCAAAGCTTTTCTGAGACCTTGCAGCAAAGCCTCATATTCTGCAGTATTATTAGTACATTCAAATTCCAACCTACATGCTATCAATGTTTTGTTACCTGCCAGATCAATAATGACGCAGCCTGCTCCGGCTCCTTCTTTGGACTTTGACCCGTCAAAATACAGAGACCAAATCTGATTTCCATCGGGCACATGGGACCGTTGCGTAGAAACTGTTGGCTGCATATATGCTACAATCTCGGACTGTTGTTCTGGATTGATGATAGGTGAAGCCTTAGCCAGGAAATTGCCGAAGAAGGTGTCCATCCCTTGTACTTCGGGTGAATCAGCAGAAGGTGTGAATGGTTCATTGGGATCGTTCAAATCTGTGACAGTGAACTTAAGGTAACGTTCACAATTTACCTTGATCTTCTTAGGCTTGCCATTTTCCGGAAGCCATAGATGAGACCAATCTATCATGAAATAGCCATGTAGCTTCTCCGATCAATCCCTTCTTAAAAACAGACCATACACTTCTGGAATATCCACAATGATTATATCAATAACCTGATGAACCTTGGGGTTAGACGATAATCTAATAAGCACATTCTTTAGTTCGCCTATAACTTTGACATTTGTTCGATCAAGTTGTATGATTTTTAAAGTCGAGGGTTCAACTTCCGCGTTAATATTCTGGAAAACAGACCAAGGCATCACATTGGATGACGCTCCTAAGTCTACCATACAATTATGCACGTTTCTATTGAAGATTTCAAAAGTTAATAAGAAAGGAGGTACATTTTTGCGAGTACTAAGAATATTAGCTTGTGGCTTTTTACTCGCAGTTTCTAAAGCTATTTTATCTACATCATTTACATTATTTACATTATTTACAGGACTTACAGGAAGGCTTCCTTTATCTTGAGGATCAGGATTATTTTTAGTGGAAGTCTTCTGAGGGACTTTATTTTGCACAACCTTATTACTACTTGAATTACCATTTTTTCCATTCTCAGAAATATTCTGTAACATTTTTTGAAGCAGAAATGGAAACTTCAATAACTCATAAATAGAAATGTTAGCCCTTAACTTTTTAAGATCTTCAACAACATCATAATCTAAGTTAGGGTTCACATTACTTTGTTTGGGCTCAGCTAATTTAGATTGCTTTGGAGGTGAAGTTGTAGTGTTTTCGGAAGAAGGTTTGTTTGTTGTCTTACTCCTGGTGTTATAAGGATGTACTGTCTCGAAGTTAGATTGAAAGATGCTATCCGAGAAGTGTCCAAAAATGTTTGGAGAGGACTCTTCTTCTTGAACTGTTTCTTGTTCAACTGCCTCCTCAGGGACCTCGGGAGGCATCAAGTTATCTTGGGCTTCTAGAATTGTTTGAAGAGCGCATTGCAGGCTTTCTAGATTTAGGCCTTCCGTGGTTGGATTAGGTCGGTTGGTAGGAAAAGGCTTCCAGAACGGGGGTTTGTAAGGTCCTTTACTCGAGGAAGCTTCTTCGGTCGACCTTTTAAAGTATATAACTTGATTTGACAGTTTTTGAACAAATTTAGTTAAGTTTTCTAAATCAGAGGTTTCAGGTTGTGTTTTACTTGAAGTGGGTCTGGGGAGAATTTCGATCTTCTTTTTGGAAGAATGACTAGTCTCTGTTTCATTGCTAGAAGAGTCTTTCAGACTAAGTATGTCTTTTTCAATCTGGCTGGCCTCCTCGAAGGCTTCTAACAACGTGGCTTTCTTAGAGCGTTTAACCCAAATAGCTATACTCTAATGAAAATCTTTAGTGTAGTAAGCTATTATAAGACTCTCAGCAGGCATGGAATCCCCAGGGATTCAGTTTTTAAGCGTTAAGAATCTTTGATTAAAGTCTTTAACTTTTTCTTTTGGGTTCATTCTTAAGCTAGAAATATCCATGACTAGGACTTCTAGAGGCTTACCATCTCCGAACTTTTCCAAAAATCATGACTCGAACTTTTCCCAAGACACGATGGTATGGGGTTATTGGGAAAAGTACCATGTGGATGCATTGCCCTCAAAAGTATAGGGGAACAACCTACAGACAACGTCTTCATGCTCAACATTGCGGAGTCTTATGGCTAACATAAACTTTTTAATGTGATCTTCAACGATCTGTTTTGAGTCAGGGTCAAACTTGGGGAGCCATTTCTCCGGATGTTTAGGTAAAGGGTGCTGAGCTCTAGGTACAACTACAACATCCTGATCAAGCCAGGGTCTAACAGGGTTGTTCTGATTTTCCATTGGGGTAGTGGGTGTGGAAGGCTGAGAAGGGGACTCGCCTTTGTCAGAGGAATCTCCTCCAGAAGAGGAAGGAGGTGATGGAGGTGGTGAAGGAGGTATCCCAGATCCTTCTGCAGCGGGATTTAGGTTTGGATCTGTAGGATTCACAGTGAGGTTAGTGTCACCTAATTGTTCTCTGATATCGGAGAAGTCCAAAGGTTGACCCCATGGACGGTTTGGTTGCCTCAAACGGGCTAAGGCACTATGTGTTTTTATAAGATATTGGTGGACAATCTCTTGTATGTCACCACCTATAGGATTAGGGGTTGTTGGCTCAACTGTGATCTGAGGATCGTCGGTTGAAGTAGTTTTTGTTTGAGGGGGGATATTATCATTTGAATGGCTTCTAGTCACAATAGGTGAACGATTAGGTGGAGGAGGAGTCTTGCGACCGCCTCATGACATTAATTAAATTTAGGCCATCCTTCTAGTGCCATTTGTTGACGGGCGAAATTAACCGTCCATCAACTGAGAGAGTGGAACCGGTCCGGGGTTCTCTAATAACCCAAGCCATTTGGGATGAACCACCCTGACAGGTTTAGCGGCTCCGTTAGCTGATCTAAGGTCCTAAGAAAACAAAAAGAAAACTAATCTACAATAACTAATCTAACTAAAACTAAATAAAACAAACTAAACTAATCTAATTACAACTAACTATTAAACAAACTAACTAATCTAACTATTCTATATATACAATCTACTAACTACTACTATACTAACTCTAACTAATTAACTATCTAACTACCAACTGAAATATAACTTATTCACAAAATGTATAATATCTACAATTTATAGATTTAAATAAAACCTGAAAAACTCATTTATATTCTGCCCTAAAATAGAGAAAGATGTTTTTGTTGATTTTATAATTTTATGAACAGAAATAAAATAGAAAACTAACTAAACTGAATCACTAATCTAGACTACAAATATATCTAACTAAAATACTAATAGTATACTAAAGAAATTAATGAAAACAAATCACAAACTGACCTGGAGAAATGCTCCAGATTTGTCCTGTGTATGATGATTGTCTTAGCTGATCGGAGGGAGGAAACCCGCATCGAATTATCCAGGATCTTCTCGTAAATGATAAGCTACAGTGCTCTTAAGGTATGATCATAGGACAAACAAAACATAAAAATAACAACAATCTTATAATTTATAAATCTTCACAGTTAGATAAACCTGTATGCAAAGATCTACACATAATAGTTCAATTGATGAAGAAGAGAAATATGTCATTCATTAACTGACCAAAGTAATTGTTGTATTTTAGATTAATGAAAGAAATCAGACATGGATCACATTGATTAAATCATATCATTTTTCAAAATAATATGATAGTTAAAGTAGTCACTAATCAAATGCAAATTGATAAGCATAAACATGAAAGAAAAGATTGATATTATGAAAGCGAAAGTTGTAGCAAAACATCAACTTATGTCTCTGTTTGTATTAGAAATCCATAGCCTAGTTATCCCACATGTGAGGATGCCACTTATTACAAAAATAATAAGTATTTATAGGTTTTCCATAGGGTAAAACCTCCCTGTGGAAGTTATCAAGACTGTTTACATAAAATCTGGGAAGATCTCCCAAGTTTAACTAAACTAGGAACCTACAATGAAACTAAACACACAAATATCCCTTAGACTGTCCAGCATGTCCCATGAAATTCGAATTTACCTGAAAAAGGGTAAAAAATGGACAAGTTAGAAGGATCCTTTATTAATAAAATAATAAAAATCTAATTCTACAGATTAGCTACAGAATCTTACGATTCTGTAACTGGTCTAAATAAGACACAGAATCAGCATTAAAATCAATTGAAAATATTTTTAAAGAATTAAATTCAATTAACATCCAATTGCTATTTAAAAATGAATCATTTAAATTGAAATGGTTATGCCATTCGAATTCAAACAGGATTACGATCAATCAAATGAACATAGAGATACTCGTACTCTGTTTCTTTTGTTACCACAAAATTGAATGAACATAATCATAATTAACAGTTGTGAAATCGTTTGATATCAATTTGAAACTGATATAATTATGCTGCCTTATCAACAGGAGATATGATCGAATCCAACAAGATTATTTCAAATCATTACAACTATATTGACATAGAAAACGATTCATTCCACAAAAATCAATTCAAATGAAATCATAACAGGATCCGATCGTTTGTTATTACAAATTGGGCAAACAAGATTTATTGACTCTGATCAAAATCGTTCCATTCAAACGAATTATAACTGGATTTGGTAGAGATAACCTAGGTTGGCTAATTCATTTTGCAAATTTAAAATCAACAGAGCATCAATTATAATCCGAATCCAACTCATAAAACAATCTTGCCAACTCCATATATGGGATAATCCAATCAGAATAAGAGTGAATCGAACAGTTAAGGTTTTAACATAATTTTTACGAATCAAAATCCGTCCACGATTCGGGCACATTTGCACAGGCTTAAATGAGAGCATTGTTTTCATATGAAACATAGTAGTTCTTTCCAAATTGAAACCGAACAGAGTTGTATTCTTGTTCTTAGAAGATTACATGACACAACATATTACAAGATCGTAACAACCAAACTCATTGAAATCGTTTGCCAATCACAGCATAAGAACCATAACGAAATTAAATCCAAACATGATTGTATTCTAAATTGAGCATGAAAAACTTCTTGTTCGGAGTAGATACAAAACGAATTCAATTGAAAGAAAACCATAAGTTTTGTTAACTCAATCAGACGAACAAATCAAATCCAAATGAATATCATTCAAATCCAATAAAAATCTGTCAATGGCTAAACCAGGAATAATCAACTCATGTATCTAAAACAGAATTCTATTTATTTTTAGCAAAGCGAAAAATATATAGGATGAACACATTATAACAGAGCCATTGCGAAATATAAACAGAGATATTTGAAGACCAAATTCCAATCACTATATTAATCCTGATTATTCACAAAACTAAAATGATATCAAAATCCATACCTGTATGGTGAGCAGATGGCTCGGTCATGACAATTTGGAGTTGATAACGGTTGTGGCCGATTCAACATTCTTGAAAATGATGGACCCAGTTGTCTTCTTCTTCTTATCAGTTGCTTGGAGTTTTTCACTTTGGCTGGTTAATACTGCAACTTGACTTTCAAGTTATTGAATTTTTGATTGGAGTATCGGAACATCGATGTATTATCGTTCCAACCATAAATCACATTGGTCACAGGACGACTGTCCAGGTTTCAGAAGAGCAGGCGAGGGTTTGGACATATTGCTGAGGGTTTCGTTAGGAAATTTAATACCAGGGTAGCCAGGGTTATTCCTTAGGCAAGGGGGAAGATTCGTCACGAAATCATAAGGTGGTTCGGGGCATAAACCCTGTGAGTAGGGGTGCTCACTGGTTAGGAAACGTTCTACGTCAGAGTCTGAATCCTCACTAAGGATTATAGGCTTTGACTCAGTAGAAGGTTTAGGTTTGTTCCTAGCCATTCTCGAAATAAGATGAGCATTCTTTTTACCCTTGGCATTAGCAGTAGGGTTTTCCTTAGCCTTTTTTCTCACAGGTTTCTTTATAGCCTAGGCCTTCTCAGTTCCATCATCTGGTAAGTCAATAGCAGGGTCGACTGAAGGCTTAGGAGAGGGCAGTAGGATATGGAAGGGCACGGGTGGCCCAGCCTTGGTTTCATTTACCACAGGCTTGTCAACCTGGATAGGGTTTGTATCATCAAAACCATTTCGAGCGATGAAAGCTCTCCAGCTATCACCGTGTAAACTCAAGTAATAAAAAATGATAAGTTTAATAAGTCCATGGTGGAACAGGCTACTGTCAGCCTTCTCCCTTTTAAAACTTTTAGACATTTTATATAGGCTACGCTGAAAGTAAAAGGGCATATTCAATGGGTATCCCATAAAATGCATTAACAAACGTAGGTGGTAGAGAAACACGAGTCCATATCGACCTTCACAGGTCACGAACTGCTTGAATATTATCAAGAGGTCATGCCATCGTGATTTAAGCAAGGATATGGGAATACCTTTGTCACACGATGTGACCTTGCGGGAGACAAACAGTAGTGGCCATGGAACCTCTTCCACTTTCGAATTTTTGAACCAACGCTGGCCTGTGACAGGTAACCCTGTAGCAGAACTAATAAAATTCTCATCAATTTCCAATTGTATGTCACCCACCTTGTCTCTACAGCCATAAAAAGTCAGGGCGAATTGTTGTGCCACAATTAGATTAAAACCCTCAAATCATTGTACAATAGTGAGCCATCCGTTATCCTCCAAGTCTTTCCGAGCATTGTCAAATAACAGTAAGGCTTGGTTGCCGTTTGGCTCGATTCGCACGACTGGTTCCATGGATCCGAGCACATGGTAAGCCCAGGGTTTGAGTCATAACACATACAGGAGCAAAGTGCAGGAAGGGTTACCCGAGCTAATAGAGGTAAACGGGGATAAGGGATAGGCATAAATGCCATCGTGCGAAGGTGGTGGAGTTTATCTCTGCCATGCAAAATAGTTATTGCCAAATTAAAACTCATAGCTATTCTACCCATTATAATAAAGTTCAACAGTCATGTCATTTGGCCGACCAATGAAACCAATGGTAATTGTATAAACCAACGTGCGCAATCAATGTTGTGCCAAAGTTTTAAACCATCAACATACAATTTGAAACCAATACCAAATATTTAACCATGTGCCAATGGGTCTTCATATCAATAGTTTAACCAATGTGCCAATAGTTATGAAAATACGAACATAGGTATCATATAAAAGATATATATGAAAGATTTAACCATAACACCTATGTATTCTCATGAAACCAAAGGTCAAATACGTCAAATAACATGTAAATCCAAATTCCAATGCATTACAAACTCCATGAAACCAATTCAAACAATCAATCCAAGAATGTATAATGAGTACAGTTCGAAAGTTTTGCCAGCTGCATAATGATAAGTGAAATGTAAGTGCAATAGGCATATTGACAAGAAGGATAATGACAGTTCAAAAATGATTTCAATGCGACTTAGAAATACCAGTTTTCACGCTTACAGTCATGCAAACAAAACGAGTGCAAATGTCACAAAAATAAAAGTGTCGTTTATTTGAAAATTGCGACGAAAAATAGATGTTTGCAAAACATTGGTGTAGGCAGCTTATAAGACAGTGGAAAAAGAGGATTGGCTGCCAACACGTACAAATGAAAGAAGGGGTTGAGCCTCAAAATCTCCAAAGTCTGAAGACTCGAAGGAGATCTTGATCACCGATCTGATGTCGGGTGTACTATCAATCGTTGATCAAAATATAGTGGAAGGATAGCGTGAGCATAATAGACAAAGTCGTGGAGTAAAAGGTGGCCATACATATCATTGCTTGATTAAGAAATGAAGGATGAGTGTAAGGATTAATTCTAACCATTGATCTAGTTCCAAGATGTAATGTGAATCACCCGATCTATTCGACGATATCGTATTCGGGAAATTTGAAATGTTGAAAGTCACGAAGACCCGAAGGGAAAATACCCGAAGTCCTGCCAATCATCCATTTCAGGAGATTGAATTGTGACCGTTGAATTGATAAAATCTCAAGAACTCATCTTGCCTAAAGTGAGGTCACCACCATTGGTCATATGGTCAAGATATTTTAAAGGGAAGAATGTCTGGGTCGCTTAAATTTTTAATCCTATGGGTCTATGCCATTGATCATATGAACTGGTTTGAAGGAAACGTTGATCTCTATTATCACAGAGACGAAGGAAATTGATCCATGATGTGATCGATTTGTGAAAGGAAAGGGGATGTCAGGTGTAACGTTGAAGATACAAATTTATGATCTGGTGGTCCCAAAAGATATTATAAATGGACAAGTTAGTTATAACTTGTTACACAAGTCGGGTCAATAACTTAAACAAGTTTTGAGTATAAAGAAGTATAAATACAACCATGATTGGTTCACTTGAAATGGTGCTTGTGGATGAAGAGTGGCTTGGGAAGTGAAGAGGTGGATCTAGACCTGACGTCCATGCGAATATAAGAGAGATGTATAAGTGAAGAAGGCATGGAAAATATCAGAGGAAATATAAATCGAAGAAGGCGTGAATCTCATAGAGAAGATGAAAAGAGGTGATGAGCGTTTATGGTATACCTATGATCATGAGATAGAATTGATTCAATAATGAATCATTGCTACTATATTTGGTTGAACTTTAGTTGGATAGATTGTGTTCTATCAGCAAGCTGGGTCTTGCCTGAGATTTGGTGCTCTTCGAGGAGTTGGTGCTCCTTACTTTAGTTGGTGCTTAAACAAATTAGTTGGTGCTGGGAAAATATTTATTACTATATTCACATATATTCATATAAATTATATACAAACATCTGGTATCTTATGTGTCCATTATGATGATGATTTGACTATTTTTAATCTGGTCAAATATGTTTTAACTGCTAACCTGTGAGAAGAAAAAGTAAGAATAATACACACACTAATTCACCCCGCCCTCTTAGTGTGGGAGGTGCATTCAACAATACAACATATGGATACCATTAAAATAAAATGGAATAAAGAGGTAACAAATAGCTCATACCTAACTTACGTCTTATAATTCTCCAACATTTTTCTTTAAACTTAGTTCAAAAAACACCAAATGGAATGGTTTACACAAGGTCGTGACTGACAATGCTCCATCTAATGAAAATGAACAATGTGATTGGCGAATTCAAAATATTATCATAAACCCACATCTCACATATCTTTACATGCACCATATATTCACAATTTTTCATGAAGAGGTTCAAGAGAAATGCCTCCATGCAAAATTGTCCTCATCAGAATTGTCCATGTCCTTGATGGAAATATATAAAATTCCCTTGAAGATATTTTAGTCCTTGTCCTGCTTAAAAAGGATGATCCTATTGTGGAAGTGGTCAAAGACTACTTTTATCCCCCCTTTATATGGTAAATTCTACTTCTTATATTAGCCTTCCCCTACAATAGGGAGTGGTGTGTCCCTTTTCTCAAAAATAAGTGAGGTTCCTCTTCTTTGTCTTTGGCATCCTACATGGTTACTTCCTAAAGTAATTCCTTCTCTGGGTTTTTACCTCTATATGATGCGGCCATTCAATTTAACATTATTTACATGGTAGGTTAAATCACTGATGATGATCCCTTTCCCCATCTCCACCATTCAGTATGCCTCCAAGGTGTTGAGATAGATTTCTCGCAAGACCTTGATATGTTGTGAGGTCCTCATATTCAACTCACTAAACCTCCCTCTTATCTTGAAACTCACCTATCTTCCAAGCAAGATGGAAGCCCCTCCTCTTAGATCAATAGTTTTTTCCCTTGTTCTAACCCTCTCCCGGCCTCTTCAACATATACCCCTTTTTATGGAACATATATATTTCCTTCTTTCTCTCAAGTGGTTTCTCCACTCACTATCCATGGCCCAATTGAACCTTGGGTCTCCCCATCAACCATCCCATTATCCCTTAGATCCATGAGTCTTGGCACATCTATTATGGTTCCTCAAACTATACCTTGAAATTCTATCCTTGATATATTCTAAACAA
>ML777810.1:713848-752439 GCA_009831015.1 Picea engelmannii
GTTAAATATTGAGCGCGGGGCATGCTGTACAAGTTGGGTCTTCTGAACAGACCAGAATTGAATAAAGTTTTATTATCTCTCATATATTCTTGGGTGGAAGGAAGGGGAAAGGATAGAGAGTTCATATATCTCTTTATATTGGAGTATTGTATATTCATCTTGTATTTTTATCCCTCCCTTTACATTTGGAAGCTGTAGCTACCTTTGGAAGTCATTACTTCCCTTGAACAAAAACTATTGATTATTTCTCATATATTGTGCATGGTGTATTGTGGTGTATTGGTGTAACTCTTATACTATTGTTCATTTCTCATTGGATATAATTTAATGGTTTAAGTATAAGTTGAAAAAGGTTTTAAATTGTACTTGATACTAATTCACCCCCCTCTCAGTATCAACAGGAAACTCTGGTCAGCATGGGCCTACAGGAAAAACTTTTTTCTGTGGTACTTCAAGCTGACAGTTTTATGTCTCCTTGGCCAGACCCCCCATGCTTCCATTTAAGAAGGTAGTCGATGATTCAACCACCAGTCCTTCTTTCATTGATTGATTTCTCCTTGGGATCAAGATGAGGCCTAATGCCTAGTTTGTTTCCATGTGTTGCTCTCAGATCAGACCTTATATAAGCACATGATTGCGGAAGTTTCCAAAGGTAGTTTGTATCCACACCGCTTCACCCCTCACAATTCACCACCAACTACCATGTACCTATTCCGATGTACTATGGTTTCGATTGCAGGACCACTCTAGAATTTTAACGTTTGAGCATGTTTTGTCCCTGCAATGAAATGTGGTCATCGATGTGCTGCAATCTATGATTTGGGAAAGCCTTTCTTTTTGTGCCCCGTGCTTCTCTCGGATGGACCCTGCTTCCTGATGCAAACATAAATGGTTCTTGTTGATTTGAGATCAATGGTCCATAATTACTTCGGGAGTTCAGGATTCTATCTTTTTCAGTTCATAACTCTTACAATCTTCCAGAGTGTCGTATCTCTGAAGTGAGAGATATGCCTCCACGTGTCCTCTTTTTTTTTACGGTCGAGATTCACTTCAAGAGTTTGAGCTTCGGGAGATTTATTTTTCTTGCTCGTGAAATCTTCTGGAGTGTCATTTTTCCAAAGTGTTAGATCTAGTGTCGCATGGCCTCTTCATTTGGATGACTGAGATTCACTTCTGGATTTCGGGCTTCCATCCTTTTCAATGCATAGCTCTTACAATCCTCTGGAGTGTTGTATCTCTGAAGTGAGATATTCCTCCATGTGTCCTCTTGATTTGGATGACCAAGATTCACTTTGGGACTTCGGGAAATTCTTTCTCTAGTGCTTTTCTCCACAAATATTCTAGAGTGCTAAGTCTCCAAAATGATAGATCTGATATCGCATTCCCTCGTTGATGGATGTTCCATATGAACTCCGGGCTTTGGGTCCTCAAGAGTCCTTTACTTACTTAGTTTCTTGTTGCTTCCTCTTGGAGTACGAGATCACCTAACACACATCCCCTTCTTAAATATCAATGGCCACGAGAAATTACGGGATTACAACTTGCAAAAAAATTAATTTCCTTACCGACCCCTGCAATGCGAATATTCTCATTCATAGCAGGATCAATATGCATTGTTGATATGTTGATCTAGCAATGATCTTGAGTGATTCCAGGCTCACAAATTGTAGAAACTTTAATTTTCTTCCCAATCCCCTCAATGCCTCCCCACCGTCGATCTCTCTCCAATGCGATCTGATAGTCGTGGCTTAATATTTTCTTGATCTGATGGATTATATTGCTCTTTCTCAAAACCTATGGTTGAAAATTGAACCCTTTTTCCTTCTTGTATTTCGAACTCGAAAAGGATTGTTCTAAACACTGCATTTTTCTCGTAGTTTTTTCCCTACACATACAACATAATTTGACCGGCTTGAATTTATCAAACAGAAGAGGAAAAATATACAGGAAGGAAGACAAAAAGAGAGATACTCGACAGAGGTGTATACCTAGGTCTTAACAATAATTGCATATGACCCATGACAACTTTATGTGATAACATTTGGCTCCACAAGGGATGGCATGATCCCTGTGAGTTGCTAAGAACAAACAACTTCAGTGTCTTATCCTAGGGCCATGGGGTCACTTATTCAAATTCTAAAAGAAAAATGAAAACTTAAAATCTTGCAAAAGAACTTATTTATATACAAGACCCTACTCTAACTGACCTTTACAATACTCAGGTGAAAACAAACTTCCACCATAGCCACCCAAGTAACATCCTAACTGAAATATTTCTTACTCTACCATTGATCAACAAGAAATAATAAAATTGTGACAACAAATTAATTACATTCTTCAAATTACCTCCTAATGTTGAAGGTATGACAAAGCTTGAAGGCTTCAATACATTGAGGAAATTCAACTCCATGTACTCCCCTATAAGATCATAAAATAGGTGATAAAACTTACTCGGTTGATAACAGAAAACATGCTCTGCCTTACAACTAATCACATATGGTTGAATTTATGTTGCCAGTATAGGTGAATGAATGGTTGATGCAGGCTGCTGATCCACTCTCCTTTTATCTTCTTTGAAAACATCTGCTATTTGATTGGAAGAAATATCCTCATGTATATCAATGATTGGATGTTTCTTTTTAAAATGATTCTCTTGGTAAAAGTTTTCATTTTCATTAGAAGGATGGATGCTAATGATTTTTTCTTCTAGTACAAAAGATACCTTAGCATCCTCATCACTGTCTCCCTAATGATCAAATAAAGGAGGAATCTCAAATGACATATCAAGATATATTTTCTGCCCAACATGAGAAAATTGTTCTTCATTGTCAAAAATAGGTTGCCTTTAAATATTCAATCTAGGAAGCAATATCTTATCATCACCATATGATTCAAATATAGGCTGCTCATATCTAGGTCTTTTAGAGATAGGGCTATAAAGAGTATCAGTTCCTAGAACAGACTCAATTTATGCATTTTCCTTATTAAAACAACAAAACAAAATTTCATCTGATGTAGATGAATAGGGAAGATAAAGAGTTGAGTCCTCATCCAAGGAATCTTATTCATTATCATAGCCTTCAGAAGAATCAATTATATCTTGAAAACAATCTTTATACTCCTCACAACAGCTATGGAAAATTAACTCAAAGGAATAAAACTTTTGACAATTCATATTGAAAGCAACATGAAACTCTTTGAGTGAATAAACACTAGAAGGTTCAAGAGAATGATACCACATACCAACATCTCCCTGAAGAGAGTACATAAACAAATTCATACCTATGTCTTCATGTTGGATGTCAAACTATTGCATCAAATCATGAAATTCTAGAACATGCTCAACAAGGTTGTAATTCTCACCTTCATAAAATCTGGGCAGTCGATCTTTCCATTCATCAATTTGAGGCACAACATGTGGATAACCATCTATTGCTGATAAATTGAGTGGGGAAAACATCCTATATATGATAGCCTCCATAGCCATTTAATTTGTCTCAAACTAGTGGAGTCGCCAATAGATTTCCGAACAATGGAGTCGCCATGGTGAAATATCTCCACTTCCATCCCTGGAAACGACGCGATTAATGTTAGCACTGAGAATCACCCTCATACTGAAAGAGTATAATCCTACTGCCCATCAAAATGTAAATGTATTAAAATTGTTTGATTAGGTGGATCAAGAAGACTTTAAAGAAAGGAAAAGACAACATATATCACTATAGATCAGTGATGGAACAATGGGCTATGGATTCATAAATAGTATGCTCATTGAAGTCATTTAAGATCCCTATCAAACAAAAGATTTGTATAATGATGAAGAGAATAATAAGAGAATAACATAAAGACAAATATTCGCTAAGCAGAGATCCTCTCTGTGAAGAGAATTTTAGATGTGTCTGAACAATAAACAATGATAGATAGGAAAGATTACAATAGATCCTCTACCACATCAGGAATATATCAATCAAAGGAAAATTTTAATCCTTAAAATCAACAGTTCCATTCAGACAAGATGAAAAATAGAACAGAGAACATAGAAGACAAATCTGTTGAAACAACTCATATGAATCTTCAATAAAAATAAAATTTACAGCTACATGCCCCTTTGGCTTACAAAATGAAATATATAGTCATAAGTAGTTCTCAAAACATCCTTTGGTATTGGGACGAACCCCCTTCCTCCTCCTTACATATCATTCATCTTATGTATTTATAGTCAAAACAATAGACATGTCTTATTTCTTGGGTTCCTCTTCTCCAATGTCGTATATCTTCTCTTTTCTGTCATGTTCCTTATGTCAGAAGGAAACTCTGGTCAGCATGGGCCTGCAAGAAAAAATTCCCTATGTGGTACTTCGGGCTGACAATTTTATGTCTCCTTGAATAGACCCCCCATTCTTCCATTTAAGGAGGTAGTCGATGATTCAACCACCAGTCCTTCTTTCATTGATCGATTTCTCCTTGGGATCAGGACGAGGCCTAACACCTAGTTTGTTTCAACATGTTGCTCTTAGATCATACCTTATATGAGCACATGATTGTGAAAGTTTCCAAAGGAGGTTTGAATCCACACTGCTTCACCCCCCACAATAACCAACTTCCACGTACTGCTTCCACTAAACCATGGTTTTGATTGTGGGACTGCTCTATAATTTTAACGTTCAAGCATGTTCTTTCCCTGTAATGAAATGTGGTCATCGATCTTCTACAATATATAATTTGGGAAATCCCTACCTTTAATTCCCCACGCCGCTCTCGGATGGACCCTGCTTCCTGCTGCAAATATCAATGGTTCTTGTTGATTTGAGATCAACAGTCTAAAATTACTTCAGGAGTTCAAGCTTTGAGCCTTTTAATTGCATAGCTCTTATAATATTTTGGAGTGTAATATCTCTGAAGTGAGAGATATGCCTCCATGTGTCCTCTTGTTTTGGATGGTCAAGATTCACTTCGAGACTTCAGGCTTTAGGAGCTTTCTTCTACTTGCTTCTGTAATCTTTTGGAGTGCCATATTTTTGAAGTGTTATATCTGGCGCCATGTGACCTCTTGATTTGGATGGACAAGATTCACTTCAGGAGTTCAAGATTTAGGCCTTTTCAATGAATAGCTCTTAAAATACTCTGTAGTGTTGTATCTCTGAAGTGAGAGATTTGCCTCTATGCGTCCTCTTGATTTGGATGGCCGAGATTCACTTCGGGACTTCCAAAAATTCTTTCTCTAGTGCTTCGCTCTGCAAACCTTCCGGAGTGCTAAGTCTCCGAAGTGATAGATCTGATTCTGCACGTTTCCTCGTTGATGGATGGTCCATATGAACTCTAGGATTTAGGTCCTTGGTAGTCCTTTACTCACATAGTTTCTGCTTGCTTCCTCTCGGAGTATGAGATTGCCTGACACACGTCCCCTGCTTGAATATCAACGACCACGAGAGATTGTGGGATCACAACTTGCACACAATTAAATTTCCTTCCTGACCCTAGTAATGCGAAGATGCTCGTTCATAGAGGGATCGATATGCACTATTGATCTATTGATCTAGAAAGATCAACGATCCTGAGCGATTGTGGGCTCACAAATTGCAAAAAAATTAATTTTCTTCTCGATCCCCGTAATGCCTCCCCACCATCGATCTCTCTATAATGAGATCTAATGGTCATGATTTAATCTTTGCTTGATCTGACAGTTGATCTTGCTCTTGCTCAAAGCCTACGGCTGAAAATTGAACTCATTTTCTTGCTTGTAGTTTGAACCCAAAAAGGATTGTTTTGAACGCTGCATTTTTCTCATACTTTTTCCCTGCACATACAACATACTTTGATCACCCTGACTTTATCAACCAAAAGAGGAAAAACTTATATGAAGGCACGCAAAAAGAGAGAGACTCAGCAGAGGTGTAGACCTAGGTCTTAACAATAACTGCATATGACCCATGACAAATTTATGTGATAACAAGAGGAAACACATGTTCTTAACCATTAGGCAAACTCAAGTTATTAATCATCAAAATCCAAACAAAGATAATTTTTAAAATTATCTACAAATTACAACTAACTATGACTAATTAGGCAATTTCATTTTGGATAACTTTTTTTTTTTCAGTATAGAGAACGTGTGCAATCAAAACAATTAAATATAAAATTTCAATAGTACTTAATACTAATATTACATGTCAAATATAAATGTGTGCATAAATACCATATTTGGAAGGAGAGAAGACATCCAACCTCTTAAAGAAGACGTATTTGGCATTTCTCGAGTCAATTGTTTTACATGCTTTACTTTAATGAGATTCACTTCCTATTCTTACAAGGTAAATTTTGTTCTTCCTTTTAGCCTCTTTATATTGGAAATCAACATGGATTTATAACACACATTTAGGACATGACCGACAGATGTTATACCTTGACAATTTCATCTTCAAAAGATCGATGACAATTCATAGAGATATTTGATCATTTCGACTATGTTGAGAAATGTTCTCCATGAACAATATGGTAATTACCTTGTTCCTCATGACAACCTTCAGCAACTCCTGGAGCCTTACAAAGAACATTTTCGATATACTTAAAGTCATTCTACAACAAGTCTCTATATGGCCCCTCAACAAGATGCTTGGTCTTGAACTCAAGATCAGTGGAACTTATATTTGAACATGTGATAGGCATCTCAAAGTTTAGACTATTATGATCTCAAATAGAAATCTAATGTTACAAACTTGAACTGATACCAATGGATGTAAATCTCTCAACTAATTTTGAACACAAATTCTTGATTTCAAGGACTTCAATTTTTATTTTTATTTTTAAATAAATATATGTCGTCGCAAGAGTGACGAATGTAAAGATTCTTGTGTCGAATTAGCTATGCTATCACCAAAAATTTTGTGTCGATAGTATAGATAATTCGTCACAAGAATATTTGCGTTCGTCGCTCTTGTGACGATATCCTTTTCATTGATAGTATAGCTAATTCGTCACAATAATCTTTACAGTTGTCTCTCTTGCGACGATATCCTTTTCATCGATAGTATAGCTAATTCATTGCAAGAATATTTACAGTCGTCTCTCTTGCGACGATGTCATTTCCTTGTCACTCTTGTGATGATACCTTTCCTTGTCTCTCTTGTAACGATATCCCTTCCTTGTCACTCTTGTGATAATATCCCTTCTTTGTCTCTCTTGCGACGATATCCCTTATTTGTCACTCTCGCAATGATATATGTTATTTTTTTCTCATGCAACACCAACTGTTTTTTTTTTATTGCGACGACCAACATTCTTATAGAAAGATTTTCATCGCCCTATGAAATCTTACATAGAGGGACTTATTCCAGTTCCCTATGTTGACTTGTCTTCCCTGTTGATAAATTCCAGAGACAAAAATTAATATTTTTCCACATATACACATATTGCACACTATACAACAAGCGTATATGGAGGCTGCTATACTACAACCCGTGTACATTAGGATTTGTGCTAGAAAAAAAAAATTAAATGTCAGGTTTCCATGTCACGATAGGAGATCTCTGATCCTTGGCCTTCCATATACTAGAAACGTTTTGACTCGGCCCTTCAATTCCATTTTGAAGGCTATAAATGGGCCAATTCCGAGATATGGAAAGGAGGAAGGAATTCAAATTTGAGAGAAAAGTTACTCTGGATAAATTATTACTTCATATTGAGTATGCATCCCTTTTTCCTTTAAGTCTCAACATAGTGTTCAACCCCCAATTTCTTCCCTTATTGATAGAGAACTCCATTGTCTCCCTTATATGAGCTTGCCTTTGGTGGATTATTGAAGTGGTGGAGGCCTAAATAGAAGGAACTCAATTTCTCAGTTTTGAACCGTGCCGACATGAAAGTCTATAATATTTTCTCTTCTACTGATCATTTATTAATAGAAATACTCATTTCTCGTTCAATTGATATCCTGCAAATATATGAGTTATTATCCATGGGCATATTTGTTATGTTTATTATTGGATTATGTTATATAATGTGCTAACCTTTTATATTATCACCATATGATTGCTTTTCTTGTTTGTTGAGAACTAGTTTTAGGTATATAGCTTTGGGTTCAAGTGGTCAACGACGGACTTCATCGAACATCTGGACGAGGTAGGCCTATTTCTTATCTCACTTGCATATTGGTTTATATGGCATATATTTGGGATAGAGTTGATTCCTGCAGTCATTTCCATCTGTTGTGGTTTACCCTAGCCATAGAGAGATTTTCCTTGTAACAGAATTGGTGACTCCACTGGGGATTGAATCTTCTTTATTAGGGTTTGGAGTACTTTTCTCCTTAGATTTCTCTCATTTCTATTATGGTTCTTGTCGTATCAGTACTTGACATTTCCTGTTCACTCTGGGTCTGCATTTTCAGCATTTATCCCTTGCTTGGCCTTGTTTTGAAGCATATACGCTCCTTTTGTCTTGACGGTCACGTATATACACTGACTGTCTCACTGCAAGATGTGTATATACCCTCTACTTTCCTGAACAGTCACGTACACCATTTTTCCTTACCTGTTTGCTTGGTCTGATGGTTGCTGGGTGGGATTTGATGTTTACTGAGTCTTATTAGGTGTCTGTAGTGCCTGTTCAATGCTTGTGGGATGACATGAAATCGTCTTTTGGTTGAATTTCTGGGTGGAGTTTTTCTCACCATCTTTTCATTTTTTATTGTCCTTGTACACTGGGATGGGTGTCTTGTTTCTTAGTATCTTGCTTGAGTTAACTCTTTTTATACACAGTAGGGTTATATATCTAGTTTCTTTTTAGTCTGTTGGAGTCGCCCTTGTTTTTTACCTTGCAAAATTTTTAATTTTTTGATAATTGAAATCTAAAGTGAATTTTCTTTTTCCTTCCGAGATCTTAAAACTCTGAAATCTTGTCGCCTGAATAGTAATGCTTTTCCACTTTCAAAACAGATCCATTTTCGCAAGTATGTTCGCTCTTTTGTTTTATTTCGGGTCTTGCAGGTTGGATACTTTAAACCTTGAGTTCACACGTCCCGAGTCACGAAACGATGAAGTCGTTTTAATTTCCGCCCAAGACATTAACTAGGGTAAAACTTTTAACTCATGAGTATTTGTTGTCGGGATTTCACGCCTCAGCATTCGTCAAACCTAAGTTTTTGTTTTTACAGCTCCGAGAGCCAAGAACGCGATAACGTTTGTGATAACTTGGGTCAAGAATTAACCCTGGTTAAATTTGGTTTTCGGCACTTCGCCACTCGGCACTTTCCTTCATAAAGTTAAAGTGTCTAAAACCCCGACGCACGAGGTTGCGACGTAATTATAGAAATATTAATTAGTCGCCTAATCTAATATTTTCTTCCCATAATTGATCCTTAATTATCGCCATCTCGCAGTTTCGCGACTCGGCGTACTAGCCTCCCATAAAGTTATCGCCGGATTTCCGAGTCGCGATATAGCAATAAAGTGATTAGGAAATTAATGATGCTCCAAATATCAATTACTGTTATTTAAACCCAAATCGGCCCTCGCAGTCTCGCGAGTTGAAGAGTCGAAATGTTAAAAGGAAATTCACGATGCAGCGAAAAGCGAGAAAATTATTTAAGTCGCTAAGATTTGAATTTTTGAAATAAAACGAGATACATCCCGCGCATCGAGGTTTGCGCTTTTCATGAGGTAGCTACTTGCTCTCCATACCCCGACTGCCTATCAAGCCGCCAAACATTGATGACATTAATGAAGAATTAGGGTGAATTCATGAATAAATAAAATCGGATTTATGCAATAAATTTGTTGCTAATTGCGATTTGACAGACTTATTCCGAATAGTACAGAGTTTTCAAATATATACGGGAGTTTCATTTTATTCCAAACATTTTTCATAAGCACACAGAGCTCATATTTCTCCGAGTGAACTAATTTCTGCATGTATACACAGGTCTATCGCAGAAGAGCGAAAACGCAAGTTTCAGCCATATCTCCAAGGAGAGCAGTGAAGGCGAATATCGAGGTTGCAGGGCAAGGCCCAGATAATGTCTCCGACACTTCACCCCGGAGTGTCGGCTCAGTCCCTAGCTAGTCGTTTGTTTCAAATATTCTGCAATCTGAGTTGGTGAATTATTCAGACTTCGAGGACAATGATAACGAAAAAGATGACCTGAACACTAAATACAACATAGTTGTTCAATCGGTAATGCACAGGGTTGCAACCAGACCAAGGTTGCTCCCATATTATGATATGATCTGATGGGCATTGGATCACATAGACCTACCCACCAGAACTATCGTAAGCGACCAACGGACCACAGTTGGGACTTTCAGACCAGAGCATATCCAAACCATGTATAAGCTCCCAACAACCTCTGAATACACTTATGATGTTGAATTCCTGGATGGATTCAAAGAGAAGGAATGCATTCAATATGACAAGACCATGCCTGGATTGATAAAAGATTGGGTTTCGCGCTCCGCGAAATTCAGAGCAAACGACCAAGGTGTTTATTCAATCTCTTCGCTGGAGCCACAGTATATGTATGTGGCAATGATGACATGCCAACTGTTCGAAAAGGAGGATACTTTGCATTTCTACATTGCGTGGGTACCTCTCATATTTCGGGTAGCAAAAGGTTTCTCATTTAATTGGGCAAAGATACTATCAGACAGTTTGTTCAATCGGGTCACCGAGTACCGAGAGCAGAAGGAAAGTGGGAGACCATCCTCTTTTTTCATGTCTGCATATATCATGGACGCAATATGTTCCATGACACCATTCCCTTTAATGAACTGGGCTTGGAATCCGGCATTAGAAAAGCCTGTACATGAGTATCACGACAAATTGTGGGAAAATAAAGCAAACAAATTTATTTACGAGATTTTCAACTGGGTGATGGTGCCCTTGCACATCGCCATTTTTGGTCGTTCTCCACCTCGTATCTCAGACAACATTGCTGCAAATCTGAGCGGTATAGCTGATTGGTACGTAGAAACATAATTCTCCTATTTCAGGGTGTTCGGAGCTACTGTCCCTCCGCTTGCGCTACCACTGTTCATCCCCGACAAGCTGGCATGTCGCGAGATCACCCGACAAACAGTGATTGGTGGGGTGAGAAAATATCTCAAAGCATCTTCGAAGAAGGTATGGCCGTTTTTCCCTGTTCAGCTAAATTCTTATTCTTTATTGGATTTCGGGCATGCTAAAGCTGAGGCTGCAGCCCTGGAAGACCTGAGCTTGGTCTCCATCGAATATAAAAAACATGATCCTCAGAAAATTGTAAGCAACCATTTGGAAAATTGTGGGCTGAAGAAGTTTGAACACGAGTGTTCACCCTCAGATGACATTTTCCGAGGGGCGAGATCTTATGGGGAAGTGCAAGTCAGAATCCGATCTTTAGCACCCGAAGACATGGCATCGGTTTTAAAATTCCAAGAACATAGACGAGGAATCCTTCCCACTGTGTTGGGAGGTTTGGGTATTTCCGAGGATAAAAAGAAGGATGATGAAGGTGCTGAGGAGAAAATTTATAACCCCGAGAAACACCAGGAAGGGGAGCATGGGAAGAAACCAGAAGCAAAAGAAGAGACTCCAGACCCTCCAAGAAAACAGAGTTCGGAGGCCGAAATAAAAACTCCAGACCCGCCGAGAGAAGATATCAGAGACTGAAAAAGAAACTCCAAATACTCCAAAAGAACAGAACCTTGTCGATACTCCAAAAGAATCGACAAAGCAAATAGGAAAACCCATTACCTCGGTCACACCCTTGCAGTCTGCAAAGGGAGATGTTAGAGAGGGATGGATATTTGGTGAAGAACTGAGGCCTATTAGGGCAGAGGAACTCCCTCCTAATGAGTTCTTTTTTGACAAAAAGAGAAAAGCTATAGTGAAAAAAGAATTTTATCAAGAAGGAGAGTCCACAGTTAAAAAATACAAAGTCATGACAGATGGCAAGAACAAGAAAAGTGACCATCTTGCTACTGAAATAGCTGGAACACTGGGGGTCTACGCTTTGGCGAATCAATTCTCAGTTGGGCAGATGAATCACCAATTAAAAAGAAAAAATCGCCTCATCAGGACCCTCGAGGCCAGGTTAGTTGCAGCCACAGAAAATGCCAAGGGCCAGGACAACATAGAGATGGAACAAGCTAGATTGGTTGATAAAAATGAGATAGAAACGCTCAAAGTCAAGCTGGAGAAAGCACATTCAGTGATCCGAGACGGTCGGGTGCAGGCTGGTCAGCAGAGAAATATGATCACAGAGTTACAGGCTCAGTTAGAGGTCACTAGAAGCAGGGTGATCGACGTAGAGGGGTTTAAATCCCGAGCGATCGATATTCGGAACAAGATCTCTTCTGTATAGCAGAATCTGCTGGACAAAGTGGGAGTGATTCGAGAAGATTGCCTATTGATGCATCAGATTTCTATGAATCTGACCGTCAGAGAAAGGAAAGCCGAAGTTGCTCGGGTCGCCTTTCAAGAGGCGGTGATAGCTACTAACAATAGATTTTATGTAGGTTCTCCCAGACTCACCATTGCTGAACAAACTAGAGGTAACATTATGTTAAAAGATTGGGAACATAATATTACTTTAAACAAGGAACAGGCCCAAAAAGTAACAAATTCATTAGAAGAAGCCTTCAATACTATTGATGGTGAGCTTCTAGGTATGGAGAGTGGAGGTGATTCAGAAACGTTAAGGCAAATGGATGTAGAGAAGATTTCCCTCGACCTGAAAGAGAAGAATGAGAGAGATTCGGTGGATATCTCCAAGATGGAAAGGGTGGACATGGCTCAAGTCGACAAACACTTAATTCAACCTAGTGCACAACTAAGTGCCCTTGACATCGTTGATACACAAATGGGAGATAAGTTGTTGCAGTTAGCCCGAGAGTGCTATTTCGCCGAGGCCAGCTGTCAAGCGGAACCTTCGCAGCTTGTGTCCCAGTTTGTGGAAAAATGTATCATGTGCATCGAAGCCGTGCAAAGACAAGCACTTGGCGCCATTTGAAAATAGAGTAGGAGAAAAGAGAGTGATTTTTCTCTTTTCGGTTGTAAGTGAATTTGTGAAACCATTGAGTTTCTGAACTGATCTGGCAAGTTGTATAAATATACCACAAAAAGAAGAAGAAAAGGCTAGACCTTTTGGTATCGATTGTAATAGAGTTTTTCATTTGAAGAACTTAATATACGAGCAATTTGAAGATTCTCGATTCCGTCCAGACTGTATTATCAAGTTTGCTTCTTTGTACTTCATGTTTCATTTCATTCCACTCATTCATAGTTGATGTGCTTTGTTATAATTTAGTACGGCCACTACTATAACAAAATAATTCTGGTTTTCTGTCTCTGTCTATTGTCTTTCCTCTGCATCGGCTATCAACGGGTGTAAGACCAATTCGCATTTTCAGAATTCTACGTTTATTTTTTGCTATGTCAGTTATTTTCTCACTAATTTCCTCCTCTGCTTATATGTGATTTTTCTTTTGACAGGAACTTCATGTTATACGCAGCTAAATGTTTCTCTTTTGCATCATACTTTTATATTAGATTATAATGCAGTTACGGGAAAGGGCCTTCTTTTGCAATCTTTATTTCGTTCAGAAAACGTAAAAATCTCTCTTTATTTCGACCAAATTGAAACAGCACTGAAATCTCTCTTTAAATTATTTCTTACGATTACTGTTCCTCAATGACTGTACCTGCAGCTATGCAACCTAATATTGAGCCTGGACTATCTAATCAAACACATATTGCTTTAAATATTTTCGATACAATCCTTAAAACTGCTAACACCGGGGAAGAACTTGAGCGTTCATGGGCAGCCATTGAACAAGATATTACCACTCAGGAACAGTGGGAAGCTAGACAACGAGAACGTAGAAATACTCATTAGTTTCCTATACAGAAGGTTAACGTAATCCTCTTATCTATCTTTAACATACTTTCGGATGCCTTGACACTGTACATTAAGCCTTAGTACAGACTCAGGCACAACATCTTTCTGGCGTCGTTGCTGGGGAGCGAAGTTACGAAATCTTTTCCCTGGGAAAACGACATTTATTTCGTTGAAAGTGATACTCCTTGATAGTGAACATTGAGTACACACATTTTTAAGGCTTTTTCAATATTTCACTTGGCGACTCCACTGAAACAAAAAATGGCTTCTGGTAGAAAGAGTACCAGACAGAACCCAGATGGCAAGCTGATTACGCCTGTTATTGATCCAGAAAAACTTTTAAAAACAAAAAACCAACTTTCCAAGGCTAAGTGCCATTCAAAACCTTCTACTTCACGCAGTCCTTTGTTCGATACTAGAGATCTGACGTCAAACTTCTCTGAAGTTAGGTGTGAGGTCCCTTCGACTTTCCCATCCATACACAAGGAAAAAGGTCCTCTAGAAAATCCGTTAACAGTTGACATTCCATCTTTTCTTCGACAAAATTTCTCGGTCTCGCCTGATACCAAGAAAGGTGCTACACCCTCTTTTTCTACACCCAAATCAATGGCAGCCGCCGGAGGATGTGGTGGAGGCACCCCTAGAGGAGGAGGTGGAGGTCAAGGGCAGGTCCCTCCTCCCAGAGTATTCGCAGAAGTAGCAACGAGATACGCTCCCCTGGTTTTACCCGTCCCCCTTCATGATTTGCCTGAAAACTACATCAAAAATCTTCCTAAGTTCACGGGGGAGGGAGATCTAACCACAGCCGAGCATATCAATTTCTTTGACCAATTCGAAGACATCTGTGGTATCGAACATGAAGATGTCTATTCAAGGCTTCTTGTCCAAACTTTTGAAGGACCAGTTCAAACTTGGTTTTAGAGCCTACCCGCAGCTTCTATCTTATCATATGACGCTTTGGAAGACGCTTTCCTAAGACAATGGGGAGAGCGAAAGGATCACCTATATTATCTTACTGAGTTTGGGTCCCTAAGGAAAAAGAGATCAGAAACAGTTATGGAATTTATTCTGAGATTCAACAAACTGTATCACAAGATTCCAGTCGCAGTTAAGCCCTCTGAACCCTCAGCCAAAGTAACCTTCGCGGGAGCTTTCGAGCCAGATTTCGCCCTACTTCTGAGAGAGAGAAGAGGAGCCACTTTGGATAGAATGCAAGATGATGCTGTCGAAATTGAATCTAATATGATGGCTTCGGGAAAATTAAAAGCCAAAGTAGAAACAGTCAACCACGAGAATAGACGATATAGGGAACCAGCGGGTCCTTCTGGCTCAAATAGATACACTGATGATAGGGTAGATGATATGGCCCGAATAATTAAAGAACTGTCCAACAAAATCTCTAGGATGGAGTTAGACCACTTTAAGGTTCATTCTTCAAACAAAAAGGACTTTAGGAGAAACCTGAATCCCCAAAATCAACCGAAACAAATTAAGAACGAAGATAAAAAAAACAAGCGCCATTAAAGAACAAAAATTTTATAGGCACAAATGACTTCCAAGATTTTGGAGATTCGGAAGACGAAGTCGCGTGTTTCGGTGATGAATGTTCGCAGGCATTTTTGACCAGGGAAGACTATGAGAAATCTTTAATTACCCCTCAACCGTCTAATGAAGATGAAGAAGGTAATCAAACTGACCTCGGCGTATCTCAACTAGAAACGGATATGTTAATGGCCGAGTTGCAACCAAGGTACAACTTACGATCAAAGGATAAACCCACCTCAACGGATCGGCCTAAGAGAATCCTCCAAAGGGGTCAAATTCATGAACCTCCTTCGGAAGAAACCTTGTTACCCAGCAACAAAACCAAGGTAGCCAAAATTCAAGGGTCCGAGGTAAAAAAAGTTGAAACTCAAACAAAAGAAACCAAACCAGTAGACAAAGTTACGTCTTCAACTAAGGGCATGAGTGATAAGGCGATCCAGACAATTAAGTTGGAAAGAACGAATTTGGAAGTCCCAACCAAAGAAATGGAAAAGGTAAACACATATTTCAATCTTGAAAATGAGTTAAACAAGATTAAAATACCGATTCCTTTGGTAGAATTAGCAAAAAATCCCACTTACCGGAAACAAATTGCCAAAGCGATGGGTGTCTGCGAGCTAGAAGGTCAGTCCGATGTTATCAACCTGGAAGATGACAGACCGAACATCACCTTCGGTCCTCATTTCGAAGGGTCCAAAGACAACATCGCTCCTTTTTATATCACCCTGAATATACATGATCAGTTGCTACATAACTGTATGTTGGACTCCGGGGCTTCTCACAACGTTATGCCCAAAATTATAATGGAGAAGCTGGGGCTTCAGATTACGAGACCTTATGGAAATCTGTATTCTTTCGATTCCAAGAAGGTTAAATGCATGGGAATGATAAAGGATATGGTAGTTACCCTAGCGCAGGTCCCTGTTAAAAGTATCCTGATGGATGTGGTTATCGCCGACATCCCTCCTAAATACGGTATGCTGTTGTCGAGGTCATGGGGGGCCAAGTTGGGAGGTTCCCTGCAGTTAGACATGTCTTACACCACAATCCATGTGTTCGGGGGTTAATTCACTCGTTTGTACAGAGAGACAAGATTAGCCTACATGGTCATTGATCCTCAAAACCCACACAACTTCCCAATTTACATCGCAGACCAAGATCTGGGAAACTGCATTTTGTCTTTTGATGATGGAATGGATGAAGCCCCAGAAGAAATCGATGCAAAGCAATATGATTTAAGCCCCTTGACAGAAGAGCTGTGCAAAAATGGTGTATGGAAAATGTACTTTGATGGCGCGTCGTCTTCCGAAGGTGCTGGTGCTGGGGTACTTTTGGTAGCACCCGAAGGTAAGTTCATGGTTCCTTTCTCTTATCGTTTGCAGTGGGAGATAGATTACACTAACAACGTATGTGAGTATGAAGCGTTTATATTAGGATTAGAAGCTGCTAAGAAGTTGAATATAAAGAACTTGGAGGTATACTGTGACGCGGAGTTGATAGTGAGACAAATAAACCGACAATACCTAGCCAAGCATCCAAGACTAAGAACATACAGAAATTGTGCTTGGGATTTGATGGAAAACTTTTTCTCATCTGTAAAAGTCCATTTTATTCCTCGCACAGAGAACCTACATGCTGATGCATTGGCTAAGGCAGCTTCAACCTTCTCTCCTCCCACGATCGTCAAACTGAAATATCACATTGAAATCAGATACAAACCTTCTATACCAGACAATATCCGACACTGGCAGGTTTTCGAGGATGACGAACAAATCAAGAAATTTCTTACAGCAGTAGGTGAGTTCTCTGAAACTCATCCAGACCAAGAGAATCAAAATGACCTGTCGTGGATTATGAAAGAAGGGGAAGATCCTGAAGCCTTCCGAGAAAAAATAGCGGATCATCGTATGTTGGTCCTTAAAAACAACCAAATTTCGAAAGGCTTAATTCCTTTAGAAAGACTTTTCGACCAAAACGACATACCTGCGAAATCCACTTTGCATCCCCAACCAGAGGAAGTGGAGGACTGTGATATAGGAACTGAGAAAGAATCCAGGATAGTAAAGATATCTAGGTTCCTCCCTCCCAAGGTAAAGGCCTAGTACAGAGACCTTCTCAGACACCACAAAGATGTTTTCGCCTGGTCCTATGATGAGCTTAGAACGTATGACACTTCCATAATTGACCACAAGATACCTTTGAAACCTGGGGTCAAGCCGTTCAGGCAAAAGCTTAGGCAAATTAAGCCCATTTTGTTGCTTGTGATTGAAAAATAAGTTAAGAATCTTTTAGATGCGAAAATAATCGTGCCTCTGAGGTACTCAGACTGGGTGGTGAATTTGGTCCCGGTCAGGAAAAAGAACGGAGAAATCAGACTGTGTGTAGATTTCTGAAACTTGAATAAGTCTTCCCTTAAGGATAATTATCCGCTCCCCAAGATGGACCACGTCCTGGAAAAGGTAGTCGGAGAAAATCGAATGTCTATGGTAGATGGGTTCTCTAGGTATAACCAAATCACCATGAACGAGCAAGACCAAGAAAAAACTACTTTCACCACACCATGGGGGACATTCATGTATGATAAAATGCTGTTCTATTTGATGAATGCAGGTGCCACATTCCAGTGTGCTATGGACATTGCCTTCATGGGAGAAAGAGACAAGTTCGTGGTCATCTACCTTGACGATTTGACGGTTTTCTCTAAAACCGATGAAGAACATTTGGTCCACCTAAAACAGACTTTCGAAAAATGCCGCAGGTATGGTCTGTCCTTGAACCCAAAAAAATCACATTTCGCTATGCGGGAAGGTAATCTTCTGGGACATATTGTATCTAAAGATGGGATTAGGATTGATCCTAAGAGGATTGAAGCAATAGAAACTATAAATATTCCCAGAAATGTAAAAGAGATTCAATCCTTCTTAGGTACAATAAATTTTTTATGAAGGTTTATCCCCAATTTTGCTGAGATTGTCAAATTGATCACAGGGATGTTGAAGAAAGATAGCAGAGTCAATTGGACGGCCGAGGCTAAAGCATCGTTCGCGCATATTAAGAAAGTCATCAGTGAGGCACCTGTGTTAGTAAGCCCAGATTACATGAAATTCTTTCTTATCTTGTTGTTTGCTTCTGAACATACTATCGCCACAGTGCTCCTGCAAAAATATGACGAATGTTTCGAACGGTCGATCGCATTTTTCAGAAAGAGTCTTCGAGATGCCGAACTAAAGTATGACATCATTGAAAAGCAGGTGTATGCAATGGTGAAAGCACTAAAAGCATTAAGAACGTATGTACTGCATTCGAAAATTATCCCATACGTGCTGACCAGTGCTGTGAAGGATATCTTGGTACAACCAGATAGTGATGGAAAACAAGGACGCTGGCTCGCCAAAATACAGGAATTTAATCTGGAAGTCAAGCCTACTAAATTGATAAAGGTCCAGGGTCTGGCCAAACTCTTGGCCGAGTCTAACCTTAGAGCTCTTGATATCAATTGCCTCGAAGGGGAGGACGGTGACACACATTTGCAAGAGCTGGATGACCAGACACATCCAAGCAAGGTTGAATAAAAATTTATATCATCAGGATGGTATAAAGACATAGTTTTCTATTTGTTAAACCTGAAATGTCCATATGGATTATCACCAGCCAAATGCAGAACTTTGAAGGTCCATGCTGTAAAATATTGCATCACCGAAAATCAGCTATACTGGAAGGATCCACTTAGGTTTTTACTAGTCTGTCTGGTTGAGTCGGAAACTCCACGGGTTATACAGGAATTTCATGAAGGAATCTATGGAGGACACCATGCATGGAGAGCCACAGCCTACAAGATCCTGAGGGCCGGATACTATTGGCCGAAACTATTTTCGTACGTCAATGCCAAAGTGCGTGCCTGTTACTCGTGTCAAATATTCGCTGGTAAGCAGAAACTCCCTGCACTACCACTTGTTCCTGTCAAAACCGAAGCTCCATTTCAACAATGGGGTCTAGACTTTATAGGGGAAATTAATCCCCATTCCAGTGCTCAGCATAAGTGGATCTTAACAGCCACAGATTATTTTACAAAGTGGGTGGAAGCCATTCCAACCAAAAGGGAAACAGACTCAGTGGTGATCGACTTCTTGGAGGAGAATATCCTGTCAAGATTCGGGTGTCCCCGAAAGATTGTTACTGACAACGCCCAGGCCTTCAAGTCCATGGCTATGATCAGCTTTTGTCATAAGTACAATATCGTTCTCGGCCATTCCACTGCTTATTACCCTCAGGGAAATGGGTTAGACGAATCATCAAACAAGAGCCTGGTAAACATAATCAAGAAAGTACTGGATGAAAATAAAAGGTCTTGGCATGTGCACTTGAAGTACGCGGTGTGGGAAAATCGCATCAGCACTAAGAGGTCTATCGACATTTCTCTGTTTCAAATGGTTTATGGTACAGATGCGGTTCTACCTATAAATTTAGCATTGACGGTAATGAAGTTATGGCAGGATCAGAACGAAGAACCAAATCACATAACCAGGAGAATAAACTAGCTAATCGAGGTCCAGCAGCATAGAGTGGAGGTTGATGAGAAAATGCAGAAGTATCAAGATGAGATGAAAGCATTGTTTGACCTCAAAGAAAAGGACAGAGAATTCCTCCCAGGTGACTTAGTCTTAAGATGGGATGCTAGAAGAGAGGAGGCTGCGAAACATGGCAAGTTTGACCACATTTGGTATGGACCATTCAGGGTCTCGGCTCCAAAAGGAAAAAATTCTTTTCTTCTGGAAAATTTAGACAGAGAAGTACTCAGTGCCCCTGTCAATGGGCGCTATCTGAAGCATTATATGACATAGCAGTTGTATATAAAAAAAATAAAAAAATAAAAAAATAAAATTTGTAAATAAATAATTTTCATGTTTGGTACATACTAACATTTTCATTTGAATATTTACTTTTCATTTTTGGTTTTTGTTCCTAAAATCTCGACACATTTCTAATAAGATTCGTTTTTTCTTTTCCAGAATTCCAGCTGCTGACGAAATTAACAGGAAAATTAATTTGCAGGTCGGTGTCAGAAATAGAGCGGCATTAAAATAGGTAATACCTAAAATATTTTCATGGTGCTCTCAGAAAATGAAAAGAAAAAATGAAGGTGAGCTTTCGAAAAACATAGGCTATAAAAGAATGTTTCAAGAAAACCAAGGTAAACGTTTTTCAAATTGCAGCATGGGCTAAAATGTTAGATAGCATGGATTGTTGTTCTTTAGATAATCCTTGAGTTAAAGTGATTTGAATGAATACACTAAATCTGAAAACAACAAGTCAGAATATCTATCCCTAAAGATACTCATACAAGACAGTCTTGGAATGATTTGACCTTTGGCGTTTTCAATCGCTAAACCGCTACCTTATATCCTGTCTTATATTTTGTCTATCTCCGGGCCTAACTTTTAGCGAGTCTCTATACTCTTGAGTCCTTGTGAAGGGGTAAAAGTTTCTCGTTTTAAATCTCAGGAATTTAGAAACAGATCTCAATAAGAAAGTTGGTCTTCACAACTACTTGATCTTCTTCTTATACTAAGGAATGTTTATAGCAATCCTAACTTTCCTAGGTTTTTCAACAGTGTCAAAAAAAAAAAAAAATCAAAGCTTGCTTGAACAGGATGTCCCTTATAATCTTATTATTTTCCCCTGTCTCCCTAAGAACGAAGGTCTTGTGACGGTCGAAGGAAGATTGATACCGAGTAATCAAAATGAGTTGACAGACCTCTGATACAAAATATTACGCAGATCCCAGCCCTGATATAAACTGATTGCTCCCATCTTCGTGTTTTAAAAGTAAATTATAAGATAGGTGGTGAAAGGAAATTCAGAAATGATTGCCCCCACCTAGTCCAGGAAGACGATGAAAGGAAATTCAGAAATGATTGCCCTCGTCTTAGCGTTTAAACACATAAATATTTTCCGAAGTGGTGAAAAGAAATTCGGTAAAAAGGGGTCAGACAACTTCACCGGGGTACTGAACAGGCTCGCTGGCAGTGAAGCAATGTCTGAGAGATCTGTAAGGCTATTATACATAAATATCAATATACTTCGGTAACCAATGATTTTTGAAAGCCTGATCATTTCCTTAATTCCGACGAGACTTCCCTATTTAAAATTATATAATATCATTCCTTTGATGCAAGATGAGAATCACAAGATCTGTTGAATATCCTAGGGTCATTTCGACTGTCTTAAAGCGTCCCCAAAGTTATTAGTAAGAAAGGGGAATTTGTGAAAGTGACTTCAGCCGTGTTTGGAAAAAGTATCTGAGTTCGAAAAAACTTCTTGAAGTATAAAACGATTTTTTCCCTCCCTTCTATCTTTTCCCTGGATTTTTTCTATTGATTTTAGCTCATGACTCCATTTACCCAATTTTGGCACCTGGTCTACTGTTCTTCCCGCCTCGCAGGAAGGCGAGATCCCTAGTTGGAGCCTATGTTGGAGCCGCCCTTGTTTTTTACCTTGCAAAATTTTTAATTTTTTGATACTTGAAATCTAAAGTGAATTTTCTTTTTCCTTCCGAGATCTTAAAACTCTTAAATCTTGTCGCCTGAATAGAAATGCTTTTCCACTTTCAAAACAGATCCATTTTCGCAAGTATGTTCGCTCTTTTGTTTTATTTCGGGTCTCACAGGTCAGATACTTTAAACCTTGAGTTCACACGTCCCGAGTCACGAAACGACGAAGTCGTTTTAATTTTCGCCCAAGACATTAACTAGGGTAAAACTTTTAACTCATGAGTATTTGTTGTCGGGAGTTCACGCCTCGGCATTTGTCAAACCTAAGTTTTTGTTTTTACAGCTCCGAGAGCCGAGAACGCAATAAATTTTGTGATAACTTGGGTCAAGAATTAACCCTGGTTAAATTTGGTTTTCGGCACTTCGCCACTCAGCACTTTCCTTCATAAAGTTAAAGTGTCTAAAACCCCGACGCACGAGGTTGCGACGTAATTATAGCAAGATTAATTAGTCGCCTAATCGAAGATTTTCTTCCCATAATTGATCCTTAATTATCGCCATCTCGCAGTTTCGCGACTCGGTGTACTAGCCTCCCATAAACTTATCGTCGGATTTCCGAGTCGCGATATAGCAATAAAGTGATTAGGAAATTAATGATGCTCCAAATATCGATTACTGTTATTTAAACCCAAATCGGCCCTCGCAGCCTCGCGAGTTGAAGAGTCGAAATGTTAAAAGGAAATTCACGATGCAGCGAAAAGCGAGAAAATTATTTAAGTCGCTAAGATTTGAATTTTTGAAATAAAACGAGATACGTCCCGTGCATCGAGGTTTGCGCTTTTCACGAGGTAGATACTTTCTCTCCATACCCCGACTGCCTGTCAAGCCACCAAACATTGATGACATTAATGAAGAATTAGGGTGAATCCACGAATAAATAAAATCGGATTTATGCAATAAATTTGTTGCTAATTGCGATTTGACAGACTTATTCCGAATAGTACAGAGTTTTCAAATATATACAGGAGTTTCATTTTATTCCAAACATTTTTCATACACGCACAGAGCTCATCTTTCTCCGAGTGAACTAATTTCTGCATGTATACATAGGTCTATCGCAGAAGAGCGAAAATGCAAGTTTCAGCCATGGCTCCAAGGAGAGCAGCGAAGGCGAATATCGAGGTTGCAGGGAAAGGCCCAGATAATGTCTCCGACACTTCGCCCCGGAGTGTCGGCTCATTCCCTAGCTGGTCGTTTGTTTCAGATATTCTGCAATCTGAGTTGGTGAATTATTCATACTCCGACGACAATGATAACGAAAAAGATGACCTGAACACTAAATACAACATAGTTGTTCAATCGGGAATGCACAGGGTTGCAACCAGACCAAGGTTTCTCCCATATTATGATATGATCCGATGGGCATTGGATCACATAGACCTACCCACTAGAACTATCGTAAGCGACCAACGGACCACAGTTGGGACTTTCAGACCAGAGCATATCCAAACCATGTATAAGCTCCCAAAAACCTCTGAATACACTTATGATGCTGAATTCCTGGAGGGATTCAAAGAGAAGGAATGCATTCAATATGACAAGACCATTCCCGGATTGATAAAAGATTGGGTCTCGCGCTCCGCGAAATTCAGAGCAAACGACCAAGGTGTTTATTCAATCTCTTTGCTGGAGCCAAAGTATATGTATGTGGCAATGATGACATGCCGACTGTTCGGAAAGGAGGATACTTCACATTTCTACATTGCGTGGGTACCTCTCATATTTCAGGTAGCATAAGGTTGCTCATTTAATTGGGCAAAGATACTATCGAAAAGTTTGTTCAACTGGGTCACCGAGTACCGAGAGCAGAAGGAAAGTGGGAGACCATCCTCTTTTTTCATGTCTGCATATATCATGGACGCAATATGTTCCATGACATCGTTCCCTTTAATGAACTGGGCTTGGAATCCAGCATTAGAAAAGCTTGTACATGAGTATCACGACAAATTGTGGGAAAATAAAGCAAACAAATTTATTTACGAGATTTTCAACTGGGTGATGGTGCCCTTGCACATCGCCATTTTTGGTCGTTCGCCACCTCGTATCTCAGACAACATTGCTGCAAATCTGAGTGGTATAGCTGATTGGTACGTAGAAACAAAATTCTCCTATTTCAGGGTGTTCGGAGCTATTATCCCTCCGCTTGCGCTACCACTGTTCATAGCCGACAAGCTGGCCTGTCGCGATATCGCCCGACAAACAGTGATTGGTGGGGTGAGCAAAGATCTCAAAGCATCTTCGAAGAAGGTATGGCCGTTTTTCACTGTTCGGATAAATTCTTATTCCTTATTGGATTTCAGGCATGCTAAAGCCGAGGCTGCAGCCCTGGAAGACCTGAGCTTGGTCTCCATCGAATATAAAAAACATGATCCTCAGAAAATTGTAAGCAACCATTTGGAAAATTGTGGGCTGAAGAAGTTTGAACACGAGTGTTCACCCTCGGATGACATTTTCCGAGGGGCGAGATCTTATGGGGAAGTGCAAATCAGAATCCGATCTTTAGAACCCGAAGACATGGCATCGGTGTTAAAATTCCAAGAACATAGACGAAGAAGCCTTCCCACTGTGTTGGGAGGTTTGGGTATTTCCGAGGATAAAAAGAAGGATGTTGAAGGTGTTGAGGAGCAAATTTCTAACCCCAAGAAACACCAGGAAGGGGAGCATGGGAAGAAACCAGAAGCAGAAGAAGAGACTCCAGACCCTCCAAGCAAACAGAGTTCAGAGGCTGAAGGAAAAACTCCAGACCCGCCGAGAGAGAAGATATCAGAGACTGAAAAAGAAACTCTAAATACTCCAAAAGAACAGAACCCTGTCGATACTCCAAAAGAATCGACAAAGCAAATAGGAAAACCCATTACCTCGGTCACACCCTTGCAGTCTGCACAGGGAGATGTTAGAGAGGGATGGATATTTGGTGAAGAACCGAGGCCTATTAGGGCAAAGGAACTCCCTCCTAATGAGTTCTTTTTTGACAAAAAGAGAAAAGATGTAGTGAAACAAGAATTTTATCAAGAAGGAGAGTCCACAGTTAAAAATACAAAGTCATGACAGATGGCAAGAACAAGAAAAGTGACCATCTTGCTACTGAAATAGCTGGAACACTGCGGGCCTACGCTTCGGCGAATCAATTCTCGATTAGGAAGATGAATCACCAATTAAAAAGAAAAAATTGCCTCATCAGGACCCTCGAGGCCAGGTTAGATGCAGCCACATAAAATTCCAAGGGCCAGGCCAACATAGAGATGGAACAAGCTAGATTGGCTGATAAAAATGAGATAGAAATGCTCAAAGTCAAGCTGGAGCAAGCACATTCAATGATCTGAGATGGTCGGGTGCAGGCTGGTCAGCAGAGAAATATGATCACAGAGTTACAGGCTCAGTTAGAGGTCGCTGGAAGCAGGGTGATCGACGTAGAGGGGTTTAAATCCCGAGCGATCGATATTCGGAGCAGGATCTCTTCTGTACAGCAGAATCTGTTGGACAAAGTGGGAGTGATTCGAGAAGATTGCCTATTGATGCATCAGATTTCCGAGAATCTGACCGTCAGATAAAGGAAAGCCGAAGCTGCTCGGGTCGCCTTTCAAGAGGCGGTGATAGCTACTAACAACAAATTTTCTGTAGGTTATCCCGGACTCACCATTGCTGAACAAACTAGAGGTAACATTCTGTTAAAATATTGGGAACATAATATTACTTTAAGCAAGGAACAGGCCCAAAAAGTAACAAATTCATTAGAAGAAGCCTTCAATATTATTGATGGTGAGCTGCTAGGTATGGAGAGTGGAGGTGATTCAGAAACGTTAAGGCAAATGGATGTAGAGCAGATTTCCCTCAACCTGAAAGAGAAGAATGAGAGATATTCGGCGGATATCTCCAAGATGGACAGGGTGGACATGGCTCAAGTTGACAAACACTTAATTCAACCTAGTGCACAACTAAGTGCCCTTGACATCGTTGATACACAAATGGGAGATAAGCTGCCGCAGTTAGCCCGAGAGTGCTATTTCGCCGAGGCCAGCTGTCAAGAGGAACCTTCGCAACTTGTGTCCCAGTTTGTGGAAAAATGTATCATGTGCACCGAAGCCGCGCAAAGACAAGCACCTGGGGCCATTTGAAAATAGAGTAGGAGAAAAGAGAGTGATTTCGCTCTTTTCGGTTGTAACTGAATTTGTGAAACCGTTGAGTTTCTGAACTGATCTGCCAAGTTGTATAAATATACCACGAAAAGAAGAAGAAAAGGCTGGAACTTTTTGGTATCGATTGTAATAGAGTTTTTCATTTGAAGAAGTTAATATACGAGCAATTTGAAGATTCCCGATTCCGTCCAGACTGTATTATCAAGTTTGCTTCTTTGTACTTCATGTTTCATTTCATTCCACTCATTCATAGCTGATGTGCTTTGTTATAATTTAGTACGACCACTACTATAAAAAAATAATTCTGGTTTTCTATCTCTGTCTATTGTCTTTCCTTTGCACCGGCTATCAGCGGGTGTAAGACCAATTCACATTTTCAGAATTCTATGTTTATTTTTTGCTATGTCAGTGATTTTCTCACTAATTTCCTCTTCTGCTTATATGTGATTTTTCTTTTGAAAGGAACTTCATGTTATACGCAGCTAAATGTTTCTCTTTCGCATCACACTTTTATATTAGATTATAATGCAATTACGGGAAAGGGCCTTCTTTTGCAATCTTTATTTTGTTCAGAAAACGTAAAAATCTCTCTTTATTTCGACCAAATTGAAGCAGCACTGAAATATCTCTTTAAATTATTTCTTACGATTATTGTTCCTCAATGACTGTACCTGCAGCTACGCAACCTAATATTGAGCCCGGACTATCTAATCAAACACATATTGCTTTAAATATTTTCGATACAATCCTTAAAACTGCTAACACCCGGGAAGAACTTGAGCGTTCATGGGCAGCCATTGAACAATATATTACCACTCAGGAACAGTGGGAAGCTAGACAACGAGAATGTAGAAATACTCATTAGTTTCCTATACAGAAGGTTAACGTAATCCTCTTATCTATCTTTAACATACTTTCAGATGCCTTGACACTGTACGTTAAGCCTTAGTACGGACTCAGGAACAACACAGTCCATGCATTTTTAGTTTTGTTAAATTGAAAATACAAAAAAACAAGCATTTTGCATTGCTTGGCATTTTTTTCTTTGGAGTATTTTTCATTAGCTTAGTTCATATAGTGAAAGATTGCATTTTACTTCAGAATTACAGAGTTGAATTTGAAAATTGCATTGGTTTTTAGAAGCATATCATTAATTGAAAGTTAAAGTTAGGACTTTGCATTATTTTCATATTTAATTTTCTTGCAGACTCATAACACCATGAGTTTCACTACCATACATTTTTGAGTAATCACAGCCATTAAAATTAACACTATAATTTAAAATTGATTAGTCACAATTTTATTTTCTAGGGTGCACAAACTAGCCTAGGATTTAGTGCCTTGGAATACGATTTTGTGAGTAAAATTCTCTAAGGAAATTAAATCAACATATGTGTCTGAGTCAGGGAGTGGAGAAATCCATTGTATAATTGGTAAGATCAGGAGGCTCTTCTCACACCAAATTTAATCACGAGGTCACGCGAAGTATGTTGAAGGGATATCCCCCCAATACCTTCCTAGCGTAAGAGATATTTCTATGGATCTATTCATATTTGGGGATTTTTATAGTTCCTTTACCTCCATGAGAGGCAATACTTTCAAGGTTTCGAGATTTTGTACCTTCCCATATGGTGGACCTGACTTACAAATGCTCGCCTATTCATCGGTTATACAGTGGTTTATTAGTTTCTTGACTTAGGTGTCTCATAGGTTACTTGCAGGGGTTATTCTGTAGGTACCCTGGGCCAGATAAGGATCGGATAACAAACAACCTTTATGGAGGATTACCTCTCCAGGGGGATCTGACTGACTAGTTTTTAAGCCCATGAGGGCCCTTATAACTGATTATTTTACCTCCGATCTTTATCAGGGAGTCTCAGGCCCCTCTTGGGAAAGACATACCTTCTTTAGGGAGGGAGGCCACTCAGCCACTTTACCCCGTTTGTATGCATATTGGTCGTTTAAATTTTGGTATTCTCTTTTATTACTAGTTGACCTTAGGATCCTATACTGAGTTTTTCGTTATCATGGATAGTCGAGTTCCTTTTTCTCACTCATTTACTACTACCCACCCCATGATGCCTACTCATTTCATGGGGATGAATACTTCCACTTTTCATAATGGTATGAATAACTATGATACTCAGTCCATGCCTTGGGTATCTAGTCATGTTCCTGTTGATATTCCTTCACCCATGCAATCCTCTCCCTAGTCCACTTATATGAATCCTAGCATTGGATCCGAGGAACCTTGGCTTTGATTACTGTGTCTTCGTTAGATATGAGTCATGTCCCTCAACCAACTCTCACTATGGGAGGTTGTAACCTCTCCTCCTACGAATCCAATCCTAGCTATACCCTTCCCAGAGCTAACACTCATATGGGTGTCGTTTCTACGTATTACACCCCACCCATGTATCCTTCGCATGCCATGTCGGTTCCTTCGAATAATTTTCCCATGATAGGTCCTCATGTATCCCTGGGTATTTCATACGGGGAGAATCAGTTTTACGATTCAGGCTACCCTCTTTATGGAACCCCTTCATAAAGGGGCAACATATATCCTCATTTGAATAGTTTGTATCACACTTACATCTCTTTATAGACTTCAGTGATGATGCCCATACATACCTCTTTATATTAGTTAGGTGGACAATACTACCTTTCAAGACAAGCACAGGGGGTAAACTTGCAATGTTTCAAAGCCAATCTTTCCCTGGACCTTGGCATCAAATTCCGTAGCTTACCACTAGTCCGGTCACTATCATTCATACTAGAGCTCCATCACCAACCTCTGCCAGTCATGTTGGAGATGGGTCGACAACTTCTACAAGTCCTATTGACAACCTGCACCCAACCACTGTCAATAATGTTTGGGGCACCACAATAATCGCCACAAGTCATATCAATGCCACATCTATGACCTCTGTATACCATGTAGGATATGACTCTTGCACCTATGTCTATCACGTTGAAAGTATGTCGTCAGTCATTGTAAACAATTCTAGGGGTAGTGAGAAGCCCCGATGCCTCAGACATAAGCCTAAATTCCTTTGCAGGACTTGTGAAGGAGATCACCTTACCCATTTATGTCCGGCCATGGTTGGGATACCAAAAGCATGGATCTCACCTAAGGGCCCTTTGGATTCTGAGGTGTCTATGGTTTCCCCACACCTTGTTCCTCCGTTGATTGACACAACAGTAATGTCATTGTAATCATCCCTTGATCACACCCCTATTTTTTAGGGTGATGTTTCCCTTATCCCCATTATCATGCATCCTCTTCAACCTAGATTTGAAGAAATGGTCGTACAAGTACAATCTCCAATCAATCCTACTCTCCGTGGAGAGGGTGATACATCCTCCAACCATGTCATTAGTATTTCTCATCCTTCACCTTTTGAATGAGAGAGAGTTTTACTCTCCCCGAGTCCTCTCCCTCTGAGTTTTGAGGAGATCACCTTTGATTAGAACTGTCTTGTGGGGTATCCAATGCCCCCACCTATGCCTTTTCTAGTGAGAGACAATATATGATCTATCATGGAGACTATATACTTTGTTAGTGCGTTATCCTCCTCGAATTGGAGAGATTTGGGTTTTCCCAAGATTATGTCGGTTATTCGTAAGATACTAACATTCCAAAGAAGTATGGTACGAGAGCCTTGGCCTCCCCCGTGACTTGTTGCCTAGACTCTCCCAAACATGTCTGAGTTAAAATCTTTTCCGACTCGTTCAAAAAGTGAAACGATTTCCGAGTGATTTTTCCCTTTCACACTCGTTAAATTGGACTTGAAAGGTCATGAGTCTTAGTTAATCTCTTTTCCAACTCATTATCAAAGAGGGAAAAGATTTCTGAGTGAACTTGTCTTTTTCACACTCATAAATTGGTTTTGAAAATACATCTATTTGGCACACGTTTATCCCTTTTTCACACCAAGTAGACTAAAATACATAAAAAAGGACATTTTTTGGCATTAAGTTATGATTGCATCTCATGCCCTTGCTTGCAGTATTGAGCCTATAGTTGGTTCTCTCTTTGCGTTATAAACCACTTGCCTCAACAGTTTTGCATCTTCAACCAAGAATAGCCTTGTTTATATCCTTCGCAATTTGACACCCTATACCTAGGAGGAAACATTCCCCTGAGTGTCCCTCTCCCACATGCATTTCCATGCATTGAGCATAGGTACATTCCACTTATGGAACTATTTTTTCTTACTTGCGACACTTGTTTCCTCCTCTATATCATAACATTCATTTGTCTATGAAAAAAAAAAAAAAAGATGGACGGGAAGGGAGTATTATCTTATGTTGGCAACAATCGTGTCTCCTTTGAACATAGCACAAAGTTATTGAGTCATTTTATCATCATAATTTTGGGATTAGCATGGCCTTAGGAAGATGAGCTCATTACAGAGTCTTCTCTTCTGACTGGTTACTCTTCCAGTCCCTATAGGGAATTTTACTGATGCCTCCTGGATCTCATGGTTTCATCATTGGTCTATTTTGTCAAAGTCCTCCATATGTCTCATGCTCTTGTTCAAAGGAATTCTATCAATTTGTGTCAACCACTCCTCAGAACTCTTTTCTTTGCATGTCGTCCATACCCTCGGTTTGTCTTACAATCACATGATACTGTAGTCCTATCATGCACCCTAGCCCTACTTTCATCTTTGGTAGGTCACCTTAAACTCGACAGTCAACATTTCATCATTGGTCATTGACTCGGTGGTTTCCCTTGTGCTAGATGGCAAGCCATCTATTCACACATTGGGATTCGTCCAGTTTCTTGGATTCCATTAACCTTATTGGTGGTTTCCTATACTTTGTTAGTAGTTTTCATCATTGGCTTCTATTCAGAGGGTCTTTTTCATGTATCGCTTGCACTTGGCACACACTAAAGATGCATAGGGTCATTGGTTCATGAACATGTTCTTTGTCTGATTTACACCAAATCATGAAGATCCTACTTTGTACCTCACGCTAACTGATGAGAGATTCCTTAACACTCTCCTTTCAGCGGGTCTCTTTCCATCGACTTCATATCATTTATTCTAGAAATGGGACCTAGATTCTTATGAGTACCTTGAGGCTTTCATTCATCAGTGGTAGGATCTCTCGCCATCGACAGTTGGGAATACATCAATGTCTCCTGATCGATGGATTCTTCAGGTGTTCGACACCAACTCCGCTATTCACACTTGTAAGAATGTACTCAGTTCCTTGATACCTAATTTAATTATCGGTAGTTTGTCTCATGTTTTTTAACGGTATACCTCAATGACCGGTAATAAAATGATGTATCATTGTGTTTGACCTCAACTCCTTTATTCACATGATGTAGACTTGCACCCTTGGTGGATTGTGAAGAAAACTTGAAGACATCACTATGTGGCCGCAACTCTCCTGAGTTGTTGCTTCCTTTCCATTGGAACAATACCTGTATGACTTCAGTAATCATGGGAGATCTGATTGTACTCCATGGTATGCATATATCTTTAGATTGATTTTGAGACTAGATCTATTGGGCCTCATTCATGAATATGAAATCTTTTGGCATGTAACCGCATTTTTATTTTCCTATTCATGGCCACAAACACTTGTTTGGTATAATTTTCACATGGATTTGCAATGTAATTTTATTGGAAGCCATGTATGCAAAGTCAATGCAGAATGTAATAAGAAATGAGTTTTGGTTATGGAGCCTGATTATCTTCCTGATTCAGAGGTCCTTTCTTTCAGTTGTTTATAACCCTTGAAGACTTTACACCCTAGAAGTATGTACACTCTTCCACGCAGGCGAGTGTAGAGGAGGGGTACCTCCTCTGTGGGGTATGGGGGGCCTATCCCCCCAGCTGGGGGGTTCGGGAGTGAAGCCCCCAAAGGAAAAATTGCCTTGTAAAAGTATATTGTAATTTCATTATAAATCTGGACCATTCATTATAAGGTCGTAGATCTAACGGTAGAAATTATGTTAGGGTTTTTTCCCTAGAAGGAAACCCTCTGTTATGAGGGAAATATATTGAGGCTATGCATGATGGTGAGTATGGTATTATGAGAGAGGAGACTGTGAGAGAAAGAAGAGGAAGTTACAACGGGTTTTGCTGTAGGTTGTATCCCTTCATTTGTTGGATAATAATAAAGGAAGGACCTGGAAATTTCTCTGATGGATGTAGCTGTTGCAGGAAAATATCCTTGCGGACAGGTAGATCGCCTCAAAGAGCTAGACCCTAACTCTAAGATAGAAAGTGCTTAACGTGGACACTGACTTCATTTCAAATCTATACAAACTAATACATGAGAAGGAAGGAGAATAGAGGTACCTCTTTATCGACGTTTGTCCCTGCACGCTCTGAGTCGAGCTCCAAACTTTTTCTCTTCGATGAGTCCTGTAGACAAACAAAGTACGACCACTTCCTACTCTATTTATATTATCTTGAAAATAGATCTATCTATCAATGATAAGTTCATGTAAAATCAGACACAAGCTAGAAAGAAATAGGCCAAGCAAATTATATTAATGAGGACAAAACATTGCTTACAGCCATAGATGAATTGTAGCAGCTCTGCCAAGTCCTCCTTGTCTACCCCTTGCTCAAAAGATCCACGATCCGAATGATGATAGCTTCACTGATTTCTCCCTATGAGATCATAGGTCTCTTTCTTCCAAGATCATCTTTGTTCCAGCACCACTTATAAGATCATAAGTTTGGTGTGATTCTCCTTTTTCCAGTCCTCTTTCACCATTAGAAAGCTTGCTTATATAGCCTTGGAGAGGCTTTAACCACTTGATATATCCTTGGGGAAGTTGAGGATTTGCCTCCTTTAGTTGAGGATCTTCCCTAAGATCATGGATAGACTAGGGATTCAAATCTAACTTCCTTCCAAGAATGAAAGGATCCTTCCCCCATTCATCTCAACAACTTAACTACTGCCCAGAATAGGTAGCGCTCCCTCAAAAGGACCATCAGAGCATTGTAGCGCTCCCTAGTAGGCTTTAGGGGGGCGCCAGCGCTCTCAAAATCCATAGAGCTCCCTCAAAAGGGCCAGAGGAGATTTATAATGCTCCCAGACAGTGTAAGGGGGAGAGTTGGCACTCCCATAAGAGGTATAAGGGAGTGCTCTCCTTCAAAAGCTCAGTTTTTGAGGTGCTTTCAGATGGAAAAATGTTTGCAATCCTGCTGACTCATTTCTTCTCTTCCAAATCAAATGTTTGAGGTGTTTCAAGTGTCCTTCTCATGTCATTATAGGCACGACATAGGCATCATGGCAGCATGCTTTCTTTGACACTTGCGACACTTGTGAGAAACATGTGACACTTGTGAGCAAAATGCGACACTTGTGACCTTTGTAACAACGACACTTGCGACACTATCAAAGTGAGTATTTTTTATGTGTAACAGATTGCCCCCCAAAGCATGAAGTTTGAAGACAGGAAATGATAGCTGAAATGCTTTGTAGACTTTCAAGCAAGGGTATAGACTCGGAGAACCTGACAAAACCTACACACAAACATCCAACAAATATTATGACATGTTTCAAACCTAAGGTAGGCATACCTATGCTTGGGTGATCAAGACTTGCAAGATATGGCTGCCATAAAATACACTGCGGATCCATAATTGTATTGATAAAAAGGGTATAGCCACTGAAAATACACTATGGATATATACTCTTATGACATGAATTGATCGTAGCCATGAAGAATACACAGTGGATCTACGAGATGACAAGACATAGCCACGACCAATACAAAGTGGATCTATGTAACAGTATATGTGTCATTGTTCAAAAGAAACTCCTTCACAACCTGGGTAAAGCATATATCAAAGTGATCACTCAACCCAGGGTCTTATTACCAATCCCAATGTGGTACGAATCTAACCATGTGAATAGATGTCCTGACGTCGAACATGGCAGAAACCACTTGATTACCGGTCAATAGTGTGAACCGTTAACAAGTGCGAGGGAGATCACCATTAATGTCAATGATTCCAAAGGTACTCTAGTACATTCCATCGAATGTGAATAGATGAGCTGAGGTCGAACATCCATGGAATCATCCGATCAGAGGTCAATGATGTAAACCTACTGTCGAATGTGAGGAGGCTTGCCATTGAGGCATGCAGGTCCCAAAGTACTAATTGGTTTCTAAGTCTAGTCCCTAGATAATGTGTTGAAGTCGACAAGAATAGGCTCGTCGAAGGAGGGCCTTGATGTATCCCTCATCAATGACACAAAACAGACATAGAGATGTAATTGGTAGATCAAAAGAACATGGACTGACATGAGTTTTGAGGCAAGATATTTGGGATGTCTGACTCTAGAGGCGGATACTTCCCTTGAACACTGAGGCACAACAACAAAACATGACATGGAACAAAACTTGATGATGTAGTGGATACTGTGACTTGCGTCGGGTGATCCAAAGGAGTGAAAGAAACTCAAAGGATTGGCTCAATGCAGAGGTTCAGCGGGTTATAATGTGTGCAAATGACAAAGTGTTGTGTTCAAGGGAGACTCTAAGAATTGCTTGATAATGTTCTCAAGAGACTGCTTGGCTTTCTTCTTTCAATTTTCCCCCATCCAGATAGACGAGTACCTCTTTTTGATTTAATGAGCTCGAGGAGGATAACACATGCTCGATATAACTCACCTTTGGTAAGTTCCTCTTCCTTTGTTTAACGAACCAGAAGAAGTAAGGGATCGGTCCCATATGGGCCTGTCAATGTGTGTTTTAACGAGTCCAAAGACAGAAAACTCGAAGGTTTTTCAGGATTATAGACTTTGGAAAAACACTTAAAAGAGAACTCTCTCAGCTCCTTTTTTGTACAGTAGTCCAACGAGACTGAAAAAGAGATAAACTATCACTCGAAAGATTCCCTTTCTGACCTTTTAATGAGTGTGAAAGGAAGCAAGGTCACTCGATAATCTTTTCATATTTAGAGAGTCTAAAAAGGGTTTAAAGATGACTCCAGGGGGGTTCCTTTTTCGTGTGTTCGTGTATCCTTACGGGTCTGAAAAAGAGATAAAAGTTTACCAGGATGCATTCTCATGTATTTACGAGCACGAGAAAGAACAAATACTAAGCTCGGTACTCTGCCCCCAGCTTGAAATCTAGTGACTTGACCCCAGAATGATCATCAAAGGTTGGAGACATGCCCCCAAGCTTCAATTCATTCACCGACTATGAGGTTGTCACTAATTTCTGTACTAGATGGAGAAAAAGGATACAGGTGGATGAAATGAAGGTTCAAAAATGAGTCCTAACGACAGACTCGACTCGACATCTACGAGATCTGGCGAAAGACTCAACTTGAAGGGAGAGGTAATTGTTTCATTTTTTAACGAGCTTGACATAGGAAAAGAACTATGCTCAAGGTTCCAGGTTCGATCCCCAGATTGTTGTTTCATTTTTTAACGAGCTTGCTACAGAGAAGAAAACTATACTCAAAGCCTCGGTTTCATTTTTTAACAAGCTTGCCACAGAGAAGAGAAACTATGCTCGAGGTTTCATCTGGATCATGGCTTCCAAGAGGATAATGCTCTGGAAGGGTACCATGTCAATGGATAAAATGTGGTCATGGCCTCCAGGAGATCTTCACTGGATGGAAGATAATCACTCGAGAAAGGACACATGTCGAGGGTCGTGATAGGAGTAAGGAGATCAGGCTCCAATAACCCTACCAAAGAAATCACCATGTCAACTACCGGATCCAAAGCATCAGAAGTTGAAATCATGGGAGACAACGCCACATAATTGACATGTGGCGAGGGTGATACTGTCTGCATATAAGAACCACTTAGGGAGGTAACCCAGTTGGGGCTGATGAATGAAAGTTGATCAATAGTCACAAATCTTCCATCGTGAGGGAAATATATCACATGGAAAAGAGTGGATACAATATCTTTCATAGCATAGACATAATCCTGCCCAAGGAGTAAAGAAAAATCCAAGGGATCTCGGACTACCATGACATCAATAAAGATAGTTTTCCCTCCCAAAGTTATAGGAAACCGAGGAAGGATCCCTAAAGGTTGACTAGTTCTTCTGTTAAAAGCTAACAGATTCTGTGTAACCGGTGCAAGCAGCGGACAACCCAAAGCATACCAAGCAACAGAAGATAAAATACTAACGGATGCACCTTCATCTATCAACGTTTGAGGAACGTCCCGACCATGAACCTATACTGTAATCTAGAAAGGAATGTGAGAGGAAGACGAGGTCCAATTAGCACACCCCAATCAAAAAGGATGGCTTCAGTACTTGGAGGGGGTTTTGTAGGAGAAGGAGGAATGCTCCCCAGTACGGTAGAGTCTGTATTAATGAGAAAAACATGGGCAGTATCTAGTTTACTCTCTAGAAGGAGAGTAGGATCAACCGATGATTGGATTGGATCAACCAATGGTGGACTTGGATAGACCACTTTGGCACTCTTCAGAGGAAGAGTGGGACTGACCAAGGAAGGGACTGGATCAGTCACTTTGACATTCCTCAATGGAGGAATGGGATCGACCGATGGCGAAACTGGATCGACCACTTTGGCACTCTTCAGAGGAAGGGTGGGACTGACCAAGGAAGGGACTAGATCAATCACTTTGACATTCCTCAATGGAGGAATGGGATCGACCGATGGAAAAACCGAATCAACCACTTAAGTTTCATTCTCCAAGGGAATAATGGGGTCGACAGGTGGAAACAGATTGATCGCTTTGGTGTCACTCTCTAACGGGAGAATGGGATCGACTGAGGATGAAAACAGATCGAACACTTTGGTGTCACTCTTTTGATGAAGAGCGGGGCTGATCGATGACAGAACTGGATCAGCTACTTGGGTTTGTGGTTCAATCGAGGAGGAAACTAGATTGACCACTTGATCAACTATACTGACCGGGGATGGAACCGGATTGACCGGTCCATCAACCAACGATGGGTCAGAGGAAAGCTTACGATAACCTTTTGGAAGCTGATTTTTTTCCAAAAGAGAAGAAGCCTTGTCCATGCGAGGACAAAGATGAGAGTAATGATCACCTTTACATAACATGCAAGGGAACTTGACAATTTTGTTCTTCTTACCAACCTGAACATCACTAGTTGATGGGGTATCATCGACATGACCGACAGAGGCCGATGATGTGCAGGACCACATTTCTAAGACTTGGGTAAGACCAAGGCAATCCCTCAAAAAGTGGTCACCCTTACAAAGGCTACAAGGGAATTTGGGTTTTGGATTCTTCATTTTAATCTTGTTGACATCATCAACACTCCCAGTACTATTTATAGTAACTGGTTTCTTAGAGCCAACATCTGATGTTGTTGGGGCCTTTGTCCTTTTCGGGTTCTTCTTCTTCTTCTCTTTCTGTTTCTTCTTCTTCTGATCAACCTGGCTACTTGCTTTAGAGATTTCACTAGGCAAAGAAGGAGAAATGGAAGGAGACTTGATGGGCGAAGAAGGTGAAAAGTCGACGTGAGGTCGATGTGTGGGTGGTGTATTGACATCCAAAGTATTAGGTGCAACTGAAACATTGGGAGGATTCGGGATCACCGGAGTGGGGAACAACCAAACTGGTAATCCAATAGTGAGTCCTGGAAGACTCAGTGTGGCAACATATGGAGGACCAAAGTTTCCAAACAAAGGAAAGGTATAAGGTTCCCCAGGAGAAGGGTTTCCTCCATTGGTACTTCCAGGATTCGATGCCATTAACACTGACTCGACCTAAGGTCCACTAAGTAAAACAAACATCACTCGCTAAGAATTTGAGAAGCAAACAATCAAACAAACTTTCCTATGATGAAACCACTAGTTGGTGATGAAATCCAATGTCGCGAGATCAAAATAGGAAGGGGAGGGGATAGAGTGGGTGGATCAGTTACATTGGCGACCTGCTTAACGGACTTACGCCTTGGTGTAAGATTCCATGCAGTAATTGTGGATTTACCCTCCAAGGAGCCCGAGTGAGTTTGACCAACGATTGTTCTAGGTACCGTGAAGACTTTCCCCTTCACAGTCACCTTGTGTAAGAACCTAAAAATATAGGCCACTAAGGTTACCACCAACAACAATAAATCCTGGGGGGACAGTTGACAGTCCGATCCACATGCAAGGGTAGGGTATCTAGCCCGAAATCAACTCAAAAAGGCTTCCACTCATCATTGTGGGTATACCTCTGAGTGATCCACGTAATACGTGCAATCTCTACACTGATATCAACAAAGCAGGGTGAGTAACCCTACCAATATCAATGCGACCTCGTGCTTGACCCTTGTGTGAGAAGGGCTTCCCAGGACAAGATTTTGTAAATGGAATTTAACACTCCTTAACACAAGATGCTATTGTGTGTTTGATAGCTTTGGAAAGTTATCCTTTCAACCTATTCCAAAGCCCTACACCTTAAACTAATGTAGGTTTGCTAACAAATATGTAAAAAGTCTGATAAATTTTAGTTAAGCATTGATTTTAATGGCTGTTGTTTACTCAGAGGGTGTAC
>ML777810.1:758281-796166 GCA_009831015.1 Picea engelmannii
GTTACTTTTATTGATGATGCAACTAGAAAAACTTGGGTTTATTGCATTCGACAAAAATATGATGTTTTTGATACTTTTAAGAAATGGAAAGCTTTAGTTGAGAATGAAACAGGAAAAAGTTTGAAGTGTCTCAGATCAGATAAAAGAGGTGAATATTGCAACAAGGAGTTTGATGATTACTGTTCATACCATGGGATTCATAGAGAGAAGACAGTTCCAAGAACACCACAAGAAAATGGTGTGTTAGAAAGGATGAACAGGACAATCATGGAGCATACAAGGAGTATGAGATTGCATGTCAATTTGCCCTTACAGTTCTGGGCAGATGTTGTAGATACTATTGTTTACTTAATAAACAGAGGACCTTGAAGCTCTTTGGATGGTAGAATTCCAAAGGAGGAATGGATAGGAAAAAGGGTAAACTATTCCTTTTTGAAAATTTCGGTTGTGAAGCATTTGTCCATATTGATAAAGAAAATAGAACAAATCTTGAGTCTAAATCCAAGAAGTGTACCTTTATTGGATACGGTGTTAATGATTTTAGTTATTGATTATGGGATTATGAAAATAACAAAATCATTAGGAGTAGAGATGTCATATTCAATGAGAAGTTCATGTACAAAGATCAGTTGCAGGGAAAGAAACAGGAAGAAGAAAAACAAGAATACACAGTGCTTGATGAGATCACTGAAAATGAAATTCCAAAGGAACCTAAAAATCAAAATGTACAACAACAGGAGAAGCAAGTACCTCAAACACTTGCAAGTGTTGTTAGAATATCTACCAGGTTAAGTATACCTCCTGAACGATAATCTCCTTCATTGTATTATTTACTGTTGACTGATTCTGATGAATTCAAATGTTATGAAGAGGCAATGCAGGTAGACACCAAAAAGAAGTGGGAGAAAGGCATGAAAGAGGAAATGGATTCCTTGGAAAATAACTAGACTTGGGAGTTGGTTCAGTTTCCTACGGGGAAAAGAGCATTGAAGAATAAATGGGTTTACAAGTTGAAGGAAGAAGATGGAGGAGAAAAGCGGTACAAGGCTAGAGTTGTTGTAAAGGGGTTTGCACAAAATAAAGGTATAGATTTTGATGAAATGTTTTCTCCTGATGTTAAAATGACTTCAATTAGGACTATTTTAAGTCTTGTGGTAGTAGAAGATTTGCATCTTGAATAGTTAGATATAAAAAAATCTTTTCTCCATGGGGATTTGGAGGAAGAGTTTTATATGCAGCAGCCACAGGGGTATGAGGTCAAAGGGAAGGAAAATTTGGTATGTGGGTTGAAGAAGAGCTTGTATGGCCTAAAGAAAGATCCAAGGTAGTGGTATTTGAAGTTTGATAGGTTTATGAGAGAACAGGGTTATAGTAGATGTCATTCCAATCACTGTGTTTATTTTAAAAGGCTAGAAAATGGAAGCTATATTATCTTGCTATTGTATGTAGATGACATGCTTGTTGTAGGGTATAATATGCAGGATACAAATATGCTCAAGAAGAAATTAGCCAATTCATTTGCAATGAAGGATTTGGGTGCTGCAAAGAAAATCCTTGGCATGAGAATAACAAGAGATAGAAAAAATCACAAATTGACATTGTCTTAGGGTGAGTACATAGAGAAGGTGTTGGGCAGGTTTAGAATGCATAATGAAAAACTAGTTAGTACACCTTTGGCCAGCCATTTCAAATTAACTAAGGAAATGTGTCCCAAGACACATGAGGATATAGAATACATGTTTAGGGTCCCTTATTCATCACTAGTTGGCTACTTGATGTATGCAATGGTTTTCACAAGAACAGATATTGCACATGTAGTGGGAGTTGTGAGCAGGTATATGAACAATCAAGGTAAAGAACACTAGGAGGCAGTAAAGTGGATTCTCAGGTTATTAAGAGGTATTTCTACTCATGCATTATGTTTTGGAGTTTTAGACACTTTTCTATAGGGATATGTTGATTCAGATATGGCAGGTGATAAATACAGCAGGAGGAGCACCAGAGGGTATGTTTTTACCATAGGTGGAATAGTTGTAAGTTGGATTTCGAAACTGCAAAAGGTTGTTTCACTTTCAACAACAGAGGGAGAGTATGTTGCTTCTACAAAGGCTAGTAAAGAGATGATTTGGTTACAAGGATCTATAGAGGAATTGGGAAAGAAGCAAGAGAATAGCAGGTTGTACTGTGACAGTGAGAGTGCAATTCATCTTGCAAACAACTCATCCTTCCATTCAAAGACTAAGCATATATAGTCGAGGTACCACTTCATACGATCCACCTTGGAAGATGGAAATTTAAAGTTGGAAAAGATACACACTAGCCAGAATCTTGCAGACATGTTAACAAAGGGAGTAACCAAAGAGAAACTGAGTTCCTACTCAGTTTCAGTTGGTCTTCAAGAATGAAGATGAAGATGAGAAATTTGCCAGGTCCAAGAAGGTTCAGATTCCAGAATACACAACAGTGGTGGAGTTGTTGAGATCAGTCTCCAAGTGGGAGATTGTTGGTTATGGAGCCTGATTATCTTCTTGATTCAATTCCTTGCTTTCAACCATGTTTATAACCCATGAAGACTTTACACCCCAGAAGTATGTACACTCTTCCATGCGGGGGAGTGTGTTACCCATGATTTTGGTCATCATGATGATGCATTGATGATGGTGTATTTCAGGCTCTTCATTAGAACTTTTTCCTGAGAAAAGTTACCTTCATCTCTTTCCAGAAATCACATTTTTGAGGACTGTTCGCACGCTGCTAGTATATTTGCCTACGAGAATGCATGATTCTCGCAGGATGCCTTAAGCCAGGGTGCGAGAAGTTCGCACTGTGTTGTATTGCTAGGGTGCAGACTCTTTCTAAAGAAGGGAAAAAGATGAATTCTCGAAGCTTCTAGAAAGGAATATTCTAGAAGGATGAGATGGCATTCGAATGGTTACCTAAGTACTGGATTCCCTGATATTTTGGGATCATTCTTATCCAAGTAACTAATCCATTCTCTCCTATATATTGAGGGAATTCTCATGGAAAAGGTTAGAAGCAAACAAGCAAGAGATTCATTGGAGAATTAGTGAAAAGGATTGTGTGAAGGACTGATGCTACAACAACTAAGAAATCCAACAAGTATATCAAAGGTGGTTGATCTTCTTCATGCAAGTGAGCAAGTGTGTGTGTCAGAGTCAAGAGCCATCGAAAGGAAGTTTGCAACATCAAGGCTCAGGTTGTAATCTTTACTTTCCATCAATATGATACAGTAATATATCCCTTTCCCATAAAGCTAATTCCACTTTATTGTATAACTCCTTGATCATATACATAGATTGACTGTTGAATACATTGTGCTTTCTTCACTTTGGTTGGTTTGTGTTGTCTTAGTCCTGATTGCACAAGAGAACTGGAGCGAAGTAGGAGCAACAAAGACCATAGGAAGTGATCATAAGGTATGTTCTTTGTTCTTGCCTTCTAGTACATTCAATAATAGAAATCTAGGGAAAGAGTATTATTCTGTCTTGCTTTGTTCTAGATCCAGGCGGATCTAGGGAGATCGGTTTGTGTCCACACTTACGGATTTATCCAATAACAAAATTGGCAACTCCACTGGGGAACAATCCCATTTTCTTTGTGGTTTTTGATATTTTTTTGTGGCCATTTGCTCTGGTTTCATTTTTCTCCTGTCCTATTAGTCTCTGAGTCTTCAATATATCTTGATAGACCCTCTGAGTCCAGAAGCTTTTTTGAATTTTACTTCATTTTTCAAATTTTTGGATATGTTCAGGAATTATTGCACTGCACTTCATTGCAGCCTACGAGAATTGGTTAGGTTCACACCCTGCCCATAGGTTTCAGTGCGAGGTTCTCGCACCCTGCTCAAGGGTCACCTGCGAGAATCATTGATTCTCGCACTGTGTAATATTGCTTGCCTGCGAACATGATTTTTCAAAATTTTGAAATTGAGTTTTGGTCTTTCTAACTACCCAGATCAGTTGAATTACCTTTTGTGAGTTTCTTGGACCTCTGATTGGTATCTTTCTTGTCTTTGTTTGTATGCATGAACAGTCTTAGGGTTTCATGGTTTTTTTTTGTCATTTTGGACTTGACTTTCGTTTCTTGGCTTTTCTTGGAAAAACCATTCTCTCTGACTTTAGAATCTGAGTGATTTTGATTAGTTGAGATCCAGTGATTGGTTGAAAGTTAAGTTTGCTTGGTTTTATCATTTTCTTTTGGTTTGAAAGATCATTTTCTTTTGCATTTGAAAAGACTAAAATTGGTTTGCTCTTTATTTTTTCTTTCATTGAAAGAGTGGATTGGGTTATTTGCCTGTTCATTGATTTGATTTTCTGTGCTCTCATTGGCATAGTGAGGGTCGTCCTTTTTGGAAAGTGAACACAAGGTTTTTCTTTCAAAAAATTGTTTTTGTTTTTAGAAAACATTGAAAAATCAAATTATTGAGTTTTTGAAGTATTTGAAAAAGACATAATAGAGAATTTTCATTTGATAAGTGATTGTTTGCATCGACATTTGAACGGAAATTGTGCATTGTAGTTCATGGGTTATCTTGAAAACTTCTCTCTCTCCCATACATAGGATTCATTGAACGAAAAGTGATACATTTCATTATCATCCTTGCATTATTGGGTCAGAGTCATACAACATAAGTTTCACTTCTGTTACCTTTGAGTAAACAACAGCTCTTAAAAACATTGCGTAATCATAAAATTTATCTAGTAACTCTTTTCTAGGGATCTTTTACACCAACATTTAGCTAGGCTAGTGCTTTGGAGTAGGAAGAGAGATACACTCTCCAAAAGCTCAAAAAAAACAATAGAATCTTGAGTTAGGGAGTGTTGAATTCCATTTGCAACATATTGTCCTGGGAATCCCTTCTCACACAAGGGTCAAGCACTAGGTCGCATTGATGTTGACAGAGTTATTCACACTGATTTGTTGATATTAGTGTAGAAATTACACGTATTACGGGGGTCACTCAGAGGTATACCCACAATGATGAGTGGAAGCCTTTTGAATTGATTTCGGGCTAGAAAACCTGCCCTTGCGTGTGGATCAGACTGTCGACTGTTCCCCCAGGCTTTATTGTTGTTGGTGGTGACATTATTGGCCTATCTCTCTAGGTTCTTACCCGAGGTGATTGTGGAGGGGAAAGTATTCACGGTACCTGGAATTGACGTTGACCAAAATCACTCGGGCTCCTTGGAGGGTATACCCACGATTATGTGTGGGAGCTTGCACCAGGGTGTAAGTCCATTAAGCAGGTCATCATCATAACTTTTCCACCCTATCCCCGCCCCTTCTCGTCTCATTGTTGCGACGTTGGATTTCATCACCAACTAGTGGCTTCGAAATTAGAAGGTTTTGTTTGCTTGGTGATTGCTTCTTAGATTTTGTTTACTAGCGCGTGTTGTTTGTTTCTCGAAGTTGACCATAGGAATTTCTTCGTGAAGCTTGTTACTCGTTCACAATAACTCCCCCATGTCGTTCACATAGAATGTAGGGTTTATCTCCAGAGCAGCTGGACGTTTGACAACCCTTGCCTACAGCTACACCTGAGGATACACCTGAGGGATCTCCTCAGCAGAGTGAAGTCCTAGACATTTCTACACCACCTCCACAGGTGGAATGCACTGACTCTTTAGAACCTTTCCGAATTACCAATACTCAAGAGGACTTTCAAATTCTCCGTGGTGAACGACGCTTTGTGCGATCAAATTCTTCCAGAGATTTAGTTGTTACCTCTTCTGGATCACCCGTTGGGACTCTTCCCGGTATAGAAGGCCAAGATCCTTTTTGGTCTGCAAGTGATTTCTACAGGGCCCTTTTTAGTCTTGATTCACCTGTGGTCTCTGAAATCAACCCTCCGGTGTTTTCTGAGACAGAGACTGTACCGGTGAATACCACTTATCACTTTACTCTCCCTTCTGAGATGGCCCATATCGCGAACACTACGAGTGTCCCAACCGGATTCACTACAGCTGGTCTTCCTCCTATAAACACTCAGCAAACGCCCAGTGTTATTCCAACACTACCCCTCGGATACCATGCGTTGAATGCTTTGTTGAATGCTTCTGTTCCAACACCTCCGCAAACCCCATCTAGTACTCCCGGTGGTCCTTCTAGGCATCCTATTCCCGGTTTTATTCCGACACTCCCTCAATTTTCTTTCTGGCAATCCTAATCCTAGTGGCACTATACCGTCTATTACACCTAATTTCTAGATTCCCGTTGGTGGTCTAGGTGGTACGTTTCAACCTCCTCTTACCAGACACGTTCCATTTACTACTCAACCTTCTATTGGAACACAACCTCCGATTGGAACTCCACCTAAGATAGCGGGACCCACCCCACCTTTTGGACAAAATATACCTCCTGCTTTGGCCTAGTATTGGACTCAGATGATACAAAACCTTCCTCAAATGACTGGGGGGAAACAACCTTCCCCTACTATAGGCCAACCTTATCCAGGTATACCCAATCCTATTTGGGGTCAAGGTCAGGATACTCAAACTCAGGTCCCTACTCAAACTCAAGGTTACAATCCTTGGAACTACTATCCTCTCCAACCACCACTAAATCAGCTGGGGGCTTCCCACTATGGGAAGACTGCGTACGGTCCTACTGGTTTGCCAACAGGGCTTCCACCCCAAATTCACCAGTACCCGCAGGTGAATCGACAGTTACCTTTTCTTGATACTTTGGATTTTCTATATTTGTCTAGGATTCTAAATGATCCTATTCGTCACTCTCCCCAATGGCCTGCTATTCCAGCCAATATTCCATCGGACATTCCTAAATTTGACGGAAAAGTGGGAGAGGACCCAAAAAATCACGTTATGACTTTTCACTTATGGTGTTCATCCAACTCGTTGATGGATGACTCTATTCGTTTACGCCTTTTTCAACGAACCCTTACTGGTTATGCTGCAAAGTGGTATATTGAATTTCCACGAGGTTTCTTCTCTGATTTCAACACCCTAGCTATGGATTTTCTTACACATTACCAGTTACCGATCCATTATGATACTGGGACTGAGATTTTTCCTTCCTTCAAATAGACTAAAGGCACTCATATATCTAATCATATCCATGAGTGGCGAAGGAGATGACGTCTCATCAAGCTTGAACTCCCTGATCAGTTACTAGCAGAATGGTTTACAAAATCCTTTGTGAATGAAATTGGTAAGGACATTGCCATGGGTAGCGTTGTCACGGAAGAGCAGGCTATAAGTCATGCTCAATATCTTGATCTTGTTTATTTGCAAATGGGAACACTTTATGATTTATTACCTGAGTTAATTCATCCTGGTACTTCCAACACTTCAACTACTCCAGCTGCCTCACATGAAGCTGACGGTGTGATTGGTACTGCCCAAGCATAATCACATTCTATTTCAAGCACCAACCCTAAGTATTCTTCTTCTAATGTTCAACATGCTCCGTCTCCTGCCACTTCCACCGGTAAAACTTCTGAGGTGAACGTCGTTCAATCTACCTCGACCGGTAAAAATAAATCGAAAAAAGGGAGAGGCAAGAATAAGGAGGGAAAAAATAATAATCCAACAAAGCAGCCTAAAAATACCCCTGTTGAAGATCGGGATAAGTGCAAACCCCATTACCCTTTCCTTATCTGTGGTGACAATCACTACACGAAGGATTGCCCACGACGTGCCGAGGTCACTAAGTTCCTTCAAGGAACGCCCAAACCACCTACACCGGCAGTTTTGTCCCAACCCTTCCCATCTCAACAACAGGCTCAGTTGGTCATCCATGACCAACCATCTTCTTCTACGACTTCATATGTTTTGATGTGTACTGGTGATTCTAAGAAAAACAACGTTTCACTCACAACTAGAGCCAAATATTATTCTCTATCTAAAGAGAATGTTGATGATTTACCTCCTACTTTGGTACAACCCTCTCCACCGACTCCACCTACAAACGGTCCTCTTCATCTCGAACGACCGAGCCTTGATACAGTCCTGCGACCACCTAAGGGTTTCGTTAGGAAATCAGCTTTCAATACTCATGCTCGTGTAGCCCAGAACTACAGTATTGTGGAAGATCTGGCTAGGCACCTTCAACGATGTCAGCCCTTGAAGTCCTTCAGTCGTGTCCTGCACAACGGAAGGCACTGTTGAAAGCTATAGGTGGAATTGACCCCACAGATATGAATTTGATAGTATTTGACTTGGATGATCACATTCCATGGTTACCCTCGCAACTCGCATTCCAGATACAAGTTGTTATCTCTAACAAGAACATTTTCTGAACTGTTATCGACGAGGGTGCCTCAACGTGTGTAATGTCTTTTGCTTGTTGGAAATCCATTGGCTCTCCTCTCTTAAATGAATCGCAAAATACTCTGAAAGCCTTCAATGGCTCTAGTTTTAATCCTTACGGTGTTCTTTCTTAATTTCCTGTTACACTAGAAGGTAATACAGTCCAAGTTGAAGTGGAAGTCTTCGATGCTCCCCTTGATTATAATCTTCTGCTTGGTCGTAGCTAGATCGATTCCATGCATGTTGTTGTGTCAACACTGTTCCGTGTAGTAAGTTTTCCTCATCAAGGAAAGTTTGTTACTATTGACCAACTTGCCTTCTTCAATTCCGATACTCGTACTGGTAACGTGTCGTTTATAGCTAAAACCCCACCGGGTTATGAGAATGTCAGTGTAGGTATTTTAAAAGACTCTTTGTTAATGGGTACTTTCCCCATTCCACCGCCCGATGTTCCATGCCCGTCAGTTGCTTCTATAAACATGATTTCCACCATGCCTCACGAAATTCCTTCATCACATGACCCTTGGATTGTCCCTGACCTTGGAGATCATCTTTGTTTCGGCGACGCAATGCCATTAAGTCCGGTTGAGTCTGCTTATCAGGAAATTCAATTGACAACACCTTCTACCCCCTCTCTTGATGAGTTGTCTCCCAATCCTTTTCGTGTTATCTTTCCCACTGACGAGATGATCATGTCCATCATGGAGGAAACCCCTTGGGATGATGGGAATCATCGTTCCATACTCTTTTTGGAACAACACACTCTTGAGAACTACCAACGGATTTCGGCTCCGTCGACCGTTGTTGTCATATCGATTGTTCCTGGATCTACACATGATGTGTTTTCCGAAGGGAACCTCAGTAATATTTCTCCCATGATTCCCATGGACATATCCATTAAACCTAGGATAGTTGAAAATGTTCATATCGTAGCTTTGTGTTCTCCCGACGAAATTGTCACCTATACATCTCTGTTCAAAGAATTTCATGACATATTCACCTGGAGCTACGAAGACATGTCAGGTATCGACCCTACAATTGTTGCACATGAGAAAAAGACATACCCCAGAGCTAAACCTGTCCGGAAATTCCTTTTTCCAGTCCACCCACGTAAAGTGGTGGCTATCAAGCTCGAGGTTGAAAAACTTTTGAAAGCCAGCTTTATTTATCCAGTGGCTCTGACCGAATGGGTTTCCAACCCTATACCGATTGATAAGAAAGGTGGCAGTATTCGTGTATGTGTTGATTATAGGGATATTAACAAAGCCTGTCCAAAAGACAACTTTCCAACCCCTTTCATTGACCATATTGTTGATGACTGTGCCGGAAGTGAAATCTTCTCTCTCATGGATGGTTTCTCCGGCTATAATCAAATTAACATCGCTCCTGAGGACCAACATAAAACCGCTTTTATTTGTCCTTGGGGTACTTTTTCCTATAGGAAACTTCCCTTCGGTCTTAAGAATGTTGGCGTGACGTTTCAACGTGCTATGTCTTATGCTTTTCATGATATAAAGCATATCGTTCAACCCTATTTGGACGATTTACCATCTCATTCTTTGCGCCGAGTCAATCAACCCACTCATCTCCGAGCTATTTTTGTTCACTGTCGGTTCTATCGTATCCGTTTAAATCCTCATAAATGCATTTTTTGTGTAGAATCCGGCCATCTTCTAGGTTTTATCATTTCACGTCAAGGGATCAAGGTGGATCCTCTTAAGGTTGAGGCGATTCTTAATCTCCCTCCTCCTTCTACACTGCACCAGTTGCAAAGTTTGCAGGGGAAAGAAAACTTTCTTTGTCGTTTTATCCCTAATTACGCTGAGATTACTCGTGGTTTTACACGGCTGCTAAAGAAAGATTCAGAGTTCATATGGGATACCGTTGCCAACAATGCTTTTGAAGCTTTGAAGTTGTCCCTCATGCGAGCTCTGCTTCTCTTTCCTCCTAATTATAGTCGTGATTATTTTATTTATCTTGCTGCCTCTGAGTATACTATTGGAATGGTTCTCGTCCAAGAGGATGATGTGCACGATGAGCATGTTATTTATTACCTGATTCAAAGTCTCACATCAACTGAAATCAAGTATCAACATGTTGAAAAACTGGCCTTGGCTGCGGTTCAAGTCGTTCAACGCTTCCGACATTATATTCTCTCAAGGAAAACTACAGTGATTTCTCATTGCAACCCTATGCAACACATTTTGACACGTCAATTGCTAGGGGGAAAATACTCCAAATGGATTGTCATACTCCAGGAGTTTGACTTGGAATTCGATCGCGCCACGTCTAAGAAATCCTTAGTTTTTGCTGAATTGATATGTGATTTTACCCACTCTACCACGGAAAATGTAGCAGTAGATTCATTACCCGATAAATCTCTTTTCCTTATAAGCACTGATGATATTTGGTATGGGGACAACATTATATATCTCAAAACCCAGTCTTTCCAGCCTGCTTTGTCTAGTACTGAACGATGTCGCATACATTATCAAGCTTGTCAATACATTATCCTCGGGGATAGTCTTTACCGTCGGGGAATTGACTCTGTTTTTCGACGTTGTCTGACGTTTGAAGAAGCCGAGAAAGCTCTGAATGACTACCATTCTGGATCATGTAGTGGTCATATGTCTGGGTATGCTACTACCCAGAAAATATTACGCGCAGGGTATTTTTGGCCTTCCTTGTTCAACGACTGCATTACTGTCGTTCAGAAATTCCATGCCTGCCAGACCTACAATTAGAAAATTTGGTCAAATCCTGCTCCTCTTCATCCCGTGGTCTCAGTTGGTCCTTTTGCGAAATGGGGCATTGATTTCATGACATGTCACCCTCACTCGGACGGGGGGCACGGTTACATCATTGTAGCTGTTGATTACTTTACAAAATGGGCCGAGGCGATGCCAACATTCGATAATACTGGAAAGACTGCAGCGTTGTTTCTTTTTAACCATGTCATAGCTCGTTTTGGTGTTCCCCAAGCTATCATTACTAATCATGGTAGTCATTTTAGGAATTTTATGATGTTTGAACTTACAGAAAAGTTGGGTCTTCGTCATGATAACTCAACACCCTATTATCCGCAAGCTAATGGCCAGGTCGAAGAAATCAACAAAGTTCTTATAACTATGCTTCGACGGATGATAGGAATTCATAAAACAAGCTGGCACACGATGTTGTTTTCGGCTTTGTGGGAATATCGGACATCTTTCAAATCCACTACTGGGTTTATGCCCTTTCGATTAGTCTATGGTGTGGAAGCCATTCTTCCTATAGAATGTGAGATACCCTCTCTGAAGCTAGATGTCGAACTCTTACCCAATACTTCTGCTGAAGAAGAACGTCTATTGTATCTAATGCGATTAGATGAAACTCGACGTGATGCCACTCTAGTAATAAAAGCCCAGAAGAAACGTGTCAAGGCACAGTATGACAAGCATGTCAAGCCTCGTGTTTTCTCTGAAGGTGATCTTGTTCTTATCTATGAACAAGATCGATATGTGTTATGAGTTGGGAAATTCTAACCAATGTGGCAAGGTCCTTATATTGTTCGCCGAGTTTTGGAAAAAGGAGCATATGAGCTGGTCGATTACGATGGTATCCCTTTGAGTGAACCCAGGAATGGGTTGTACTTGAAGAAGTACTATGCATAAATCATTTGTGCACAATTACTTGTATTTTATGTATCATACTTTGTGTGTGTTACTTTAGTTTTCTTTTGACATTATATGGTCTCTGCCCTTATGTGATGTTGTGTTTGATTGCCAGATGTCGGAGTCTTCGCTACCCTATATTGGCTTCACTGATGGTGCTAGCCATAGTACTCGGAACCTAGCTTCCGCTGCGTGGGCAATCTATGCCCCAACAAACGAACTTATATCTTTACGAGGTGTATGTCTTGGTCGTGCAACCAACAACATTGCAGAGTATAGCGTCGTTACTGAATTATTGGTTGATTCTATCTCACTCGGAATTCGTCATTTGGTCGTGCAACTTGATTTGTAGCTTGTAGTACTACAGTTAAGTAATATCTACTCTATTCAAAGTCCTACTTTGTTACGGGTGTATTTGCGAATTCGCCTCTTGGAACGTTATTTTGATCACATTGAATATTAGCATATTCCTAGATGTCTTAATACATTAACAGATGCATTGGCTAATTATGTATTGGACAAACATTTGAATCATTTATAAATCAAACACATTCAAAATTCACACAATATAAAGTAACTGGTAGAAACCATCTGTATATATAACGATCAAAAGAGCTTTTACAAAAAGTTTGTCCGAAGACCAAAATATCAAAATTTGAAGCTTATAGCTTCTACAAAATAACATCATGGATGACGTTCATGGTAACACACGACTGCCCTAGCAACCCTACGGAGCAGTCGACTCATAGATGTTGATACCCCTACAGTGTGACGTTGATCGCGTCGTGTAACCTCTTCCAGAGTCATATCTGGAATGTCTGCTGTCAAGCCCTCTAAATTCTGTTCCACCACCTGATAATCTTCGGCATACTATGGTGTTGTTGTTGCTACCTCTCCTCGTTGCTGGATAGGAGAGGTTCCAGGAGGTCTATACGGTCCAACATCTGTGTTATCAACAAACATTTTGTGTTAGTCTTCGGATAAATATATAAAACAAAAACATTTAAATATGATAAAATTCACAAAAACATTTAAAAAGAGAAAATGTGTGTACTTCTTACCAAGGTCACCCCACTGAGCGTCCTCAGGAAATGCCAAATATGGATCTCCTTGTAAATCCAACCCAGCATAAGCGTATTCATCGACCATCAACATATGGTTTTGAAGCCAGTCAAAGAAAATATAATCTTACTTGACGATTGGTCCTGCCACATGCCGGGCCATAAGCCGACTCCACCTCAGCATCCGTGGATCTCGAGGACCCGGTATGTTCCACTCAACCTGAAGTCTAAATATGGGGACCCTCTCAAGGAAGAAGGACACTAACAAATATCCATATCCAAATTGTTTCAATTCACCTCGCCTTCATTTGGTTAATTGTTTTTTGATACTGCGAAGCACAGCATCTGCCCAGTTGAATACTCGAGGCTCAATACACTCGATGGCGTACTGGAAGTAGCTCTGTAATTCTATATGAGGAGAATAAATCCCAACCATATGAGATATAGTAAAAAGAATAGTGCGTAGGGTCAAGTCTTGTACCCCCTAGATAACCACTTTTCCTTTTTTCCTCTCAGCCTCAGGTACACAGTATAGATTGCAGTACTCACTCATCTTTAGCCCGCCACCTCTACTATCGGTCAGACTGACATAATACCCGTGCCTACACAATCCAGTGAAAAAGTATATGTCCTCAATGTCTATGGACAGAGTGTGAGCTCCTACATTGAAAACTTGCTGATCTGGGTCCCACATACGGACCAGGTACTCTAGTAGTCTGACTTGGGCCCTCATGCCCGGGATGCGGAAGTATTTTAACAGCCCACAATCTCTCAATGCAGCTATGGTAGGAGGATGATTCTCGTCATTTGCATTATCCTCTTCATGTTCTCTTTCACACCACTCAAGAACCATGTTTATGGTTATTTATCTGCACAAGGAACATAAAAGGAGGATTAATCACTTTTTCATGCCTTAGAGTTTTTTCATTTGGCTAAAAATTTGAATTTTTTTTGGGTTCTGCGGTTCTTGCAAGTGCCTCATTAGCACAGTGCAAGAACCTCGTAGGTGGCTTAAAGCTCACCTACGAGAACGCATCATTCTCGCAGGCCCCGTATGGGTTGCCTGCGATAATGCATATGCGCATGTAGGGTTCAAAAAACAATTTGAAACTAAAGAATTAACCAATGAAATTAAAAATTTTAACCATGAAAATGTCAAGGATGAAGAGCTTACCTTAAGGCTGCAGATGGCTCGTTGAATGATCTCTTGTAGCTCCCACAAATTGACGCCAAACTCGGAGGGTAAAAAGGGGGTTTTGGAGCTCAATAGTGGAAATGTAAAATGGTATGGTAAAAAAGAGTTTTGACTCATTTTATTTACTTTTCCTATATCATTTTGGGTTTTTTATGATTATTTATTGATTAAACCTAATCCCTAATATCAGGATGAGTGTAATGACTTGTAGGTGTCATGACGTTGATAATTAACGACAAGGGTATGGACATATTTTTCTTCGTTATGGCGTGTTTTTAATTGTTTTTATGGTTTTTACATAAAACCTTGAGCGTCGTTTTTGTCCATTCTTGCACTCGTAAAAACATGAGAACGTGGTCGATCATACTTTTATCACTTTTTTGAGATCAACAAGGTTATACAAAAAAGGAACCCCCCTGGAGTCCTCTTTAAGCTCTTTTCAGACTCTCTAAACATGAAAAGATCGCCGAGCGACCTTTCTATTTTCACGCTCGCTAAAGTATTTGAAGTACGCGTCTGGTGAGCGATAATTTCTCTCTTTTTCGGTCTTGTCCAGACTATTTTACGAAAAAGGAACTGAGAGAGTTCTGTTTTAAGTGTTTTTCCAAACTCTATAATCTTGAAAAACCTTCGAGTTTTCTATCTCTGGACTCGTTAAACAAACATTGACAGACCCGTGATGGGACCGAACCACTCCTTCTCAGGGTTCGTTAAAAATACTCCGAGGGACTCATCCGAAGGATGAGCTTATATCAACAAGCATATGTTATCCTCCTCAATCTCGAGTAAAAATAAAGATGTACTTGCCAGAAATGGTGGGGGAAAATTTGGGAAAGGGATATGTTTCATTTTCATATTGATTGGCAGTAAGTGTCGCTCTTGAACATGACACCCCCTATTCATCATTTGAAGTCGGTTTGGGAAATCCATTTGTCTCTTATTCGATTTGCTACAAGGTCATTCCCTGAGTCGTCTTTGAGTCAATGCTACCAAATCAATGGTCGTGTCATTCATATGTTTAAGAGAAGTCCATCTGAAACCTATATTGAGTCGGCCATCTGTAGTTATCCATTCTCTCCATGTCGGCCTTCCCTGTGTCAAGTCCAATTCACATCATACTTTGTTTCACCTTCAAAATCTGTTACTCATTTCGTGTCATTGATGGGGGATACATCATGGCCCTCCTGTGATGAGTTTTTTTCCATAGACTTCATCTCATTATCCGGAATCAAGACTTAGAAATTATTTAGTACCTTGGAGCTTGCATGCCTTAATGGCAAGTTTCCTCGCTTTCGATAGTGGGATTACATCATTGACCCCTGATCGAAAGATTCTGTCGGATGTTCGACATCAACTCATTTATTCACACTTGATGGATTGTACTATGGTACCTTGGGAGTCATTGACATCAATGGTGATTTCCCTCGCACTTGTTAATGGTTACATCAATGACCGGTAATCAAGTGGTTTTTTCCATGTTCGACTTCAACACATGTAATCACATGGTTAGATTCGTACTTTGGGCGATGAATTTGAAGACCCTGGATATTAGCTTTGCGATCCAGGTTGCGATGGAATATGTATAATTTGCGACACATAGATCCATTGTGTATGTTTCGTGGCTATGTCATCTTGATTTGAAATTTCTCGCATAGATCCATAGTGTATTCAGGTGGCTATGCTATATTTTTACGGCATGGATCCACAGTGTATGATTGGTGGCCATGACCTTTGTCTATAATGTCATCAGTCTGTGATCTAAGTATGGGAATTCCTACCTCATAATTGATATATATGATACTCTGCAGATGCTTGATTTTTCGCAGGTTTCCGATTAGATGTGCTCCTGGTTCTCGACACACACATGCAGCTTACAAAGTCTATCGGTTTTCACTGGTTCCAATCTCAGACTTTGGGGGGAATTCTGTTACCCATGATTTTGGTCATCATGATGATGTATTGATGATGGTGTATTTCAGGCTCTTCATTAGAACTTTTTCCTGAGAAAATTTACCTTCATCTCTTTCCAGAAATCACATTTTTTAGGACTGTTCACAGGCTACTAGTATATTTGCCTGCGAGAATGCATGATTCTCGCAAGATGCCTTAAGCCAGGGTGCGAGAATTTCGCACTGTGTTGTATTGATAGGGTGAGAACTCTTTCTAAAGAAGGGAAAAATATGAATTCTCGAAGCTTCTATAAAGGAATCTTCTAGAAGGATGAGATGGCATTCAAATGGTTACCTAAGTATTGGATTCCCTGATATTTTGGGATCATTCTTATCCAAGTAACTAATCCATTCTCTCCTATATATTGAGGGAATTCTCATGGAAAAGGTTAGAAGCAAACAAGCAAGAGATTCATTGGAAAATTAGTGAAAATGATTGTGTGAAGGACTGATGCTACAATAGCTAAGAACTCTAGCAAGTATATCAAAGGTGGTTGATCTTCTTCATGCAAGTGAGAAAGTGTGTTTGTCAGAGTCAAGATCCATCGAAAGGAAGTTTGCAACATCAAGGCTCAGGTTGTAATATTTACTTTCCATCAATATGATACAGTAATATGTCCCTTTCCCATAAAGCTAATTCCACTTTATTGTATAACTCCTTGATCATATACATAGATTGATTGTTGAATACATTGTGATTTCTTCACTTTAGTTGGTTTGTGTTGTCTTGGTATTGACTGCACAAGAGCACTGGAGCAAAGCAGGAGCAACAAATACCATAGGAAGTGATCATAAGGTATGTTCTTTGTTCTTGCCTTCTAGTACATTCAATAATCGAAATCTAGGGAAAGAGTGTTATTCTGTATTGCTTTGTTCTAGATCCAGGTGGATCTAGGGAGATCGGTTTGTGTATGCACTTAGGGATTTATCCAATAACAGAGTGTAGAGGGGGGGTACCCCCTCTGCGGGGTTCGGGGGCAAGTGGGCCCCTGGCGGGGGTTCAAGGGTGAATCTCCCAAAGGAAAAATTGCCTTGTAAAAGTATATTGTAATTTCATTGTAAATCTAGACCACTCATTATAAGGTCTCAGATATAATGGTATAATTATGTTAGGGTTTTTTCCCTAGAAGGAAACCCTCTGTTATGAGGGAAATGTATTGCGGCTATGCATGATGGTGAGTATGGTATTCTGAGAGAGGAGACTGTGAGAGAAAGAAGAGGAAGTTACAACGGGTTTTGCTGTAGGTTGTATCCCTTCATTTGCTGGATAATAATAAAGGAAGAACCTGGCAATTTCTCTAGTGGACATAGCCCACACTAGGCGAACCATGTAAATCTATGTCTCTATTGTATTATGTATCTTCTATGTTTTGTTTCCGCATTTGTTTTATTTTATTGCTCCACGATCCTCTTTTTCTAACAATGAGTTCATCCAGATGGTCCCCTACCACTCCACTTCTGAGTTATTTATAATGTATTTCGGCCATCGTAGATACTCCTTTGACCTCACACATTAGGGGGCATCTGTTATAGAAATATTTTCCTCACCCTATGCAATATTGCATAGAGGGCCTTATTCCATTTCCCTATGCATACTTGTCTTCCATGTTGATAAATTATAGAGACAAAAAATAATGTTTTTCCACATATACGCATCTTGCACACTATACAACAAGTGTATACATAGGCTGCTCCACTACAGCCTACGTACATCGGGATTTGTGCTAGAAAATCAAAATTAAATGTTAGGTTTCCATGTCATGATAGGAGATCTCTGATCCTTGGCCTTCCATATATTGGAAACGTTTTGACTTGGCCCTTCAGTTCCATTTTGAAGGCTATAAATGGGCCAATTCTGAGCTATGGAAAGGAGGAAAGAATTCAACATTTTGAGAAAAGTTACTCTGGAGAAATTATTACTTCATATTGGGTCATCATCCCTTTGTCCTTTAAGTCTCAACATAGTGTTCAGACCCCAAGATCTTCCCTTATTGATGGAGAAACCCATTGTCTCCCTTATATGAGCTTGCCTTTGGTGGATGATTGAAGTGGTGGAGGCCCAAATGGAAGGAACTTAGTTTCTTGGTTCTGAACCATGATGACACGAAAGTCTGTAATATTTTATCTTATGCTAATCATTTATTAATAGAAATATTCCTTTCCCATCCAATTGATATCCTGCAAATATATGAGTTATTATCCATGGGTGTACTTTTTATTTTTATTATTGGATTATGTTATCTAATGTGATAACCTTTTATATTATCACCATATGCTTGCTTTTCTTGTTTGTTGAGAACTAGTTGCAGGTATATAGCTTTGGGTTCAAGTGCTCAATGATGGACTTCATCGAACATCTAGACAAGGTAGGTCTCTTTATTATCTCACTTGCATATTGGTTTATATAGAATATGTTTGGGATAGAGTTGAATTCTACATTCATTTCCATGTTTTTTGGTTTACCCTAGCCATAGAGATATTTTCCTCGTAACAAACATTGGTTTTCGGGCTTGCGACAACTTCCTTGGTTCATTGCTCTTGTGACATTTTTTTAGGTTTGTCACACTTTCCACGAAACATGAAGCAAGATATGGGAGACCCAATATTCTTCGCAATATACACAATATAACATCTCAAGAGCGTCGAAAGAGTCGTCACTAAATGACCCAAATTTACTTGTGAGATCGAACCGGTGTGGAGATCTACAATCAGAAACGATTATGGGGTCCCAATTAGCATGAAATTTATCTCCATATTCAAGTTTTGCAATGGAAGATGCACGTTCTTATTTGAATCGATGTGAGCCATCGATATTTTGGTGAGTCATTGATCAACGATCGATGTGGATTGTGGAACTGCAATACATGCAGAATTTAAGTCACCCTTTGAATTCCGCAATGGCTCCTCGTCGTTAATCTTCCTTCACTAAGATACGACGATCATGAATTAATCATAGGTTGATTCAACATTCCTCATTCTCTATTTATATATATGTTCAACAGGAGCTCTAGGACTCTGGGATTAAGAAGTTCTGAGGCTCCATCTTGTGTTGCCTCCAGAATTTCCTAATTGGCGAACTTACCAATAAAAAATCAATGGACCACGCCTTCATGTAACCAATGGTCATGATAAAATCTTGGACTCCAGGCTTCAAAGCCTTCCAAATCACCTATCCAAAAATCTCCCAGAGTGTCGAATTTATGTAGATACTTTCTCTTTCCTCCACGTATCATCTCCCAATCAACGATCGATATTAACTCCAACCTTCGAAATTTCTCGACTCAAATCAACCTACAACTCAATCCCTCTGGAGTACCGAGTCTTCATACCTTGGGATCCGACGCCATGTGTACACTATAATCAATGGATGAGATGGACTCCTTCCTTCAAGCCTTAGAGAGTCCTCGATCCCAACTTCTTATGTCTTGAACCCTCCGGAGTGTCAATTCTTTGGACTATGGGATCTATTGACACATGTCCTCTCCCGATCAATGGTGAGGATTTACTCTTCACTTTGGAGCTTCCCAGGTTTCACCTTCATCACTCTTCATTCCTTCTGAATGTCGAATTGGAAAACATGGTGATCTCCTTTGCTTGGTTGTCAAACAATTAATGTAGTGACATGTGGCCCCACCGACGATGAAACATGTCAAGTCCCATTTTCTACTAAGGGCCTATCAAAAGTACAAAAAGAAGTGCGACATGAAAGACCTAGGGTAGTTCCATGTCACCTCAGGTGATGTCATCATGCCATGTCATATTCGATACTTCAGGACTTTGGCACTTTGGGCTTCGGGAGATTCCATTCTAGCACACCACATAACTCTCGAATGTCAAAATTCCGAACAGGTCCACGTCATTCCGGCGGTCTAGGACTTCGGGGATCCAAGACTTTATAGGATTTCTTGAATTAACACCATGTTTCTCCCAAACTCTGAATCATCGAACTTCTAAACTTTGCACGGATGATCTACGGACACGTGTCCCTGTTAATCGAATGGTCCATATGAGTTCTGAACTTCAGGACTTTGGTAAAAATTCCTTATTGTAAGCTATAGCCAGGTGTTTTAGTAATATGTTTCAGCATCATGTTTCAGTAGCACCTATAAGATATAACCAGGTGTTTTAGCAACATGTTTTAGCGAGTGTTTCAGGGCTCTGGGACTTTGGAGGGTGTCCCTGCTGAAAAACCACACAACCCCCGGACTTCCAAAAATTTGAAAATTGATTAATATGTGGACACGTGTCCTCCAACACGAACAATCCAAATTAACTCTAGAGATCGAGACCTCGTGACTTTGGGAGGAAGTCCATTTTGCGCACACTTCAACCAATTTCCTTGAACTCTGAACCATCGAACCTCTTGGGAAATCCAACAACTGTCTTCCTCATGGTTTATCTATGGTTTTAAATCACTCCAGGACATCAATCGTGCAGGCTTCAACCCCATTTATCAACCAAATGTAAAATTCACCAAAGTCACGAAGTCTGAAGGACTTGGAGGTTCATTTCCATGCATCTTTCCTAGATCTGACAGCTGCAAAGGGTCTCCCTTCTCCCCACGCAGATCCTATGGCTAAAATTCAATCCTGTGGTTATCAACCATGATTGTTGTGATAATTTCTCTACCACTCCTCTTTAACTTTCCATTACCACCCAGAATCTCTCTCAACACCCCTCTAGCACTCTATACATCAAATCCTTGTGGACGTTTTACTTCAAATTCTACATTTGTGGCCCATCCAGGTTCAATGTTGAAACCATGGGCTCTAATACTAATTTGTAGCATCCCTAAGCCACCCAAGTTGTGCCACGATACTAAAAAACAACTCTATTCAATCTCTGATAACAATTTGTAGCATCCCTAGGCCACCCAAGTCAGGCCAAGCTACTACAAAATTGTTATGTTCATGCTATGATACCAATTTGTAACATCCCTGGCCTCCAAAGATGAGGAATGCCACCAAAAATTTTTATATGTGGAAAAAATCATACTTAATACATTAACATTAAAGATCTACTTTTTGTTAACCCACACATAATTATGTGGAAAACATACAGTAAATAAACACAGATGTAACATACAACATGTAATTAAACATATATAAAAAAGTACTTGTATGTTTAAGAAGGCCACCAATTGCGTACAGACCTTCCACGAACCTCCCATCCTTAGACCATGTTGCTCCAAGCTATCAACAGTGGGTCACCCCTGAGATGGGACTAAACTCCACCCAAGGTGAAGGAAATCCTAGGCTAGGCTAAGGTTACAAATTATCTAGGAAGGATTTTGTCCCTAGGAGTCCACTCACATCCACATCTTATAGTCCCTCATTTCCCACATGTTTGTCCCACCCCAGGGAGTGTGCCCCTTATCTGCTCGACAATCCTTTGGCTGCCCCACTCCCCTTACATGGCTTTAGCAATAGGCCCGACTGGAAATCTCAGAGCACTACAACTATCATGAGGCTCCCTTTGGGAAAATCACTTCCCCAACAACCTCTCTCACCTGGAGAGAGTTTCTCACAGGCATGAAAACCTGCTTCTTCCATCGAGCTTCGAGGCCAATCCAGTACGGGTAATCACAATAGCAATTTGGGTATGGATAAGGTGATAACAGTATTTCCACACCAGTCCAGAGAAAAATGTGGGAAACCACAGAAAATGGCTAGGGAGAAATCTGGCCTAGGAAATGCACAGTTGTGTTGTGCTTCATAGGATAAAAACGGGTTAGTTTCATGGGTTTTGTAGGTTTCATATCTTTCATGAATGTTTCATATGTCAAAAATGGAAGAATTGGATGGCTTCATGAAAGCTCGGTGTCTGAGTGTGTGAGTGCATGAATCGGGAGCATGGAAATAATGGTTGAACAACCCCCACAATGAACAATTTTCCCACATAAAACTTCATGTCCCAAATCAGACACTTGTCCTTATGAAGCTACATGAGCTCCACTTATCATTCATTCCCTTCCCATAGGAACTTAGGATAACAAGTGTTATTTTCCTCACCTTAGTCTTTTAAGGAAAATATATTATAATATTCCCCTAGGTTTAATCCCTCAAGCTTCACCCTTTTTCCTAGCATCTTAGCCCCTTCCCTTTCCCTTCCTAGTGGACCATAGTCCCCCATAACTCTTTCTTTGTGGTTGTTCCACACGCAATGTTGTATTTGTGTTAATGATATGCATAATTACATATACAAAAATAGGCTCCCTAGCTTTATCATCTAATCTCTCGGGCCTAATATTCACATAAGCCTCCCATCTTATAAACACTTGGCTCACCATCCTATAAACATAATTACAATTTAGCAGGGCTCAGCCTTGGGGTATTACAGATGATCATAATATGTTTCTGACATAGAGTGATACGATGGGTCATACTCTCCTTGATCTTAACATCCATTGATCCATGGATTAACACCTGATTGGTCCATGATCTATATTTAAAGAGCATGGAGGTTCATTTGTTGATGATTGATTGTGAGAAAATATCCTGTAAAATCTCTCTGTAATCTTTTTCTTTTGCATTAATAAACTACTTCAAGTGGACACATTGGATGGGTCCATGGATGTTTCCCCATAAGGGTTTTACCACGTCAAAAAATCGGTGTGTTGATATTTGATCTAGTTGTCTGAGTAGTTATTGAAGGTTTTTGTCCTCTATTGGAATACCTATGTTGTCAAACAACTAGTTTCAAGAAGAAAAATATCCATGCTAGTATGACAAGCTAGAGGAGCATGCTTAATGTCATAGATATATTTCTTAAGGTGGAAAATAAGGATAAAATCATTTTGAATATATCTAGGAGGTTGTTTCATGTAAATTTATTCTTTCAAATTCCAATGCAAGAAGAAAAATATAACATCCATTTGATGGACCGACCATTTATTTGAAGTGTCAAGAGATAGAACAAGGGGGATGGAGTTTATTTTGGCTACAAGGGAAAAGGTTTCATTATATTCAATTTCTTGTTCTTGAGAAAATATTTTGGAAACTAATCGATCCTTATATCTTTCAATGCTTTAATTTAATGCATACTTATCTATGACATCATATTTTATAAATAGGTTATATCCAAACAGGTCGGACATATTAAGGAAACCACTCACACAAATACATCAAAGATAAACACATCAATGTATTACATGGTTAAAACCATCAAAGAGGGAAATGGTCCACAAACCTGATCAATGCATCCACTTGAGGAAATATATATTAATGCAAAAGGAAACTAATTTATGTATGGGTTTCTCACAACAAATCATCAACAAATGACCCTCCATGCTCTGTAAATAGAGATCATGGACCAATTGGGTGTTAATAAATGGATCAATATATCCATTAGTATCAAGGAGAATATGAATTATAGGATCTCTTTATTTCTAGAACAAAATCATGATCATCATATTATATAATTACCATGCATTGTAAAAAACACACTAAAGAAACACATTTTACCTAAAGACACATTAGACCAAGTTGATATTAACTAAATCCTAAGTGTCTAAATATCCAAACACAATTATGGAACTTTATTGTAGGATTAACTTTTCCTACTACACCATTACACATAATTGTAATTCCACACTCATTATATTTAAGGTCTGCCAAATTGGATGATGTATCTTTCATCTATTTTTTTCCCATTTTCTAACACTTATTTTAAGGTGGATATTTATGATGATAGTTCACCCTAGTTTATAACTCCTTGCATTTTAACACCCTCCATGAACTTTATTAATCCACATGAAGCCCCACTTATTGAGATCGTGTTTTGAACCTCAATTCCCTCTCTTATTAGTTTCTATCCATTTCCTCCTATGGCTCACACTAATTTATTTTTCACTTTTTCTACTATTCTTTGCACTATGATTCTCACTTGACCTTCTTGTCACTTCCATGTTGTGAATATCCATATAAAACTAAACTAGTGACATCTAAGAGGAGGTATGCACCCATGTTCTCATTCATTTATCACCCACTTACTTCTATATTTTTTTTCCATGATGTTGTAACATGAAATTATTTTATTCCTTCATTCTTTATAAACAAACATGATCCACCCCCTAAAAAAAATTAATTAAAAAAGGAGAAGAAAGAGATTTTGTTTGTCGATGAATTCATGCAGTAATTTATACCACCCTTGCTCAAAGAATTGATATCAACTTTTCTATTTGTATATTTCAACTTCATCCATGTGGTCATCGAGTATGGCCCTCTTTATCTTCTTACTCAAACACCTTCATCCACATACCCCCACCTCAACACTGGTTAATCCCTTAGTTAATGGTATTTTTTTTATGGTCATTCCCCAAGTCCAAACCTTCATCTTTTCTCCATGTCGATGGAATTATTGTGTCACATATCCATTTTGTACTTCCCTATGTCAATTATTTGTCCTTTTTTTGTCTTTTCCCTCCATTAATGTTAGGAAATGAGAAACACTTTCACACTAAACCTAGTAGAAGAGAGGAAGAAAGATTTAATCAAGAAACCAAATGAAAAAGAAAACACACAACATACACATATTTTACACTGGAAACCCAAACAGGAAAACCAACATTCCTTGAGATTTTCTCTCTCTTGTTGTCTTGTACATTCAGAATAAAAGGCTACATGCCTAAACTTGGTCTACACCTAAGACAAAATCGTCAGCATACCTTTTTTATTTACACAAGAACAACCTTGTAGCCAGTTCAACTTACATCTACATGAACAAAAAACTATAAAATGATTTCTCTAAAGATTAGACTTTACAGCATTACAACACGCCTTATTTATAGGATTTACCATAGGAAAAACCCTAAATAAAGGATCCCAAAAATGGTTACAAATCCATGCAGGTCATTGGCTGCAAATCCCACGAATCTTGGGATTTTGTTATAGTCGACTACTAGTAGACCTCGATTCATTCTTCAGTCAGTTTCCCCATGAACTTATGTTGATCTCTTGTTTGTTGGCCTCATTGACTTGATGTTGAGCATCTCAACTTTGAATTTACTTGGTCAAACAATTCAAACTTCAACTTTCTCTGCTAGACAATCCACCTCGACTAGAATTTTACTACAAATAATATAACAACCCAACAATTATCTCATGTTGGTTGAAGGAATTACCTCATTTACTTTATTTCAATGACCTGCCCTATCAACCACAACACATATTGATTTGGTATTTGATCTAGAAGTTTTATACCTTTGTATGTTATTTCCTCATTAGTAGTCTACCTCACATTCAATGATAATTTTCATCATTGATTTCCAACTAATTACTTCCTTTCAATATTAAAATCTAACACATATATTCACATCATGTGGTATTACACAGGTACCTTGGTTCCCACATTCACTATTAGTAGGTTACTTCTTATCTAATTTTGATTTCCATATTGATAATTGATCCAAAAGAGATCCATAGAAAGATAAGGATAGCTCAAAATTCGCAGAAGCACCTCAAAAAGCTCATAATGGTCTCAACAGTCAAAGAAAGGGAAAAAAATCAAAGTCCTCAAAATGCAGTGAAATTGGCATCATCATGAAGAGAGTGCCACAATATTTCCAACGATGTAAATGGATCGTCAAACAAAGTTACGGATCAAAAGATATTCGCGATCAAAGTTTCAGTCAACCTAGCCCAGTCAGCAGGGATGAGTCAACATCTATACCGATGATGTCATCATCAGTACATATGACACCAGCATCTATACAAAGTACATGGCACATGTATAGGGTGACATGTGTCATGATGACATCAACATGATGATGTGGCAGCACCAGAGGCTTCCACATGTCACTCGATTTTGGACTTTTTCGATCAACTGTTGACCAATGGGAAAGTGCCACATGACAGTTCGTACAACCACGTGGAAGACCATACATCCACCCGAATAGTGACCTAGTAGGATTATGTGGCATAGGTGACATGGCTGGTCCATGCAGTATAGAGACGTGGGCCAATGAAACACCACCATGTGGGCCAGTCATGGGCTGCCACGTGGCAGTGATAAAATTCCCAAGGATGCCCAAAACCAAAATTTGAAATTAAAAAAAGGGTTTGGTTGGCACCAACCCCTAGTCCACCAAATATAACACATAATCCACCAAAAGTTTGGGGTAGTTCGCTACCAGATCTGGTGAGATCCACCATATCAGAGTATACTCTAAAGTTACAACCACATATCATATAGTTACATCATATTTCCCAAAATGGGAGGTCCACGGGTTCAACCCCGAGACCTCCCCAACAAAGAAATTCCTTAAAATAACTCAGCCAACTATTTGGGATAACTCGCGCATTGTTTGTTCCACCCCTAATTATTATTTAAAAATTGGTTTTCGCTAGTGCATAGAGGTCAGACCAAGGATGCGTGATCGTATGAATGGGGCACAAAAAATGAGATGTTTTCCCATGAATTTATTATAGGTGCAGGCATGGAAACCGAGATGAAATTTCTCATGGGCCTTAAAGTGTTATACTTAGATCGAGGCATGGAGGTAGTCATTTTTGGGTAATTCAACGCCACAAATTCAGTGGTGTTGGTTTTTTTCTGATCTGAGCAAAACTTCTGCAACTTAACTCCAGAATGAGGTATACTTATGCATTTTGCCAAATTATTTTGCTGAGTTAATAAAAAGGCTTACCCATTTGAGAGAAGGACCCAAAGACATAGTTCATCAGGGACGAACTATGTTATCAAGTTCTTTGTGTTTCGATTTGATGCTTATGTCTCTTGATTTTGAATTTTTTCTTCTTTATGGTGCACTTCAATTTATGCTCATTTAATACAATTCTTTAATAAGTCACATCGATGAAAAGATACCAGATCATGTTGGTATCAAAGAAATCACATTTGACTTGAATTTTTTAGTGAGAATGATTACTAGAGCCAAACATAAATAGGGTGAAGTAACTCTTAATACTTTCAATCCCAAAGTTGGTCATGCATCCTGAAGGAATAAAATGGTCAAAGAGGACAAGCGTGATGAACAGGAGAAAAAATTCCATATGGTCTTTTATCGCATTTCAGAAATGGTTGAGTGACTGTATGGAGACTATGATAAGAGGATGAAAACCAAAGGGAAGAAAAAAGAAGCACACACAAATGATAATGCTTCAGTGAATCAAGAGGCTAGAGGAGACCTTTTTGAGCCTCCATCTTCACTATCAAGTTCTAGATCTTCTTCCTCTGATCATTTTCATCGTTCTCATCATTCTAGCCATAAAGCCTCTTTTAAGAAACCATTATTAAAGCTTGAAGTAGAATTTTCTTTACCTATGTTTAATGGAAATGTTAATTCTAAAAAGCTAGATAATTGTATTCGACAGGTTGAAGTATATTGTTGTGTTCAACAGGTTGATGAAGAGGAAGTTAAAGTACAATTAGCCTCTCTTCGTTTGGAAGGAACTGCTCTCGTATGGTGGGAGATCAAACTTTAGGACTAAATTAAGTGTGGTAATCTTCTTTCCTCATGGTTGGAATTTAAATCAACAATAAGGAAGAAATTGTATCCATTGGGTTATTTACATAAAGAAATGATCGAATGGAAAAATTTAAGACAAAGTAAAGGTCAAATTGTACAAAGTTTCACGGAAGAATTTAGGAAGAAATCTCTTGCATTAAACATTCCTTTAGATTCTTATGAAACTTTAATGAAGTATATTGGTACACTTCACAATTATATTCGTCATACTTTACTATTATTTAACCCCACCAGTCTTGACGAAGTTTGTGTACAAGACACTCACCTTGAGAACAGGGGAAAGCATGTTCAAGAAGATCCCACAAAGAAACCTTCCAATCTCCCACATATGCAGTTTAAAAAGTTTAAAAGGAAGGACAAAAGGATTACCACTGTAAATAGGGAAGAAGGAAATCCATCTTGCACTCATTGCAAGAACAATGGTCACATTGATGAACATTGTTGGAAATTACATCCAAAGAAACGACCGAAAAAATTCAGTGGAAAGGGGAAGACAAAGACCATTGCTACAATGAAACAAGATCTTTGTTATGATTTGGGAGATAAAGAAAATATCATAACGGTTGGAGTACAATATAAATATTCCCTTAATGCTATTTCAAATTCCAATAATGAGTCTCATGATGATGAAAGAAAGAGGAATGGATTGTTTCACATAAGACTTTTATCTAAGAACACTAAGATAGATACATTATTTGATCTGGGTTCCCAAGTAAACTTGATATCTGAAGCACTTGCCAAAAAGATGGATCTTGAAACTAAACCACGTCCAAAGCCTTATCCTCTTAGTTGGGAATGTGATAAAGAAAAATTTAATGTCACCAAGCAGTGTAGGGTCAAATTTTATATTGCTTCAAAATTGATTGATGAAGTGGATTTGGATGTTGTATCACTTGATATATGTGGCATAGTGCTAGGGAGTCCTTATATTTATGATAGGAAAGAAATCTTCTTTCGTCATGAGAAAAATTATCACCTTACTAAAGGGGGAGTAGAATATATTGTTAGATCCCACAACATGAGAGTAAAAACCACACTTGTTAGTGCAAGAAAAATGAAGAGACTCATAAGAACTAATAAGAGATATGTACTCATGCTAATAAGGGAAAAGGATGTCGGAACATCTAATGCCTTCAAAGGATGTGATTCTTCTCAAATTAAAAAATTAATTGATATTGTTTCTAAGTATGATGATGTTTTTCAGGAACCTAATGGATTACCTCCTAAGAGGGAAATCCAACATGAAATACATCTTTAGCAGGATTCTCCTCTTCCTAAGGTGGGCATGTACATGATGTCATTTATCGAGATGAAAGAGATCAAAAATCATGTACAAGGCTTATTGGATCAAGGGGTCATCAGGCCCAGTTCATCTCCTTTTGGTTCTCTGATCGTGATGGTGCCAAAGGAGGATGGCACATAGAAAATGTGTGCTGATTATCAAGCCTTAAACAAAATCACAGTGAAAAATTAATACCCTCTTCCTTGTATATATGATTTACTTGATCAATTAAAGAATGTTGTTTATTTCACTAAGTTGGATTTGTGCAATGAATACCGTTAGATCAAGGTTGTAGAACAGGATGCATGGAAAACTTCCTTAAAACCAAACAAGGACTGTTTGAGTGGTTAGTTATGTCATTTGGCATTTGTAATGCTCTAGAAACATTCTCACAAGTGATGAATTATGTATTCCATCCATTTCTATATGATTTTGTAATTGTATATTTAGACAACATTCTTGTATTTAGAGGGACTTGGGATGAACATGTAAGGCATTTAAAACAAGTATTAGATACCTTGCAAAGGGAAACGTTGTATGTAAAATTGTCCAAATGTGAATTTGGCAAGACTGCACTTATGTACTTAGGTCATATTGTAGGAGGAGGACAATTGAAAATTGATCCAACATAGTTACCAACTTAATGAGAATTGTGACCTCAAAATGAGAACTATAGCCCTTAAAACCCATATTTTTGCATAAAAAACATGAAAATCAACCCCCAAATCAAAAAGTTGTGTTACTGGTAGCATCGTTTTTTGTAACTGGGTCAAAATTACAACATTTTTCAAGCATGGGATTAAAGGATCAAATGGCTTCTCAAACAAACTTTAAAATCAACCCCCAAATCAAAAAGTGGTGCTACCGGTAGCACCATTTTTTGTAATCAGGTTAAAATTACAACTTTTTTCAAGCATGGGCTTAAAGGATAAAATGGTTTCTCAAAAAAACTCTAAAATCAACCCCCAAATCAAAACGTGGTGCTACTGATAGCACCAATTTTTTTCACTGTGTCAAAATTACAACTTTTTTCAAGCATGGCCTTAAAACATAAAATAGTTGCTTAGAAAAACCTTAAAATCAATACCTAAATAAACACATGACACTACCTAAAGAAAAATATTTTTTATAAACGCTGAAATTACAACTAATTATGACCTAATTCAAATTGTGGCCTTGACAATAAATCCCTACATGAATAAAAAACCAAAAATTAGATCCTAAATGGTCACTTGAAAATTTGTTTACTAACTTTTTTTTCTTAAATTTACATTAAAAAATAAATAAAGAAAAAAACGAAAATCTTCACAGATATATATTTCTTAATGATGACAAATGTTGGATTACTGAGAGGGGGGGTAAATCAATAATAGAGAAATTATAATCCTTTTTAAACCAAATAATAAAAGTGTTATATCAATGTATAATTATCATCCAATAATGAGCAATGAACAAATGAACAATCATACACATACACAGTACACCAGTGTTTTACGTGGAAACCCAAAGTGGGAGAAACCCACATAATGTTTTTTCTTATATGTTTTGAAGAATTAAATTCATTCAAAGCACCAACTTCCTTTTTTTTCCAGCTACAACTGGAAGGAGGCTCCAACCTCCTAGTTTCTCAGGCTACAACCTGAGGGAAGCTCCAACTCCTTAATTCTCTGGCTACAACCAGAAGGAGGATACAACCCCCTATGTTCTCCGGCTACAACCAGAAGGTGGCTACAACCACTTTTCCTTTCCCCGTACAACTGCCCTAAAGTAGAAGTAGAATGATGAAACCATTGTCACACTATCACTGTGAGATATACCATTGTAAACCTATACCAATAAACTTGAACCATGCATCAACCATGCATCAACCTGTACCTCAACCTGTAATTAACCTGTACCATAAACAAGTGCATCAACCATGCACCAACCTGTACCAAACAACCTGTAATCAACCTGTACCATAAACAACTACAACCAACCATGTATCAAGTATGTACCAATCATGTGTCAACTACTCATCAACTAAGACTCATCAATATGTACCAACATCCTCAACTATACACCTCATGTATGTGCCAACTCATCAAATACTTGTCTCAACCATGTACACAACATGTACCTTAACCAAAACCCCTTGTCAATTTCATCATCCAAATATGATTTGTAACTCTATAATAGACCTGGTGTATATGATCACATACCTGCAAACCTTCCTTAACTTTAACAACAAGAGACTACCATTTTCATCAAACTTTTCTTTAGTCTCACATGACTAGTTTTGGATTAGTCAACAACCCTAACTTGAAATAATCATAACCGTGTACTTGTAATGAATTAAGATCTGAAAATGATACAAAATTTTATTCACTATGGTTTATGCAATTCCTCCAGGTTACACTACTTGGAACCTCTCATAAAAGGAGTTATAGCAAAAATGGCATACCTTGTTAAATTTTGGATTATTCTATAGAGCGACCTTGTAGAGTGTTCCCCACATGATATATTTGTTGAATAGATCTGAAACTATTACACAACATACTAAAGACTGTAATATAACCAACACATGTGGTCTTACTAAATTTGGATATTTTATGAATAAGTTATGACATTATTAGCCGAAACACCTGTTTTAGACTAGTTTTAGGACTAGCCATAAACTCTATTTTCCATGAAGTGTAACTCCAAAAATACAATGACCCACAAGATTAAATTTTTACCATATATACTTGGATATGTTTCCTCAATGGAATAGAAATTTCACATTCTGAATCATTCTATAAAAAAAATTATTGTGAAAATGGTGAGATGACCTATAAATAGCATACCTTAGAAAGCATCATCAAAAGAATTTATCCTTCCTTGAATTCCGACCTTCTTTTCTTCACCTTCCCTTAGAAATTCAGCTTAGATATCCTTTGGTTACCTCAGACACCTATAGATATTCAATATCCTCAAGTGTGATATGAAATGAGAGAGCCTTGCCTCTTATTTATACTCTCCAAGTAGCTTCCTTAAAAACATCTTCTAGGTCACTTTGCCCACTTTCCTTATTTTAGGGTTAACCCACTTCTAATTTCTCCATTAAATTTATTATTTAAATAATTAATTTTTATTCACTTTGAATTATATTAAAATCGTCACTTCAATTTATTAGTTACCTTCTAAAATCTATTAAACCACTTTGACTACTTTGACCTTTTGGGGCTTCTAGATGACATATGAGGGTCCTCCATCTTCGTAACACCATAACTCTCAAAGCATGAGGAGTTATGTGACGTTCCACATACCACAAAAAATGGAATGACATATACTATCCATATAGAAGATTATTACCTGAAAATATATAAAAACTCATACCATTATTCATCAAACAAGATTGGGTCCATTACCCAAACCTGGGTTCTCCAACTTCTCATGGCCATAATTCTCTAACCGTGAGGAGTTATGTGACGTTACACATACCACTAGAAATGGAATGACAAACACTATCCATATAGGATAGTTTCACTGACAAATTCACTCACCTTCATCTCATTATTCAACAAATAATTATGGGTTCTCTAACCATACTTCTAGGATAACTCAATCCGCAAAGTGGGTTGCCATGAGTGCTTTCTCCATAAGGAGACCACTTTGGAGTTCATCCATTTCTACTTATTATCAACCATGACAAGACAATAATGAGTCATCTTTACATCAAACAAACTTGGGTCCATTACCCAAACCTTTGTGCTACCAGGCTTTCTTCAAGGGCTGACATGAATGGCAACCAACCTTAATCAACATTTAAAAAAATATGTTCAAAATCCAAATTAAAAAAAATAAAAAATTAACAAAATGGTGAAAACCAAAGAAAAACTAAAAAGAAATGAAAAAAATTTAAAGTTTGGCCATAAAACAATAATTTAAAACAAAATACGTTCTTTTGTTTAAAAAATGAAGAAAAAAAGCCTTCAAACTTGAAAACAAATAAGAAAAAAAACTAAAAAAAAAAAAAAATTCAATAAAATATTTTAAGAAAAACATCTAAAATAAAACATATTTGATGAAACTAAATTAAAAAAACCTTACAATTTTTATTTTTTTCATAAATATATAAAACAAATCATATATGTGTGTGTGTGTGTGTGTGTGTTTGTGTGTGTGTGTTTTCTTGTTAGTTTGTCCGTGACCTATGGGACTAACCTATGGCTAAGAAACCGCGACTCAGGGCCATCTAAGCTGTCAAAATCACCCGAGGATCACACCTGAACTGAGCCACACCAACCCTTAACATGGTTGGACTTTTTGTCCCCACAGGTTTCAAACTGGTGACTTTAACATCACAGAGTGGCTTAACAACACACGCTGTCACCAATTTTCCTACACCTCGAGGACTTATATATATATATATATATATATATCCTGCGGGGGGGTTGGCACGATGTTGGGCATCGCGCCAACCCCCCCTCGCGGGCCTAGCCTAGGTCCCATGGGAACCCATGGGACCTGGGCCAGGCCCGCGTGGGAGTTGGCATGATGTCGAGCATCACAGTAACCCCCCTACAGACCTAGCCCAGGTCTCATTGGCACATATATAAAACACACACACACACACACACACACACACACACACACACACACACATATATATATTATATAAAACATATATATTATATGTTTTATATATCAAAAGAATAATTTGCTTCTTTAGATGACATAGAGTTTGGGGTTAAGAGACTCGCAAATGAGAAAGCTAAGGAAATTGAAGGCTACCAAGATGAAATTCTTAAAATCGGAGGGTCAATCCTTATCCCTCACATACACAAGCTCTTCAATTTAGTTTTCAAGAAGGGCTTCCCTAAACCCTAGACACAAAGCCTCATGGTCCCTATTTTTGAAAATGGGGATAAAAAAATTCCCTCTAATTATAGGACCATTGTGATTAGCCTGATTTTAGCCAAGCTTTATGGAATTAATTTGGAAAAGAATATTAGCCTTTGTCTAGAAAGTCATGGTAAAAGAGCTAAAGGCCAAGCCTGGTTTAGGAGATATCATTCAACTGTGGACCATCTTGTTACCTTTAGGATCATTGCAGAGGAGTTCCGCAATACTAAAACCAATCTTTTTTGTTGTTTTGTTGACTTTAGAAAATCTTTTGACATGGTTTCTAGGAAAAACCTTTGGAATAGTTTGGAAGAGATAAAAGTGTCTCTCTAGTTGAGGGTTGTTGAAATAAGGATGTATGAGAATGTTATTGATAAGTTTTAAAACATTAAAGGCTGGTCAAAAGAGATTAACTGCAATATCAGAGTCAAACAAGGTTGTCCCTTGTCCCCTACCCTTTTTGGCATATACATTGACAAGTTAGAAGAATGCTTGGAAAAAGAAGGTTGTGTCAACCCTACTCTCACTGGTGCAGTCATCAATATTCTTCTTTATGACAATGAGATCGTTCTTATTACAAGGAGTCCCCATGATCTTGAAAACCAACTAAGAATCCTCAAAGAGTTTTTCTCCAATATGGGTATGACTGTTAATACTGATAAGACTAAGGTCATGATTATTAAATCTAATAATATCCCTTATGATACCTTTTTATACGACAACAACAACTTGGAGGAAGTGAATTCATACAAATATCTTGGAATTTATATTCACCACAAGCTTAATTGGAATTATAGCATTGAGAAAAAGAATATTGGGGGATGGAAAGCTTATTATGGGCTTGAAAAAAATTGTAAATCAACTGATCTTTGGAGTTGGGATAAGAAGAAAATCCTTTTTGAGACTCATGTTACACCTGTTATTCTTTATGGATGTGAAGTCTGGGGCTGTAGTATCTCTCATGAATCCTGGAGAAAGATAGAGAAAATACAAAAGAATTTTATAACATATAATCTCAAAATTAAAGGAAATATGCCCTATCCCATCCTCCTCTTGGAAACAAGCATCTTCCCCATTGAGATCATGGCTATGACTAGATAACTAATGTATAAGAACAAGTTAAACAACATGGAAGATAGGAGGCTACCTAAAATTGCTTCAAAATCAAGTCATAACCACCATCAACTCAAGCTAAGATGGTATAAAGATGCCCGGTCTTGGCTAAACTATTGGGGAATCATGGAAGAAACCATTTTGTAGAAGAAAGATACAATTAAAAAAAACCCCAAATCAAAATTTAAGGAGAAAATTTGGTGTGATAAAGAGTTAGAGGAAAAAACAAAATTAAGGTATTATAAAGATGTAATCAACCATAATCTAAATGATCAAAATTATCTATCTGTTTTTCCAAGTGTAAAGAAAAAAATAAGAATTGCTAAGATAAGAACAAATTCTCACGAGCTCCATAGTGAAACTGGGCATTGGTCAATTCCTAAAACTCCATGGGATGAAAAAGTGTGTCACCTTTGTGACACTAGGAAGGTTGAAGATGAAAATCACTTTCTCTTAGATTGTCCATCCTATACCCATATTAGATCTCATTTTCAAAATATTTATCACACTACCAACCTCCCTAACCTCTTAACTCAACAAAAGTATGGTGATCTTGGAAAGCTTCTCTTAATGCTTTTCGAGCACAGAAACAAAAATCTAAAAAATCACAAGTAATCACTTACCCTCTTAAGGTTTGATAGACCAATTCGATCTAAATCCATGAACATACATCGATGGTGGACCTTACATTACACATTTTCGAGATTCTCAAGGAACAAGACGCTCTGAGTCGAGGGTTTAGGGTTCTTCAGCTGCTCTGAGCCACGCTGCAACAACGCCTGCCCCGCTGGGGCTCATGTCTCGCAGGGAAGGGGGGCCGAATGGAACCTCCTACAGCCAAGCCATGGCAAATGGAAACTCTGCAGAAGGTATGAAACAACTGACCTTTGAGCCCCCACTAGATTTGCACTCGAAACTTCTGGCGGAGGGAACCTTTAAGGATCGGGAGATGGACGTCGATCACGAGAATGCGACTATCCCAACTACTGCGTCAACTCCATAGATGCCAGGCAAATGTATCCCACAATATCCACAAGCCCCAAAATACATTATCAGCTCACCATGCATAGAAGAGCAAAAACAATATATGAGAGACTATGCCCTGGTGGGAAAATTCCTAGGGCTTTAGCCTTCTGAGTGCGATCTGGTCAAATGGGTACAATACTGGTGGAAGCCAAAAGGACACTATGAGCTACAACTGGGTTCCAAGGGGTTCTTCACAATCATATTCCACAACCTCGAGGATCGCAATCGCATCTTTGATGGGGGGCCATACTTCTATAACTCGGCATGACTCTTCTTAAGATTCTGGACCAAGAAGTTCAGCCCTAAAAAGGAGGACTTTTCCCATGCACCTGTATGGATCAGACTATACTCTCTCCCCCAGGAATTCTGGCTGGGGGAGGTCTTGTTCGGCATAGGCAACACCATAGGCATCTATGTTAAGTCTTATGAAGCCACCAAGAAGAGGCGCTACACCTCTTATGCGTGCATCTGTGTGTACCTGAACATAGCCAAGCCGCTCCCGGGATCCATCATACTGGAATATCATGACGCGGACTGGACCCAAACCATCGACTACAAACACATTCCATTCCAATGCAGGAAATTCCACGAACACATTCATATTTTCAGAGAGTGCCCTCTCAATACTGCTCACAAAGAAGGGAACCCAGAAAGAGGCAAAGATAAGGACGGATTCACACAACCAGTAGGGAAAAGAAGATAAGGAGGAAGAAAGAAACCAGCCCAAGTAAGTAAGGATCCCTCAACTAGTAATAAATTTTCAATTCTACAAGATCAACCAGAGAATCCCACAACCCTTATACACCCCAATGAACCACATTTGGATAATTTCCCCCAATATACTAGCCAAGGGGATGAACGACCCCCATAGGGTAAGGAGTTAGATCTATCCCCCCTAGATGTGGCTCAGGACCTGTAAGACTTTCTGGAGATAGAGGACAGGGATGCAAAAATGGAGCTGGAGGAGCAAGAACTAGTCAGGGTGGATCTGGAGCACCTCGAGCATGCCTACAGGCATTAGAAACTTTACACCATACCCAGGGATCAATTATGAAAGGTGCACAAGGTATTTCTCAACTCCTCAGCTGGATCCTTAGCTCGATCTAGCAAAGGTCTAGGAATATAGGGCAGTCAGTCAAAAAACCCAAGTAAAACTGTAATGACCCTTTTCTTATTCCTGTAAATAATCTCATAAATAATCTGAAACACTAGCTAAATTATAATTAATTATGATATAACCTTAAATTGATTACAAGTTATTAATTAATTATTTTGGATTATACTTAAGCGGAAATATGATTTAACTCCTTGAGTAAGGGTTAAATGAATGAATGATTATTAAATAAGATATTAAATGATTAATTATTAAATTAAGGATTATTGATTAATTGATCATTAATTAAATTAATTGATTAATTATGAATTAAAAGGGGGAAAAATAAAATAAATAAATAAAAACATAAATAAGGTAAAGAGGTTACGTATCCCATGTGGGATAACGTAACCCACACGTTAAAGAGGACATTAATTAAAAGATAAGGTAATAAATATGGTTGATGAAGGGATAAGGTTTTAAATGTTTGGATAAGGTTTGGTGAGGGGGGAAGGTTCGAGAGGAGGATGGAGGCATAAGGAAGGGGAGTATGGATTTTGAGGGGATGCTCATTCATTGAGGGTTTTACGAGAAGAGATTTTGGGGGAAGCTTGGGGACTGATTTAGCAGTGGGGATTTACCGTGCACACCGTGGCTGAGAGGTTTGGGCACGGAGGGCTAGGACATCCGTAGATGTCCTAGGGTCAGGCGCACTGGTCGGCAGGGTGGCCGGTTTTGGGAGTGTTGAAGCGGAAGGTTCAAGCTGCTGCAAGCGGAGGTTCAAGCTGAAGATTCGGAGGTTCAAGTTGAAGGTTCAAGCTTAGCATCAGTGACAGGTATTTTATTTTCAAAATTGTGAATTATATACTCAATT
>ML777810.1:796266-807523 GCA_009831015.1 Picea engelmannii
TGCATAGTGTGTTAAGTAAAAATGTTTTATTTTCTTCATAAAATTCTGGGAATGAATATGCCCGAATAAGCAAATTTTTAGTTCTGTTAAAATTCCGTTCTGTTGAAATTTATGGTAGCCAAAATGAAATTATGGTTGTTACAAAAACTCAGAAAGACAAAAAGAAAAGAGGGAGGAAATCTACCAATAAGCTTATACAAGAGATAGGCCACTTCATGTTAAACTCAGGGAAAATCCATCTGATCTCGGATAGCTTCCCTCCTCTCCCCACCCCCCCATCATCATGAAGATTATCTCATGGAATATCAGAGGCCTAAATGGATGTAGCAAGCAAAAAATTCTAAGAGATCTGATCTTTGCGGAAAAACCTAACATAGTACTATTGCAGGAAACAAAATGCACTTTCGAAGACATCGACAAGCTACTTCCCTACTGTTGGAAGAAAGGGGAAGCAGCTTCAACCGCAGCCACAGGCATAGCTGGAGGATTGGGTATCCTCTGGAACACCAACTCAGTGTTGTTGGAAAATTTTCTCACCACCAAGTCGTCCATTACTACAGATTATAGGCTTATTGACTCTAACAAGCTGGGACACCTGACCAATGTCTATGGCTCGGCCAGCCCAAGGGATAAGTAGGCCTTCCTCAGGAACCTAGATTACCTATCCAGTCTAACTTAGCATAATAGATGGATTGTTGGTGGAGATTTCAATATCATCCGCAGCCTGGAGGAGAAAAAAGGGGGATCAAGACGACTGAATCGGGACTCCAGTGACTTCAACATCCTCATAGACAACCTCCACCTTATTGACCTGGAAGCTAACAATGGAATTCACACTTGGACAAATAGAAGAACCAGAATACACTAAATCACTTGAAAACTAGATCGATTCCTCATCTCTGACTCCCTTATGATGGAAGGAACGGCTCTGGAAGCTACTATCTTGAATTTCCATGGCTCGGATCACTGGCCTATACAGCTATGGTTGGATGTGCCAGCCACACTTGGAAAGAAACCCTTCAGGTTTGAATAGTTTTGGCTCGACCATCCCAATTTCCAAGCAAAAATCCAGGACTAGTGGAGGGGAGGCAGAGGTCTCTCATGGCTCCAAAATGTACAGATTTCAGCAAAAGTTAAAGAACCTCAAAAAAATTCTCAAACTCTAGAATAAGAAAACCTTCGGCAATATCTTTGACTCCCAAAAGCACCTATCAGAACAAATGGGCGAGATTCAAAACCAGATTAGGATGTAGGGGCTAACGAATGAGCTAAAATCCCAGGAAGCAAAAGTAAATCAACAGCTAGAGGCCATGAAAAGACAAGAAGAGATTTTATGGAAACATAAATCCCGCATCCAATGGCTCAAGGAAGGGGAACGCAACACCAAATTATTTCACAGAACTGTCATCCACAGACGACATTCTAATAGAATCACACATCTTATCTCCGCAGATGGGGAGCCCATTCATTCCCATGAAGACATGGAAATGACTTTGATCAACTATTACCAAGATCTCCTCACAGAACCACTCCTGGATAGATATGAGGCCATTACTAAGGTTACGCAACATGTGTCCTCCCTTGTTACCCCGGAGCAAAAATCATCCCTGCTTCAGCCCATTACAATCGAGGAAGTGGATCAAGCACTTCAGGATACCCCCAAATGCAAGGCTCCTGGACCAGATGGCTTCACCAGCAATTTTTTCCACCATTGCTGGCCGATGATCAGGGTAGAGGTTTGAGAAATTCTTGAAGACTCTAGAGCCACTGGACAAGTCTTCCAGGCTCTTAATGAAAATTTCCTCACCCTAGTCCCCAAAAAAGGGTAGGCTCACCATCCTAAGCAGTTCAGGCCCATAGCTCTCTGCAATGTCATCTACAAACTCCTAACAAAAGTGATTGCCCAAAGACTCAAGCCAATCTTACCGAAAATCATATCCCCAGAGCAATCAGGCTATGTTGAAGTCAGACAAATCCTGGACAGCATCATCCTAGCCCATGAAGTGATCCACTCTTTGCAGAAGACCAAAACACCAGGTATTCTCCTCAAACTAGACCTCTCTAAAGCCTTTGATAAGATAAGCTGGGAATACATGTGGGCAATGCTCCTAGATTTTGGCTTTGTTCATCTTTGGGTAACTTGGATTCTGAATCTAACCTCCTCGGCATTTTTCTCCATTCTTATCAATGGTGTTCCCTCTCGACCCTTCTCCCCCTCAAGAAGAATTAGACAGGGATATCCTCTCTCCCCTTTCCTCTTCATCATTACGGCCAAAGGTCTTAGTCATTCCATCCATGTCGCTGTTGCAAACAACTTACTGACAAGCCTCCCCTTGCATGGCATCTCGCCTCCTATCTCGCATAGTCAATTTGTGGACGACACGCTTTTGATGGGCACCCCAACTGTCTATGAAGCCAACTCTCTCCTCACAATCCTCCAAACCTTTTCTGACGCCTCAGGTCTAGACTGCAACAGGGATAAATCCCAAATCTTCTTCTTCAATACGCCCCCTCTGATTCAGCGCCATGTCTCTAATATCTTAGGTTTCAATAGAATCTCCCTTCCGTCCAAATACCTTGGCATTCCCCTGATTGACAATGCCCTCGGGAACTCCTCTTGGGAACATCTATTATCCTCCTTTACCAAGAGGATTTATTCTTGGACCTTCAGAGTCTTAAACCTTCCCAATCATCTTATTCTTCTCCGAGCTGTTCTTCAGGCCCTTCCTGTCTACACCTTCTCAGCGCTGGCTGCCCAAAAGTTCATTCTCACAACCATTAAAAGCTTACAAAGAAAATTCATATGGAAAGGCCTCAAATCAGGGAAGAAAATAGCACTGGTCAGCTGGGACAAACTCTGTCGACCCAAAGAACAAGGCGGCCTGGGATTACGGGATCCCTTTATCATGAATAAAGTTCTAAGTGCCAAAATTTGGTGGCGGTGGCTAAAAAACCCCAAGGATCTCTGGGAAAGACTTTGGAGGAAGAAATATGCACCAAAAGTGGCAGAAAAGAACCTAATTCAATGGAATGGGGAAAACCCCAACTCCTTAATCTGGACAACGGCTAAGCAGAGCAGACATCTTGTGACTCGGCATGCTTTCTGGGAAATCAGACATGGGGAAACAACTCTTTTCTGGAAAGATTCCTGGCAGCAGTGGCCAATTTTGGACAATGAAGATTGGGCTAGGGACATCAACACCCAAGCTACACTTGCAGGCCTGACAAGAGTAGCTGACTACTGGCAGGAAAATTCCCCATAAGACACCTGGCGATGCTGGCACCTTAACAGGGAATGCATAAATCTGGAAGCGCATGTGGATTTGGTACCCTAGAAAGAGGAACTGGCCAAACGAAAAATCCCCAAACTTGCAGGAGAAGATATCCTCCATTGGGGGTATTGACCACGGGGCACCTACAGCACGCAGGAAGCCTACCAGATCAAAACTCAAGTAGACCCCCTTCCTACAAGGAAGGTTTGGCACAAAATCTGGAATCTTAAACACTGGCCAAAAATCACCCTCTTTCTCTGGCTTATCTCCCACTCAAGCATTCTAACCTGGGATAACCTCTCAAAAGGGGGTTTTGTTGGGCCTTCTATTTGCATGCTTTGTGGAGAGGCAGACAAAACCATGAATCATCTCCTCAATTCTTTCCCTTACACTGCTCAAATTTGGGATCAAGTGGCGCTTATCATGCGCACCTCAGATTGCAATAGAGATAGTATCATCGACACCATTACGGATTGGAGGGACCAGGCTTTCCATTCTCCCCTCCTAAATCGTATTTGGAAATTACTTCCAGGCTTCATCCTTTGGAAAACTTGGAAAGAAAGGAATAGAAGGTTTTTCAGAAATGTATCCCTCCCGTGGAAACACTACTGGAATCAATGCCGTTGCAATATCCTGGAAACTCTCAACCTTCAGTTGTGGACTGAAAAAGACTTGATCAGCAATCTCTCCAAACTCCTAATCCTTCAGCACTGGTGTTGTTCCTGAGTCTGTACTAAGTCTTAAACGTACAGTGTCAAGGAATCTGAAAGTAGATGAAATATGGGTAAGGGAAAAAAGTCAACCTTCGGTATAGGAAACTAGGGAAGATTTCTACGTTCTCATCGTCTAGCTTCCAACTGTTCCTGAGTAGTTATATCTTGTTCAATGGCTGCCCATGAATGCTCAAGTTCGTCCCAGTTATTAGCATTTTTAAGGATTATGTCAAAAAGATTTAAGGCGATATGAGTTTGGTTCGATAGTCCGGGTTCGATATTAGGCTGTGTCGCTACAGGGACAGTCATGGAGGAACAGTAAAATTAGGAAAGGATTAAAGAGAGATTAAATGTTGTCTTGATTTGGTCGAAATAAAGAGAGTTTTATGCTTTGGAATAAAATAGAAATGCAAATTGAAGGCTCTTTCCCGTAACTGTATTATATTTTAATATAAAGGTGTGATGTGAAAGAGAAACATTTAGCTGCATATAATGTAAGATTCCTATCAAAGAGAAAACTCACATATAAACAGAGGAGGAAATTAGTAAGAAAATAACTGACATAGCAAAGAATAAACGTAGAATTCTGAAAGTGCAAATTGGTCTTACACCCGTTGATAGCTGGTGCAAAGGAAAGACAATAAACAAATACAGAAAACCAGAATTCTTTTGTTATAGTAGTGGTCGTACTAAAGTATAACAAAGCACATCAATTATGAACAAATGGAATGAAATGAAACATGAAATACAAAGAAACAAACTTGTAACACAGTCTTGACGGAATCAAGAATCTCCAGATTTTGCTTATATTAACTTCTCGAATGTAAAAAACTCTATTACAATCCTACCAAAAAGGTCCAGCCTTTTCTTTCTCTTTATGTGATATATTTATACAGCCTTACAAATCAGTTAGGCTCTCAACAGTTACACAAATTCGGTTACACTGGGAGGAATGCAATCGCTCCCTTTCTCTTACTCTATCTTCACTTGGTGCCAAGTTCTCATCTTCGCGTAGATTCGGTGTAGGCAATACATTTGTCCACAAATTTAGATACGAGCTGCGAAGGTTCATCTTGACAGCTGGCCTCGGCGAAGTAGCATTCTCGGGCTAACTGCTGCATCTTGTCCCCCATTTGTGCATCGACGATGTCGAGGGAACTTATTTGCGCACTGGGTTGAATCAAATGCTCCTAAACTCGGGCCATGTTCACCCTATCTATCTGAGAGATATCTGCCAAATATCTCTCCTCTTTCTCTTTCAGATCAAGTGAGATCTGTTCTACATTCATTTGTATTAAAGTTTTAGCATCGCCTCCAGTGTCCATACCTAACAGCTCGCCCTCTATAGAATTGAAGGCTTCTTCTAATGAATTGGTCACTTTTTGGGCTTGTTCCTTGCCCAGGGTAATGTTATGCTCCCAATCCTTCAACAAAATGTTACCTCTAGTTTGTTCCAGGAGAGTGAGTCTGGGGGAACCTGCCGAAACTCTGTCATTCGTGGCTATTACCGCCTCTTGGAAGGCGACCCGAGCCGCTCCCGCATCTCTTTCTCTGTCAGTCAGGTTCTCGGAAACCTGATGCATCAACAGACAATCCTCTCGGATTGTTCCTACTTTGGCGAGCAAAATCTGCTGAGCAGAGGAGATCTTGCTCTGAATCTGGGTCGCTCGAGATTTAAACCCCTCGACATCGATCACCCTACTTTCAGCGATCTCCACCTGAGCCTGTAGCTCTGCAATCATAGTCCTCTGATGACCAGCCTGCACCCGACCGTCTCAGAACACTGAATGCGCTTGTTCCAACTTGGCTTTGAGCACTTCTATTTCCTTTTTATCAGCTAGTCGGGCCAGTTCTATTTCTCCACTCACCTGACCTTTAGCACTTTCTGTGGCCGAAACTACTCTGGCTTCGAGAGTCTTGATCAGGCGATTCTTTCTTTTGAGCTGATTTTTTAACATCCCGACCGAGAATTGATTCGCCGATGCATACACTCCTAGCGTTCCTGCGATCTCCGTGGTGAATTCCTCATTCTTTTTGTTCTTTCCATCGGTCATAACTTTGAATTTTTTAGCAGTTGATCCTTCGTCCTGGTAGAACTCCCTTTTCACCACCGCTTTTCTCTTTTTGTCAAAGAAGAACTCGTTTGGAGGAAGTTCTTCTTCTCTGATAGGCCTCAGCTCCTCATCGAAAATCCATCCTTCTTCTATATTTCCTCGTGTCGACTGCAAGGGGGTAACAGAAGTGATGGGTTCCATGATCTGTTTCGTTGCCTTTCCTGGTGTGACGACTGAGTCCTGCTTCGTCGGAGGTTCAGGGGTCTTAGTCTCAGTTTCTGGATTCTGGGTCTCTAGCGGGTCTGGATTCTGTGTCTCTGCTTCAGTCTTATTCGTTTGATCCCCCTCGTTATGTATTTTTCTTGAACCAGAAGTTGTTTCTTTGGGGCCTTCATCATCCTTCGATTCTGTCTCAGAAGTGATCGGGCTCCCTCCTCGCAATACAGCAGGAAGACACTTTCGTCTGTTTTCCTGAAATTTTAATACAAAGGCCATGTCTTCGGGTGCTAAAGATCAGATCCAAACTAGCACTTCCCCATAAGATCTCACCCCTTGAAAAATGTCATCCGAGGGTGAAAACTCGTGTTCAAACCTCTTCATCCCACAATTAGCTAAATGGTTGCTTACAATTTTTTGAGGATCATGTTTTTTATATTCAATGGAGACCAAACTCAGGTCTTCCAGGGCTGTAGCCTCAGCTTTAGCATGCCCGAAATCCAATAAAGAATAAGAATTTAGCCGAACAGGGAAAAATGGCCATACCTTCTTCGAAGATGCTTTGATCTCTTTACTCACCCCGCCAATCACTGTTTGTCGGGCGATCTCGCGACAAGCCAACTTGTCAGGGATGAAAAATGGTAGTGCAAGCGGGGGAACAACAACTCCAAAAAATATGAAATAGGAGAACTCTGCTTCTACATACGAGTCTTCTATACCACTCAGATTTGCAGCAATGTTGTCTGAGATACGAGGTGGCGAACGACCAAAAATGGCGATGTGCAGGGGCACCATCACCCAATTGAAAATTTCGTAAATAAATTTGTCCGCTTTATTCTCCCACAGCTTGTCGTGATACTCATGTACAGTTTTTTCTTGTGCTGGATTCCAAGCCTAACTCATCAAAGGGAATGGTGTCATGGAACATACCGCGTCCATGATATATGCAGACATGAAAAATGAGGATGGTATCCCACTTTCCTTTTGCTCCCGATACTCTGTGACCCTGTTGGCCAGACTGTCTGAGAGCATATTTTCCCAATTGAACGAGCAACCTTCTGCAACCCGAAATATGAGAGGCACCCACGCGATGTAGAAATGCGAGGTGTCTTCTCTCCCAAAAATCCGACATGTCATCATGGCCACATATTTATACTGTGGCTCCAAAGAAGCGATAGAATATACGCCCTGGTCATTAGCTCTGAACTTCGCGGCGCGTGAAACCTAATCTTTAATCAAACCGGGCATGGTTTTTTCATATTCAGTGCACTCCTTCTATTTGAATCTCTCCAGGAATTTAGCATCATACGTGTATTCAGATGTTGTCGGGAGCTTATACATGGTTTGGATGTGCTCCGGTCTAAAAGTCCCGACCGTGACCCACTGGTCGTTTATGATAGTTTTGGTGGGTAAGTCTATGTGATCCAACGCCCATCGGATCATATCATAATAGGGGAGAAACTGTGGTCTGGTTTCCACCTTGTGCATTCCATATTGAACGAAAATCTTGTATTTAGTGTTCAAATCATCCTTTTCATTGTCGTCGGAATCTGAATAATTCACCAACTCAGTTTGTAGAATATCTGAAACAAACGACCAACTAGGGACTGAATCAACACTCCGGGGTGAAGTGTCAGAGACATTATCCGAGCCTTTCCCAGCATCCTCTATATTCTCCTTTGTTGCTTTCCGTGGAGCCATGGTTGAAACTTGCGTTTTCGCTCTCCTTTGATAAAACTGTGTATACATGCAGAAAAATAGTTAACTCAGAAAATGACGAGCTCTGCGTGCTTATGAAAAATGTTTTTATTATAATAAAATGAGACTACTGTATATATTTGAAAATTCTGTACTCTTCGAAATAAGTCTGTCAAATCCGATCTTATTTATTCGTAGATTCACCCTAATTCTTCATTAATATCATAAATGTTTGGCAGTTTGACAGGCAGTCGGGGTATGGAGAGCAAGTAGCTACCTCGGGAAAAGTGCAAACCTCGATGCACGGGACATATCTTGCTTTACTTTAAAATATTCAAACCTAGCAACGTTAATAATTTTCTCGGCTTTTCGCAGCATCGTGGATTTCCTTTCAACATTTTGAGTTTTCAACTCGTGAGACTACGAGGACCGATTTTGGCTTAATTAAAGATAATCGTGATTTAAGGCATGGTTAATTTCATAATTGTTTTACTCGCCGTATCGTGACTCGGAACTTCGAAGATAAAATTTTGGGAGACTAGTATGCCGAGTCACGAAACTGCGAGATAGCGATAATTAAGACTTAATTAGGATTAAGAAAAACTTGGATTAGGTGATTAATTAATCATACTATAATTACATCGCGGTTTCGTGAGTCAGAGTTTTAGACACCATGATTTTTGAAAAGATAGCGCTGAGTGGCGAAACGTCGAGAGCCATTTTAACCATGGTTAGATTTTTTCCTTTAATCTTTGACCAGGGTTAACCCACATGTACCTTGCGTTCTCGGCTCTCGGGACTGTAAGGAATAACATTTAGGTTTGAAGAACATCAAGGCGCGAAACCCCGATGACGTCTAATCACTGAGTTAAAAAACTTTACCCAGGTTTCTGTCTTGAGTGAAGATTTAAAATGAGTTCGTCGTTTCGTGACTCGGGACATGTGAATTCAAAGATTAAGGTATCCGACTTGCGAGATCTCGAAACAAAACCAAAAGATCGAACGTTCTTACAAAAGTAGACTTATTTTGAGGGGAGAAAAAGCATCGCTGCTTATTCGACAAGGTTGCAGAGTTTTTTCAAAATTTCGGAGGAAGGAAAATCAAAAGGACCTCTTTAGATTTCAAGCATCGAAGATTGAAAATTGTGAAGGGTAAAAATAAAACAAGGGCAGCTCCAACAACTGGAATACTCTTCCTTCTCATCACCTTCTTCCCCCCTCTTCTCCTCCTCCCCCTCTCAGTAGCCCCTCCTTTTGGTCTCCCCCCCCAGTCGATTTCATCAAGCTCAATTTTGACAGAGCCTCTAAAGGAAATCCAGGCGTAGCGGGCTATGGACTAGTCTTCCACAACCATCATGGGCACATCATTCTCATAAGCGCAGGCTCCCTTGGTCATTCCACAAATAATGCAATGGAACTTTGGGGGCTCATTAGAGGACTGCAATTAGCCATTGAAAACAATTTCACCAGGCTAATTGTCGAGGGAGATTCTCAAATCATCATCAATCTACTCCACATAATTTTAAATGGAGCGAACTCGGACAAAATGTTGCCTAGTTGGAGACTCTCACATGAGCTACAGATTATCACAGATTTGATGCAACCAAATCAGGCTGTCATACCTGCTCATATCAGGAGGAAGGAAAATCAAGTTGCGGATGAACTAGCTAATATGGGGACCAATTGGAATGGACCAGAACTCCTTTGCAAAATGACCCTAAAACCTAATCACCCTATTCTCCAGTAATGTGTTTTCAAAGCTGGAGTAGTGGACACACCCCCGGATGGGGTGCTAGTGCGGACCACCTGGCGCGAGGAGGAGGAACGGATCAGCCAACGAGGCACGGGGCCATGTGACGAGCTCATGCCATCGCCCACCACCCCGATCCTGGATTAACTCGCCATTATGACATTGTAGTGTCTTAACTCTGCAGCTTATGTATCCTTTTATGATTCTTTCCATGGCCTGGTTGCTTGTGTTCGCCTCTTGTCTCTGCTCGCGACCTGACTGTCTCTCCCCTCTGCTACCATGGCCTGATTCAAACCGAACCTTCATGATAATTGTAGCCCCTGCTCATCTCCAGGCACTCTAGCTCTGCCTGTTGCACCTGGTTTTCTTCGGCTTTCATGCGATGAACCTCATGCCGCGCCAAAGCGGGCGGCCACGAAGAGGCTCTCCATAGAATCCTCGTCGGCCTTCTGTCTCACCCCCTGAGTCGCCTTCCACTTGCTCCTCCCCATCCCTCCAGCCCGAGCCAGTTCTTCTCGCCTCCCCCGCCCCGCCTGTATCTCAGTTTGACTGCTTAGCTATCATCTCCAGACCATTGTGTTCCTCCTCACGACACCTTCTTGTCCCCCCAATCCCCAGAATGGTCGAGTGCCCCCACGCACCAGTTATTGACTCCTCAAGGAAGACCATGGGGGTGCCACCTCCTTTTCGCAAGCCTCGGAACAACGAGAACCAATCTTCTAACTCTTTCTTTGACACGCAGTTGAGAGAAATTCTCACTATTCTCTTCGGTCTGGTCTTCGAACTCCGTCAGGGGGTGGAGGACCTCCAATTCTGTCTGCAAACCACGGATGGAAAAGTCGCGGTCCTTCTTCAAATCCTTTGCTCCCTCTAAGAGGCTTTCCCCTCAGACCCGACAGGTGCAGCTTCAGCAGCGGAACCCTGTGAAGCGACCAATGAAGGAAACGCCCAGACGCAGTGCTCCGCAGGGAATGGGATGGAGCAAGCCAAGCATGAGGACATGGACGTGGAGGTGGACACAGGACAACGCATGTTGTAGGACACTTCGCCAGATGCCGACAGAGATGAGAGAAACATGGAAGCTGGAATGTAGTGGGCAATTCAAGTGACATTCGTCGAAGAGGAACCTTGGTCCGAGGCCGTTCATGCCACCTGGACAGGTTATTTGCCAAATGTTTAAGTCCATAGGGGTCCTTCAAGTTTCAATAGTTTCTCTTTTTTTAGCTGTTGTCCAGATAGTTTGAGACTGTTATATTAGACTGTTAAACTACCTATGCTTGACTCACCTGCTGGCTGGACTGGTTTCCCCTCTATTGGGGCAGTCCAGTAACTACAATACGACTAATTTCTGTATTTTGTACCTCTAATTTGGTTTTTGAAGGCCTTTTATATATAAAATTTCTTACTTACAAAAAAAGATAGACCAATTCGATCATAGTGAACGTTAATCATCATCAACATCATCAATTATATATATATATATATATATATATATATATATATATATATATATATATATATATATATATATATATATATATATATATATATATA
>ML777810.1:809394-826785 GCA_009831015.1 Picea engelmannii
CTCCTTTGCATGCCTTAACTAGTGTGAAGAACACTTTTTAGTGGGAAGGAAAGAAACAAAAATCTTTCGACACTTTGAAGGAAAATATCAGTATCGCACCAGTATTAGAACTGTTGAATATTTAGCATCCTTTCAAGATCGAGACAGATGCCAGTGGATATGCCATGGTTGAAATATTGATGCAATATCATAAGCCTATCTATTACCACTCTGAAACTTTTAACCATGTTGTTGTTAATTATCCTACATATGATAAATATTTGTATGCATTAGTTCAAAGTGTAAAGAAATGGAAGAACTACTTGTTAGGGAATGAAACAATCATACATATAGATCACCAACCCTTACAGTATCTCTAGACACAAACCAAGTTGCAACAATCTTGGCATTACAGATGGATGGGTTTTCTTCAACAATTTCATTTGGTAATCAAATACAAAAATGGTACAAGTAACAAGGTAGATGATATGCTTTCTAGACCTCCTATTGTTGCTTCTATTATAATTGAAGAATTCTTATTTATCTCATGATATCTATGTGGAACAATATGTTGTTGATGAATATTTTAAAGAGGTATTTGAGAAGCTAACCCATGGTGCACAAGTAGCGAACTATTGTCTGTAGGGAAAATTACTCTACCATCTTGGAAAGCTATGTATTCCTACAAGTGAATGAGTCCATGTAAAACAAGAAGCTCACACTTCTCTTGTGTCTGGGCATTTTGGGGTAGGAAAAACTATGGCTCATCTGCAAAGGTATTGTTACTCGCCTCAGATGAAAGCAACTGTAACTAAGTATGTAAAGGGGTGTGTGATATGTTCTACTTGTAAGCCCACTAATATAAAATTAAGGATATACTCAACACTTCATGTTCCATCCCATCCATGGGAGAATATCTCCATGGATTTTGTAGGGGGTTTACCAATGTCGAAAAGGAGTGATGAATATTTGTATGTTATAGTGGATAGTTTCAAGAAGATGTGTATCTTGATGCCATGTAAAAAGAAGATAAATGTTGAGTAGATTGCTAATCTCTTCTTTCAGTATGTTTGGGTTCACTTTGGGTTACCCACATCCATTGTCTCAGATTGAGATACTCGATTCCTTGGAGATTTTTGGAGAAGCTTGTGGAGGATGATGGACACCAAGTTTAATAGGAGCACTGGTTTTAATCTACAAACCAACGAAAATACATAGGTTGTTAACCGAACAATGGTACTTTTTCTTCAAGGCTATTGTAACAAGCATCCCAAGTTATGGGATGAACAGATACCCTTTGTACAACATGCTTACAATCGAGCCTTAAATTCTTCCACTCAGTGTTCACCATTCGAGACATGTTTTGGTTATTTACCTCAGGTCCCTTTGGACTTAATGAATGGGAGAGATGTCAATTTAGATGAATAAATAAATGATGACAGGGACCACAAGTTCATTCAAAGGATCCAGCAAGTACACCAAGTAGTCAGGGAACATTAGGAGAAAATTCAAGCACAGTATAAAGCTCAACATGAAAAATAAAGGGTTGATCATTAGTTCTAGGTTGGATATTGTTAATGGGTCCTAAATCCCTTTAGTTAAACAACAGGAACCATACCCACCACCGAGGCCCAATTAGACTCTACAGTGTTTAATAGTGGAATGGTTCTCCAGATCTTTCGATCTGACCAATTAATTGATGGGCTTTACATTTTCTTGTGAAGGCTTCTCATTCGGTTCAAATGTTATCTTTTTGTATTTTCTTTTGGTGCGACTGGTATAATATGGAAATCTGGTATAAACAAACTAGACAACAAATGGGAACAAACTCAAACTACTGGAGAAGAGGCTAGGCTTGGGATAACCCTTACACCCTAGCATGCAGAGAATGATCATGTACCACAAGCCTAGTACTAATACATTACCCATGTGAATATTCCAATTACTGATTGAGATATGAATTATCATAATAAAACATGCATGTGATAAACAACAGTAAGCAAAATGATTCACTCAACTCTAATCATTAATCACATAATAACACAACGATTGATTTTCATCATTAAAGAAAGAACTGTAAAACATTGCATCAGATAACTTATCAATAGATTTAATAAGTCATACTCGTTATTGCATCCATTCATGAGACAGAATAGGAAATATTTCTTCTCCACATCCAATCATACACACATTTTATGAAAACATAAACTTGTCTCTGGTCTAGAAGGACTTCTCAATTAAAGGAAACTCCAAAATAATTATTAACAAAACCAGAAATGAGAGTTTCTTGCGACAACCATCGACCCTTAACTAATTGGTCAATTCTCTTAATTATAACATAAAATTAACTGAAAATATGGCCAAGTGAAGATAAGTAAAACAAAATTCACCACATGGCATTCTCTCCCATCAATTTTTCTAAGCATCATCTCAATATATCACTTTAAAAGAGTGACTCTTCTTGTACTTCGACCACTGGATGAACAACTCCTTGTAGGTATTGGTGCATGGGAATCTATGTTGATCCATAAGGCCTGTGTAAATCTCTCTTATCTATACCGCATGTGCCCAATACTTGACCAGACTGGTACTTAACTGTTGCAACATAGCTCGAGCTTTGATTAGGTGTTCCATAAACTGTCGCACCTGACCCAATGTTGTGTCTGTCACTTTTTCTAGTTCTTCGAACCATGTTGAGTCTTGCTCGATGTGTGATTTGACTATGTCGTGCAAGTCTCTGAAATCATCGGGCGTTCCAAACAAGGCGAGTCCGATATCCTTCATTGCCTTGTTGATTTTGACTCATTTTTTCTCACACCTGGCCCATTTCTCTTGGATTTCTCGGTGGGGTTCCCGATCCATTTTTGCCTAGTACTCGATTGATTTCTTTATGCGATCAAGTATTCTTTCATTCAACACCTAAATTTGTTTTTATTCTTTGTCTTGGCCCTGTTGGACCACACCAATGTAGCCGACTCTCTCTATAACTTATTTTGCTTTCTCGTACCACCACTCCATATCTTTTCACGTTGCAAGTGCCATGAGGTTGTCCTCTTGGAGCTCGTCTATCCTTGTTGTGAATAGGTGCCACTCGTATGTGAACTTGTTGTAGGCCTCTTTGAATTCATTTATTAGGTACACCACGACCTGTGTGGTGTCCTGGTAATACTTCACCAAATGGCACAAATGTTCCAATTCCTTTAAGGAAATGGACAACTCCTTTTCATCTATTTTAGCTCTATCCAGGGTGGCATCTGTAATTTCCATCCCTGTGCCGATGATTTCAGATGTCTTAGCATGTTCTATGTTGATCAGTTGTTCCTCTGTAGTGATGAGGATGGAGCGATCTAAAGTGAGCCTCCTTTTCTTGGTGGTCCTCTGGATGATAGCCTTTTCCCACCTCTGGTTCCTTTAGCTTAGGTGCTCCTTATGATCACCTATTGTTTGGCCTTCTTGGAGGCATTGTTCCTGTAAATCAAAAAATAAAATCCTTTAGGACCTATGCACTGAGATATATTGGATATTAACGTATATATGAAGTGAAAACACAGAAAATCCAAACTGGTACATCCCTGTAATGCTTGCTAAACTTTGTAGTTTGATACTCATGGGGGGGATCAGAAGCTTTTGAATTTCTTGTCACATTCTTCTGGATGCTCTGAAACTCCTTAGGGCGTAGAATAATATTGTTTACAATGGCTCAACAGGATTTAATGGAGAATAACTTATCGTTTGTATCAACCAATTAATTCGGGTGATGAGTGAAATTCAAACAAATCTACTGCTGAATATTTATAAGTTTAATTCATCATGGTTTGATGGCGGAGGCACGAGGGGTGATGTGTTGTATCGATAAATTCAAATGGTCCTTTTGATTCACCCATGAATGAGAAACTAATGCAAGATTTGGTATTAATTAGTCCTTTAAATGCTCCATATTGCAACGTATCTAGCGCTAAAACATCCCATCGTGTCGCTTTCCTAGTGGGTGGATCAGAGGATAGGCAAGGTGTTACGAATTTTTTCGTTGATGTTCTTCTGCAAAAACATACAACTCCAATCAATTTCATCGTTACAGTGTTGACGAGGAAAAACTAGCTTGGGACACATGGCAATGGAAACCGGTGACTTATCTCACAAATATTAGTTGGAGTCGCAACCTTCCTCCATGGGTGAAACCTTAAACTAAACCTGGGATCACCAATGTCAAAAGGTGTCAGGGATTGGTGATCAGAGGTAAACCTATTGCGTAGTTTCCTTTGGGTTAGCATCCTCAGAACTCTCGATTCCAAAAACGTTTCGAAATTCGGCGATCGGAGAAAAACTTTAGCGTGGTCCAAATGTTCGTCAAGATTTGGTCCTATGATTTTTCTAAGCGCATTAGGTATCGACTATCAGTGATATCATTTATTTATTTTTTTTACATTTACTCTTTTTTCCTTTTATTAACACCGAAGGGGATCGGTTTTCAGCGATATCCTTGTATGATGATTTGTCGCGAAAGAAAACTTGTTATTGCTGATGTCGAGCGTCGCTCAGTGACTGTTGTTTTTGAGTGATTTCCTTTCATCCTTTAATTCCTTCTGATGTCGAATCTTTGAGCATGTCGGGGGGAAGGGTTTTGGATGTTGATTCCTTATTTAAGCGTTAAGTCTTTTTTAATTCATGAGTTTTCATAGATTCAAGCAAACTTTGGAAGACTTAATGAGAGTAAAAAATGATAAGCAGGGGCAACAAATGAAGTCAAATTAGACAGTGCAAAAGATCAAGTGGTACCCAAAAGGAAAATATTCGACATAGGGTTTTTAGGGTGTGTTGAGTGCTCAACAGAGACTAGGTATGGCTTCACATCAATAAGGAGAGATTGAAGGGTGAAGGAAAGAAACTCAATCCCATACAAAATTGACCCTTCACTATTTTGGAGAAATGAAGTACCAATGTTTTTCATTTATATCTTCCACCATATATGTATATTTACTCAGTTGTAAATGTGGAAAAATTGAAACATTTTGAGTCTCCCATGATCATGGATCAAGGTGAGGAATTTTCAATATGTTCAATTGATTAGTTTTCTCCTAGGTACTTGGACGAGTTGAAGGAATATATCATCCTCGACAGAAGGACAAGGAATTCATACATGGGTGATGTTTATTATCTTCGAGTGGGCTTAAAGGGAACACATCCAAGCAAGGTAAAGTGGATTGAGAAAGACAATGTGAGGGAACTCTTTGTTGAAATTACTAATACAACTGAGATGGGGGGTGAATCCGTTGTTACTGTGCTTAAACAATTTTAAGCCTATTAAGCCATTTTTAATCTCTCATCAATTGACCATCAATATTATACATCATATGAACAACATAAATAATGAGAATCAATCACACATAAGATATACACAGAGACAAATTTTCACGAGGAAACCCGTAAAGGGAGAAAACCTCTTCTTCTTCAAAATGATAGGCAGTCTTTTAAGTTCTGTACATCATATATGTTTGAGCACCAACTCAAAGTGAGGCTACTACCTCTGTTTTATAAGCTCCAACTTGTTGAGAGCACCAAATCTTTGGTTTCTCTAACACCCACTAGAAGGAAGCACCAACTCCCTAAATATTCCAGCACCAACTGGATTTATACAAGCACCAACTTGTATACAGAAAACTCTGTGTTTTCTCAAGCACCATCCTGCCACCCTATTTTTCTAGGCACAACTAGATGGAAGATACAACTTCCAATATTCAAGAACCAACTTGAATATCATAGGACCACATTCCTCTCTAGTACCACCCTTCCTCCCTAATTATAAGTAAAATGATTGAATAACCAACAACGCAAGTGTTTCAATTCTTACCACTTCTCTTTTGTCCTACAATTCTTCTATGCTTCTATCTGTCCTGCAATTCTGCTCTGCTTCAAGTTGTTCTGCAATTCTTCTCTTTCTTCCGTCTATTCAGCATCTGTTACTCATATCTAAGTTTTATCTCACACTGTGCATACTGTCATTCTCACACTGCACATACTGTAATTTTCCCATTCTTATAGTTCAACTCATTTTTCATTCAGAACAACCAACCATTCACAGTCACTCCATATTTCTTTTATGCACTTCACACAGCTTTAGTTACACCTCAAATACCTGGGCCAACAACACTTCAACAACTTAATCACCAACTGTCCAAGAACCATGATTCAGTTCTGCTAACTAAATCATAACTGAACAGTTAATCATAAAGATCAATAGTAGCCCTTCGATCAGATGCTCAAATAACCAACACCGTTGGATTAAATCTGTAGAGTATTGTGTTTATCCCATATGCCCACTGGTTCTGACCATGGGCCTAATCAAGATGCGTTTTTCGTTTCACATTTCAGTAATCCTATGGTGAAGGGTCTCGACGGTCCAAGTTGCGATCCTCGAAATGGAGCTTAGCTCTGCTAGCTCCTCCCTCTCACATGACCATCGGGGGTGACCATAGCCTACATCAAAAGGCGTTTCTCATTTCACGAACTTATGAAATTCATCGAGCCTGATAAATGGTCGAGATCTCCAATTCTCTGATGGTCTAGATCTCATTGTGATCTCGTGTTTCGGGATTCCTGTGATGAAGGGTCTCGACACTCCAAGTTGCGATCCCCAAAATGAAGCTTAGCAAATAGATCCTTCCCTTAAGCCTTCGATGATGTGACCTTGTCTATGATCATGGGCCATACCTTATCGCGATTTCACATATCTCAAGTTGCAAGGTTAGATCATTTCTTTCCTTTGACTTTCCAATCAACGAAATATTAATCCCTCACCACATGTCCCTTTTGGATCAACGGTCAAGATCTTATCACGATTTTTCAACTTCACAGACCTTCATCATGCCTGATCAACGGTCCATGATCTCCCTTTGATCAATGACTCAGATTAAGTCATGGTTTCGCATTTCATGATTTCATCATTCTTTTCGTGAGTGTCCTTGACACCTCCAACTCCCAGTATGCAAAACTCCAAAATGGATTCAAATCAACGGTCCACAATCTTGATGATTCGATGGTCCAGATCTTTTCGTTATCTCACATATCGTGAGTTTCTGCCATGAGTTGCTTCCTTGAATCCTCCAACTCCTGGTATACGAAACTCTAAAACAAAACCTTTGTCATGCTCTGATCTATCGCCATGTCTCCCTCTTGGATCAACAATCCAAATCTTATCGCGATTTCGCATATTGCGAGTTGGAAGGTTAGAGCACTTCCTTCCTTTAACTTTCCAGACAACGAAATGTTAATCCCTCTCCATGTGTACTCCTCGATAATGGACAAACCTCCTACTTTCGGGACTTTGTAAGCCCACTTGATATTGTACTTAAAAATCATGTTCCTTCTTCTAGATCCAATGATGGTCAGTCCTCGCGCTCAGATCCAACGTCTGAGATTTGTTCGCCTCTTTTGTGCATTCCTCCTATCTATATTCATATCTAATGGTCATCAAGAATTCAGGATGGGTGATCCAACGATCACTGTTTCTCCTCACTGTTGATCTTGCCATTTCCATGCCATCATCGCTCTACTGAACATGCTCATCTTTTCCATCAATGACAAACACACATACTTTGCCTCTGTCTGAAAACATGCCAACAATCTCCCCCTTTGGCATTGATGGAAACCCCTTAAAGAATAGTCATCTTTACCACTGTATTCAATGAAATTACCACACTTTCTCCCCCTTTGACACCAATGTCAAAGAAAAAAAAAAAATATCCCCCTGAGATGTTGCAGTACATCTCGAAGGTATTAGATATGTGACAAGCATATACTCCCCCTGTGTTGTTGCAGTATTCTTCAGAGGTATTATAGATTCAACCAACACAAACTCCCCCTGACAGGATGGACCCTCTTAATTTGATAGTGAAGTCATGCCCAACTTCTGGTGAAGATATCCAAAAGGAGTCGTTGCTAATGCTTTAGTAAAGATATCAACTATTTGTTCTGTGGAAGGAATATAATTCAGCTGAACAAATCTGTTTGTAACTTGTTCTCTGAGAAAATGGTATTTTATTGGGATATGCATAGTCTTGGAATGAAGAACAGGATTCTTGGATACACTAATGGCACTAGTATTATCACAGTGAATGGTAATCAGATCAGTATAATTTACCTTCAAATCTGTAAGAGTTTGAATCATCCATAAAATATGAGCGCAGCAAGTAGAAGCAACAATGTACTTTGCCTCTGTATTTGCTAAGGAAATAGATCCATGTTTCTTACTAATCCATGCTACCAATGAGTCACCCAGGAAGAATGCACCTCCACTGGTGTTATTTATCTCATCCACACAATTTGCCCAATCTGCATCTGAATAAGCAGTTAAATAAAATTTCTGATTTCTGGGATACCACAGACCATAAGTCATTGTTCCCTTCAAGTATTTGAATATTCTTGTGACAGTTGCCAAATGACTTTGTTTAGGAGCAGACTGATAACGACCTACCATTCCAACATCTTGCATTATATCAGGATGAGATGTTGTGATGTACAAAAGATTTCCTATCATAGAGCGATATTTTCTTTGATCAACATCAGGTGAAATATCATATTTACTAATCTTGCAACCAACCACCATAGGTGTACTAACAGGAGAAGAATCTTCCATCTGAAATTTCTTCAACATCTCTTTCAAATATTTTTCTTGAGAGATAAAAATTCTTGCAGAACTCTATTTTACTTGTAAGCCAAGAAAATATGACAATTCTCCTATCATGGACATCTCAAACTCTATTTGCATAGAGTTAGCAAACCAATGAACAGAGGAATCATTATTACAGCCAAAAATAGTTTCATCTACATAAATCAAAACAAATAGTAAATCATCACCTTTAGTTTTTATGTAGAGATTGCTATCAACAGTACCTTTCTTGAATCCTTTGTCTTGAAAAATTTGTCTAGTCTATAATACCAAGCTTGTGGTGCTTGTTTCAGTCCATATAAATCCTTCTTCATCTTCTAGACATAATCATGGTTATCTATCAATGAGAATCCTTCAGGTTGCTCCATATATACTTCTTCCTCTAGATCTCCATTAAGAAATGATGATTTAACATCCATCTGATACACTTTAAAGTTCTTATGACATGAATATGCAAGAAACATTCTGATGGCTTCCAATCTTGCCACTGGTGCAAACATTTCATCAAAATCCTGACCTTCAACTTGTGCATACCCTTTACAAACCAATCTAGATTTATTTCTAACAACTTGTCCTTTTTCATTCATTTTATTTTTGAACACCCACTTGGAACCTATTACATTGATCCGTCAGGATTTTTCGAATGACTATGGTTGAGTTTAATTAGCATGCATTAATTGACCATTGGGAATCTTAACGAAAGAGTGAGAAAAGAAAATGAATTATAAATCCATTAACATAATTTCATATCTGAAAACACAATGAAAAACAACAAACCATAATGCACAGAGGTTGATAACGGAGTTCGACAACTTTGCCTACGTCTCCGAGCCTTTTCTCTTGTGGGGGAGGATTCTTTATTTCTGTTTGAAAGATTAATAGTACATATTTACAATGTTGATTGGCTTCTAGACTGATCTGATCATGTTCGCCCAGATCTCTAGAATCTTGCACAACTTACGACACCTGAAACGGATGTCCCGAGCTCTCAGAAATCGTCCGACAACATCTCCTCCTCAACAGCTTCCCTACCTCAAACTGGCTTAGACCTGGCTTTGCCTCAGCATCTCTGATCTCCAAAACCATCCAAAAAGCTGTCCAAAAGCTTCCCAAATGGCCTCAACATGGCCTTGGTTAAATAGTGGGAAAGTTGGTTGTCAATCTCCAACTTCCTCCCAAACATTAGGCTCTAAAAAAGCCCAATAACCCCCAATTACATTAAAAAGGAGTTAATTACATTAAATTAACCAAGAAGTGGTTAAAAAACCCACTTCAAACTATATAATAGTTATTAAAACCATTTTTTAAACCAATTCCGGGCTTAAGCCCCCAAAGGCTGGGCGCGCCCCCTTTAAAATGGTCATATGGCTCATACAGCTTAACGCTAGCCCCAAAGGGCTAAGCGCTGGCCCTAACCACCCTTCCGCGCTAAACTCTTGGTCACGTTGCAACACATATAGAACCATGGGCTTAACTATATAACCGTGTGCAACCATATACAACCGTTGTAACCATTTTAAAAACACGTGCGCGACCTCATACCTACACCTGAGGTCATATAAAGAACGCTCGCGACCAAGGGTTGGGCTAGGCCCGGCCCGGTCGTGGCATAAAACCATACCAAACGCCGAATTTAAATAAAATATTGTTTGCACTCATAACAAGTCCCGAAGCACGGTCTATCGGTTGGAGTGCAATTGCAAAGGCGTAGCGGAGGAGGAGGTCTAGGGTTCGAATCCCCCGGACCCAAATTTTTTTTTGACATAGCCCTCATTGGCTAAACCAGGGGTGCCACGTGGCAGCTCGTGATTGGGCCACGTGGCACCCTCACATCCAATCGATGCATGCCATGTTTCGACCGATGATTTGTTCACGTCATCCAACCAGAATATGCCACGTGTCCATCGCTGATTCGCCCACGTCACCTGCCACGCCAGCGCCACGTTGGAAGCCGTACTGTCCAATCATCATGCCACGTCATCCTCCATATGATGTTGACGTCATCCGCCATGCATGCTTCTGAAATCACCCTGCCACGTGTCACCCTTCCAGTGGTGACACATGTCACTTCGGGATTGGTCCAACTGCGCGCCAAAAAGTCCAAATTAGCCTGACACGTGTCACTGCCTGAGGCTGCCACGTGTCCTGTACGGACCTGCTACGTGTCGTCGTATAGACCTGCCACTTGTCATCCCCTGGTGCTGCCACATCACCTGTACGTACCTACCACGTGTCTTGTACGGACTGACACGTGTCATGTACGGACTTTACGGACAGGTACAGTCAACATCCAAAATTTTGCCTGTTTGGCTCGGCGGACAGAATGCGATATCTTCTTCATACAGACTCTGTTTGACATAAAAATTATACCACCGGAATCAGGAAGACGAGACAGACGCAATGGTGTTGGTTTCGTCGGATTCCAAGCACTTTCATTTTTGAGCATTTTTCATGCCCTGACAGCCTTCTGAATCCGATTTCGGATCATACATTCTTGTCTTCAGGTCTAGGAACAAGCTCCCAAGTATTATTCTTCTCAATTTGATCAAACTCTTCATTCATCTCTAATCCAATCATCATGTTGGTTGGCTTCATCAAAATTTTTAGGTTCAGTCATAGATAAAAAGGCAACATGATATTGTTCTGAGTCTTTAATCAATTTCCTTATTGTCTGAACTCCTTTATTTATATCTCCAATTATCTTATTTTCGATGATTCTTTCTAACAGTTTTGAGAGGTGAGTTTGTTTCTTTCTGCTGATTTATGTCAGCCTGAGTATTTTTATCTTCATATGATTCATATTATTCTCTTTTTGATCCTTGGACCTATTCATCTTCATCTTCAACTATCTCTTTTGTGCTTGGTTCAACACTACTTACATTTCTGACTGGGATTTCTTCATCAACTTGTATGTCTATACAATCAACTAGTTTATGCAGCCTCTTATTATAACATCTATACCCTTTACTGTTTGTAGCATAACCCAAGAAGATACCTTCATCAACCTTGTCCTCATATTTGCCAATATTTTCATCATTATTCTTAATATAACATTTACTCCCATTACCATCATTATAACATTTACTCCCATTTCCTGTACCATCATTATTTGCTAAATGCTTCATATAACATTTTCTGATTTAGAATGGAAGTTAATTCTTCTGAGGCTTTAATACTTGATAGATTTTGGTGATACAATCCCTTAAACTTCTCCATTTCTTTTCTGGTTTTTACTATCTCTTCTTCTAAGGATTCACACCTCGCTTTCTTCTCTAACAACTATTGTGTCAATATGTCTTCTATTTTCTTTACCTCTTCTAACTCCACTTTTAGTATAGAAAAGTTTTCATCAGGTTTTTCACGATTCATTTTAAACTGCTTCAACAATTGTTTTTGTTTTCTCTTCTTACACCTGAGTCTGTCAATTTCTTCCAAAGAACTGATTAATTCACCTTCCATATCCACCACATCTTCATCATCATCCATTTCACCTCCTGCGTGTTCATCATCAAAATATCCCATATCCATAAGCATAAAATCATTCACTTTGTTTTCACATGATGAATCACTATTTATGTCTTCTGAGGAATTGTCATTGTTTGCACACAAACTTTTCTTTTTACTTTATTTCTTGAATTTGTACTTCTTTTCATCATCAGAGTTTTGGTTCTTTTTCTGGTGGGGACACTTAGATGAAAAATGACCTATCTTACCACAGTTAAAACATTTGAAGGGAAGATTTCCTTGATATTTTCCCGATCCTTTCTTTAACCTTCTCACAAATGTTGTCTCAATATCATCTAAATCTGAATTAGTATTCTTTTCTGATTTAAAAGATGCTTCTCTAGTAATGGATTTATCTTTGTTGATTCTCATTTCATATGCAGTTAGAGCTCCTAGGAGTTGATCAATGGACAGAGTTTTAAGATCATTTAGTTCTTCTATTGTAGAGACTTTTGGATTAATTTATCAAGAAGAGATCTTAAAATATTTTGAACTAAAAATGATTCTTCAATCTTCTCACCAAGACCCTTCATGGCATTCACAAGTTCGTCAACTCTTAAAAAATACTTGCTAACTATTTCATCTTCATTCATCTTTAGTTGTTCAAACTTCAACCTATATGTTTGGAGTTTGGCATCTTTTACTTTCTCATTTCCTTCATAATTGTTAATAAGTTTATCCCACATAGCTTTGGCAGTTTCAAGATGCATCACCTTTACAAACTCAGCTTCAACAAGTCCATTCAAGATAACATTCATTCCCTTAGCATTAAATCTAAATTATAACTTATCATCCTTGGAATCCAGCACAATAGGATTTGTATATTGAGTCTCTACTACATCCCAAACATTAGAACCTAAGGCCATTAAGTATGTTCTCATTCTAACCTTCCAAAAGGAAATATTTGTTCCATCAAATAGAGGAGGCTTACTGGCTGAAGTCCCTTCATGAATTGTCATGTTTAAGCTTACAGATCTACCTTTAAATAAAAGGAACCCACTCTGATACCAATTGTTGAAATTACTAAGACAACTGAGAGGGGGGGTGAATCAGTTCTTACTGTGCTTAAACAATTTTAAGTCTATTAAACCATTTTTAATCTCTCATCAAGTGACCATCAATATTATAGATCATATTAACAACATAAATAATGAGCATCAATCACACATAAGATATACACAAAGACATATTTTCATGAGGAAGCCCATAAAGGGAGAAAACCTCTTCTTCTTCGAAATGATAGGAAGTCTTTTAAGTTTTGTACATCATCTATGTTTGAGCACCAACTCAACATGAGGCTACTACCTCTGTTTTACAAGCTCCAACTTGTTGAAAGCACCAAATCTCTGGTTTCTCTAGCACCCACTAGAAGGAAGAACCATCTCCCTAAATATTCCAGCACCAACTGGATTTATACAGGCACCAACATGTATACAGAAAACTCCGTGTTTTACCAAGCACCACCCTGCCACCCTATTTTTCTAGGCACAACTAGATGGAAGATACAACTTCCAATATTCAAGCACCAACTTGAATATCAAAGGACCACAGTCCTCCCTAGCACCACCCTTCCTCCCTGATTATAAGTAAAATGATTGAATAACCAACAACGCAGGTGTTTCAATTCTTACCACTTCTCTTCTATCCTGCAATTCGTCTATGCTTCTATCTGTTCTACAATTCTTCTCTGCTTCAAGTTGTTCTGCAATTCTTCTCTTGATTCTGTCTATTCAACATCTGTTACTCATCTCTGAGTTTTATCTCACACTGCGCATATTGTCGGTCTCACACTGTGCATACTGTAATTTTTCCTTTCTTATAGTTCAACTCATTTTTTATTCAGAACAACCAACCATTCACAGTCACTCCATCTTTCTTTTATGCACTTCACACAACTTCAGTTACACCTCGAATACCTAGGCCAACAACGCTTCAGAAACTTAATCACCAACCATCCAAGAACCATGATTTGGGTCTGCTAACTAAATCGTAAAGATCAACAGTAGCCCTTCGATCAGATGCTCAAATAACCAGCACCATTGGATTAAATATGTAGGGTCTTGCATTTATCCCATATGCCCACTAGGTGTGACCATGGGCCTAATCAAGATGTGTTTCACATTTCACATTTCAGAAATCTTGTTTCAAAGGGTCTTGACACTCCAAGTTGTGATCCTTGAAATGGATCTTAGCTCCACTAGCTCCTCCCTCTCACATGACCATCAGGGTTGACCACAACCTACATCAAAAGGTGTTTCACATTTCACTAACTTATGAACTTCATCGAGCCCGATCAACAGTTGAGATCTCCAATGATCTGATGGTCCAGCTCTCATCGCAATCTCGCGTTTTGGGATTCCTGTGATGAAGGGTCTCGACACTCCAAGTTGTGATCCCCGAAATGGAGCTTAGAAAATAGCTCCTTCCCTTAAGCCTTCGACGATGTGACCTTGTCTATTGACCACGGGCCAGACCTTATCGCAATTTCACATATCGCAAGTTGAAGCTTAGAGAATTTCTTTCATTTGAATTTCTAGTCAGCGAAATGTTAATCCCTCACCACATGTCCCTCTTGGGTCAACGGTCAAGATCTTATCATGATTTCACAACTTCACGGGCCTTCGTCATGCCTGATCAACGGTCCACGATATCCCTTTGATCAACAACTCAGATTAAGTCATGGTTTCGCATTTCACGATTTCATCATTCTTGTCATGAGTGTACTTGACACCTCCAACTCCCGGTATCTGAAACTCTGAAATGGATTCAGATCAATGGTCCACAATCTTGATGATTTGACGGTCGAGATATTTTTGTGATCTCGCATATCGCGAGTTTCTTCCATGAGTTTCTTCCTTGACTCCTCCAACTCCCGGTATCTAAAAATCCGAAATGAAACATTTTTCATGCTCTGATCTATCGCCATGTGTCCCTCTTGGATAAACTATCCAGATATTATTGCGAGTTGGAAGGTTAGAGCACTGCCTTCCTTTGACTTTCCAGTTAGCGAAATGTTAATCCCTCACCACGTGTACTCCTTGACAATGGACAACCCTCCTTCTTTCGGGACTTTTTTATTCCACTTCATATTGTACTTAAAGATCGTGCTCCTTCTTCTGGATCCAATGATGGTCAGTACTCGTGCTCAGATCCAACGTCTGAGATTTTTTCTCCTCTTTTGTGCGTTCCTCCTATCTGTATTCAGATCTGACAGTCATCGGGAATTCTGGATGGGTGATCCAATGATCATTGTTTCTCCTCATTGTTGATCTTTCCATTTCCATGCCATCATTGCTCTGTTGAACATGATGATCTTTTCCATCAATGACATCTCCATCAATGAAAAAAACGCATACTCTGCCTCTGTCTGAAAACATGACAACACTCTTCCCTCACTTATTTTTTTATTGATGAAAGATTTTGGTGGTCCAAAAATCTCTTAGTGGGAAGGTGTGATCCAAAAAAGGATCTAGAGAAGGCTAAGGATAACTCATAATTTGCAAAATCACCTTAAGAAGCTCACAATGACCTCAGAAGATAGAGAAAGGGAAAAAATTCAAAGTCCTCAAAACTCGGTGAAATTGGCATCATCGCGAAGAGCACGTTGCAAGATTTCAAACAACGTAAATGTCTCATCAAATGGAGCTACAGATCAAAAGATATTCACGATCAAAGTTTCGGTCAACCTAGCCCAGTCAGCAGGGATGAGTCATCATCTGTATTGCTGACATCAACATCAATACAGATGATGTTAGCATCTATACAAGGTACGTGGGGCATGCAGAGGGAGACACGTGTCATGCTGATGTCAGCATGATGACGTGGTAGCACTAGAGGCTGCCACATGTCACTCGATTTTGGAATTTTCCAGTCAATCCATGGACCAATGGGAAAGTGCCACGTGGAATTATGTACAACCATGTAACAGACCATACAACCACTCGATAGGTGACGTGGTAGGTTTATGTGGTAGAGGTGATGTGGAAGGTCCATATAGTATAGTGGCGTGGGCCAATGAAGGGATGCCATGTGGCCCAGTCATGGGCTTCCACATGGCAGTGGGAAAATGCCCAAGGACTCCTTGTTGGGTATGTGTTATATTATTTTCATGTGTGTGTGTGGGCACGATAGATATGAAAACTGCGTGTTATATGATTTACATGTGTGTGTGTGGGTGGTTTTTGCTATTTTTAGTGGATTTTTCTATTTTTAGCGATTTTGTAAATTAATCCTGGATTAAGGGATTAGGGTTTTGGTATCTACTAAATACCTAAAATCATTGTATATATTGTATGGTGAACAGTGAAATTTGATATAATGAATATAAGAAAGGTTTTCCCGGTTGAGGGTTTCTGGTATAAAATCGTTGTGTACTCTCTGTATGAGCCATCAATTAAATTTTGTTTTTCTTAAGAATCTATATGCATTGTTTTAATTCACAGGTTTAAAACTTACATGTGGTATTAGAGCTCGTTTTTGGCTTCAAAGGGACACCTTTGTTGTTGAGGGTTTGGCCCGGTCTTGATAGATCAAGTTTATCTTGGGTCTGTGATAAACATGGGTTTAGTGGGTGCTTTTGCAGTGGAGATTCGAGTATAGAAAGAGGAATGGTGAGCTCATCTAGAATTGAGATAGAGAAGTTAAACAATAACAACTTTGAGCTATGGAAGCTCAAGATGGAGGACCTTCTTGTAGAAAAAGAACAATGGATCACTATGGATCCTGGTACACAGCCTACTGGTACACTGCCTACTATCACAGAGGCTACTGGTACACAACCTACTAGTACACAAAATACTATTACACCATCTACTAGTATGTCGAAGGAATATTGGGAGAAGTTGGACAGAAGAAAAAGGAGAACTATTTGACTTTGCCTAGCAGATTTAGTGTTTTTGAATGTATTAGGAGAATCTATAGCCAAGGAACTATGGGATAAGTTGGGGAATTTGTATCAATCAAAGTCCCTGGTAAACAAGTTGTTTCTTCGAAAGAAGTTGTATCATCTTAGGATGGAATATGGAGATTATGTGACAGAACATCTAAATTCCTTTAATACTCTGGTAAGTCAACTTGGCTTTGTTAATATTACGATTGCAAAAGAAGATAAGTGTATTACTTTGTTATGTTCTTTGCCAGACTCTTGGGATAATCTGGTTGTAGCAATATGTAGTACCACTCAATCTACATTGAAGTATGAGGATGTAGTTGCATCCTTGTTATCTGAAGAGATGAGGCGAAAA
>ML777810.1:832216-842956 GCA_009831015.1 Picea engelmannii
CTCTCTTCAACATCTTAGAGTGTTTGGTTGTGATGCTTATGTACATGTTCCAAAGGAAAATAGGAGTAAGATGGATAAAAAGGCTGAAAAGTGTATCTTTATTGGTTATAAAGATGGTGTGAAAGGTTATAAGATTTGGAACCTAGAAACCAAGAAGACTGTTTACGGTCGAGATGTTGTTTTCAGAGAGGTAAAAGATGTGTCCAAATAAGAATTCTTACCAATGCAATATGAACCTGAGAAAATAGAGCTTGAGTTGGATGATGAAAAATCTGAATCATCTGAAGAAGAGGAAGAAGAAGAAGAAGAAGAAGAAGAACCTCATACCCCAGTATTGAGGAGATCAGTGAGAGATAAAAGGAATCCAGAAAGGTATAGTCCACCTGATTTCCATTCCAATTTTGCTTTATCTAATACTGATGATGATCCCAGAACTTCCATGGATGTAGTGAATTCAGAGGATAGTAAACTCTGGAAGAAGGCCATGGTTGAAGAAATGGATGCCTTGGATAAGAATGAGGCATGGGATATAGTGGAGTTGCGAGGAGGAAGAAAATATATTGGTAGAAAATGGTTGTTTAAGAAGAATTTTAATACACAAGGTAAAGTGGAGAAATACAAATCTCGGTTAGTAGCAAAAGGTTATTCCCAGGTAGAGGGAATTGACTTTGGTGAGATTTTTTGTCCTATTGCTTATTTAACTTCTATTAGATTTATTTTATCTATTGCTATTGCTTTTGATCTTGAAGTGGAAGAGATCGATGTGAAGAAAAAATTCCTACATGGGGATATGGAAGAAGAAATCTACATGAAGTATCCATAAGGATTTGTAGTGAAGGGAAAGAAAGAGTTTGTATGTAAGCTAAATAAATCACTATATGGTCCAAATAAATCACCTAGGATGTGGTACCAAAAGTTTGACACATACATCCTTGGATTGGGATTTGTAAGAAGCAGGGTTGATCACGGTACATATTCCAAGCACATTGGTAATCACTTCATTTATGTAGTGTTGTATGTTGATGACATGTTGTTGGTAGGAAATAACATGGATGTTATCAAGAAGGTGAAATCAAAACTATCCTCCAAATTTGACATGAAGGATCTCAGTGTTGCTAACTTCATTTTGGGAATGGAGATTAAAAGAGATCGTGCAAATAGGAAACTCTGGTTGAATCAGAGAAAACATGTTGAGACGATATTGTAGAGGTTTAATATGGATGGAAGTAAACCGGTCAAGTTTCCTATTCCTATAGGTGTAAAGTTATCTGAAGATCAGTTTCCCAAGACATAGGAATAAGAAGAGGAAATGTCCCATGTTCCATATGCCAGTGCAGTTGGAAATTTAATGTATGCAATGGTATGTACTAGACCAGACATTACACATGAAGTGGGAGTTTTGAGCAGGTATATGTCAAAACCAGGGAAGGAGCATTGGACAATAGTAAAGAGGGTCTTCAAGTATCTTTGTGGCACTACAAGTTATGGATTGTGCTACCAAGGAAAACCAGGATTGGACAGAGTGTTGGACATACATGGATTTGTTGATGCAGACTGGGCTAGAGATATGGATCGCAGAAGATCTACAAGTGGGTATGTGTTTAACCTATTTGGAGGAGAAATCAGTTGGATGAGCAAAAGATAGGCTATAGTGTCACTCTCAACTACAGAAGCTGAATACATGGCAGCCACTCATGAAATCAAGGAAGTAGTATGGTTACAAAGATAATGTTCAGGTATTGAGTTGGTACAACAAGAAGTGAGATTAGATTGTGATAGTCAGAGTGCAATCTTCCTGGCAAAGAACCTAGCTTATCATTCAAAGACAAAGAATATTGATGTTCACTTTGTGAGAGACATGGTTGAGGAAAATAAGGTGTTGCTAGAAAAGGTTGACACTTTGAAGAATGTTGCAGATTCATTGACAAAGTCTGTGAGCACAGAAAAATTCTCTTGGTGTAGAGTAACAATGGGCATTGTTTCCCTGGATTGTTGACTATATAATCCCCTGGACCCCTGGATGCAAAGAAAACGAGTGGGAGAATCTTGGGTATGTGTTATATTCTTTGCATGTGTGTGTGTGGGTGCGTCATATATGACAACTATGTGTTATATTCTTTTCATGTCTTTGTGTGAGCGGGTTTTGCTGTTTTCAACAGATTTTTCTATTTTTAGTGGATTTGTAAATTAATCCTGGATTAAGGGATTAGGGTTTTGGTATCTACAAAATACCTAAAACATTGTTTATATTGTATGGTGAATGGTGAAATTCGATATAATGAATATAAGAAAGGTTTTCCTGGTTGAGGGTTTTCAGTATAAAATCTTCGTGTACTCTGTGTATGAGCCATCGATTAAATTTTTTTTTTTCTTAAGAATCTATATGCATTGCTTTAATTCAAATATTTAAAACTTACACTCATAGCAACAAAAATTCGAAATTCAAAAAGGGGTTGGCTAGCGTCGACCCCCAGTCTGCCAAATATAACTCATAATAGTCCAAAAGATTGGGGTAGTCCGTCGCCAGATCTGGCGAGATCCACCATATCATACTATACTCCAAATTTAGTGGGGGTTACAACCACATATCATATCTCTACATCATAGTGCCGAAAATGGGAGGTCCACGGGTTCGACCCCAGGACCTCCCCAACAAAAAATTCCTTAACATAACTCCACTAATCATTTGGGCTAATGCCCCCATTGTTTAATCTGCCCCCAATTATTATTTAAATATTGGTTTTCACCAGTGCATGGGGATCATACTAGGGGTGCGCAACTGTACAGATGGGGCACGGAAAATGAGACATTTTCCCATGAATTTATTGCAGGTGCAAGAAAGGAAACCGAGACAAAATTTCTCATGGGCCTCAAAGTGCCAGACTCGGATCAAGACATGGAGACAATCATTTTTGGGTAATTCGACACCACGAATTCAATGATGTTGTTTGTTTTCTAATCTAAGAAAATATTCTAGATCTTAACTCTAGAATGAGGTATACTTATGTATTTTTCCAAATTCTTTCGCTAAGTTAATAGAAAGGCCTACCCATTTGAGAGCAGGACCCAGAGACGTAATCCATTAGGGACAAACTTTGTTATCAAGTTATTTGTGTTCAGATTTGATGCTTATGTCTCTTTATTTTGAGTTTTTCCTTCTTTATGGTGCACTTCAATTTATTCTCATTTAATACAATTTTTTAATAAGTCACATCGATGAAAAGATCCTGGATCAATAACGAACTATATGGTTTCTCCCATGCTCAAATTCAACTTGTGTATTTTCATTGTAGAGAATCATACTTAGTGATAACAATATTCCAATTTCTAGTTGCACCTTTTGGAGAAGCTTGGTCCCCATTTGACATATCATTGAACTAATGCATGATTGGTATCCCATGGTGTTGGTCCTGATTTCTCCAATATTCTTCTTCCTCTTGATGGAATTACTTCATTGGTTTCACTAGATGTATTGATATATATTTACTTACCTATATTTATTGTAGCATGTTTATCCATCATCCCATTCAAATGATGTATTTTAAATGTTTCATATACGATCATGGCTACACCCACCTCGTGAATAAAGGATAAGTTGTATCTCACATCCCTTGTTGTCTTTACAAGGGGTTTTCTTCTCCTTTTTGGTAGATGATTGGTTCCTTTATCAACTCTCCCAAGTCCACTTCTAAGAAAAATTTCATGTATTTCATCCACAAGTTGTCCTCCTACCCTCATACATAAGGGGGAATTTGTTAACACTTAAGGTTTGTCACATTGTGAAAAATAATGTTAACTATTGGATACAACTTAATATGGTCCATATAACATGTATAATCCCAGCATAGGAATTAAAATTTGAAAATTGCATAAATCCTTGATTTAGTTTGTTGAACACATCACCCACACTAAGAGGGGGGGGGGTGAATTAGTGTGTGGAATTTTATAACTTTTCTTCTTGCAAGTTAGTAGTTAAAACATAATTGTATAGACTAAGAACAATCAAATCATAATCACAATGGACACAAGAGATACCATATGTTTGTGTAAGATTTTGTATAATTGATATGTATATATGTGAATATAGTAATATGATTTTTCCCAAAACCAACTATTTTGTATCAACACCAACTGAAGTAAGGAGCACCAACTCCTTGAAGAGCACCAACTCTCAAGCAAGACCCAACTTGATGATAGAACACAGTCTATACAACTAGAGTTCATATAGTAATTTAACTCTAGTAGTAGTGATCCATTATTGAATCAACTCTATTTCATGATCAGAGGTATACCATAAACGCTCATCACCGTACTTCATCTTCTGTCTAAAATTTGTGCCTTCTTTGCTTTATATTTCCTCTGATATCCACACCATCTTCACTTCTTCTTCCCTCTGATATTCACACGGCCCTTAGGTCTGCATCCCGTCCATTTTTCTCCGCAGACCACTCTTTCTCAGTGAGCCTATCGTTTCCACAAGCCCGTCTTCCTCACCAAGAACACAATCTAGTGAACCAATCATCATTGTATTTATAGTTTCTTATGTTCACAATTTTTTCAAGTTATTGAGCCGACTTGTGCAACAAGTTATAACTAACTTGTTCATTTACAATAAATTTTGGGACCACCATAGATCATCATTCCAAGTATTCAAATTTAAACCTAGCATCCCCTTTTACTTTCATAAATCCATCATAGGCATGGATCGATTTCCTTCGTTTTTGGGATAACGGAAATAGATGCTTCCTTCAAACCATGTTCATATGATCATAGGCATAGAACCATAAGCTTATCAATTTAAGTGACGCATTACATTCTGCCCTTTAAATATCTTTACCATATGACCAACGACAGTGACCTCACATGAGGCGAGATGAGTGCTTGAGCGCTTATCAATTCAACAGTCACGATTCAATCTCCTGATGAGATGGACGATTGTTAGGACTTTGGGACTTCACCCTTCAGGTCTTCGGGACTTCCAACCTTTCAAATCTCCCGAATACGATTTCTCTGAAGAGAATGAACGGTTCACATTTATATCATAGAACCAGATCAATGGTCATATTCGATCCTTACATCTATCCTTTCATTTCTTAATCCGACGGCCATGAATTAATCAAGCAATGATATGGATGGCCATCATTTACTTTGGTATTTCGGCTATTATTCTTACGTTATCCTTCCACTCTATTTTGATCAATGGTTGGGAGTACACCCAACATCAAATTGATGGTCAAGATCTCCTTCGGGTCTCTGAACTTCGAAGATTTCAAATCTCAACCCCTTCTTTCCTCCATATGTCAATATTTTGGAGCTATCAATCCACTGACGTGTGTCCCTTTTGGATCAACGGTCGAGATCTCCTTCGGGTCTCTGGACTTCAGAGATTTCAAATCTCAAACCCTTCTTTCCTCCAGAGTGATCACCTGCTGAGTAAGTCATAAGTGGTGGACACCGCTTGTTGTTGGTTAATACTTCCACTTACACTATCCTTCCATTGTAGTAGATCGATAGTTGAGAATGCTCTCGAAGTGATATTTATATCAGACATTTTGTGTCCACTTCGGGACTTTGGCATTTAGGACTTTAGGACTTTGGGCAAGTTCTACTGGTAGAAATCCCAAAGTAAAACTCCCAGAGTGACGTAACTTACTTAAGTCACTTGATGACATGTCATGATCCGATTTGATTAGGCTACCCTTCCACTATATTAGATTAATGGTTGAGAATGCTCCAAAAATGATCTTCAGATTAGATGACTCATATCCACATTGGGACTTTGGCATTTGGGACTTCGAGACTTTGGTCATTTACTAGTGGTGAAACTCCCGAAGTAAAAATCCCAGAGTGACATAACTTGTTTATGTCACTTGATGATGTGGCATGAGCCGAGTCTCTACCATGTGTTACTCAGATTCATGATTTGCACATACCTGAAATGTCGATTCAACTTGACACTTGCCATTGTCTTATTGCGCCATGTGTCCTTGCTGACGTAGTATTGCTAACATGGATCTCCTCATGTGGCACATGTTCATATCCTTGATCTAACGGTCATAATAGTATCTGAAGGGTATCTCAGATCGACGACTGAGAGTGACTTCGAAACTTTGTCCTTCAGGACTTCGAGAATTTTGTCATTTCTTGGTGGTGAAACTCTCGAAGTAATTCTTATGAAGTGACATCACTTATTGACGTCACGTGTTGACATGGAACGAGCCAATTTCCTCTTGACACATGTCATCATCTGATTATGCCATGTGTACCTATTGACGTGGTCTACCACATTTCCTTGTTGACGTTGTCTTCCATATGTCCTTGTTGACGTGGTCTTCCACACGTCCTTGCTGACATGATCTGTCATATGTCTTTGTTGACGTGGTCTGTTGACGTAGATATTCTAACATGGCCTGCCACGTATCTTTGTTTATGTGGTCTACTGACGTGGTATGCCACATGTCCATGCTAACGTGGTCTGTTGAGGTAGATCTCCCTAATATAATGATCATCACATGTTCTCTATATCTGATGGTCCTTATTCATTTCAGATATCTGGCTCTCCGGGCTTCGGGTTTTTCAAATCTCAAATTGAGAAATCTGAAGTGATATTTTTTCAGAGCTTAACCTCCTCGCATATTTATACCCGAACTAAATGTTGTTCATTGATCATGATCCTAGATCGATAGCTCGATCTGTCTGCGATGCAGATCTTCTAGCTTATCCTGTCCTTCCACTTAGAATGATCCAACGACTGACGAAAATTTGCATAAATGAGATCTCAAATATTTTACCTGGCTTATCCTATCCTTCCACTCGAAATGATCTGACAACTAACGGGAATTTGGGTTTGATCTGATGACTGACGGGTATTCGTATAATCAAACTCTCATCCCTTTTACCTTGTTTATCCTATCCTTACAATTGAAAATGATCTGACAGCTAACGAGAATCCAGGTTTGATCCGACGACTGACAGGTATTCAGATAATCAAATTCTCAACCCTTTATCCCCACTTATCCTATCCTTCCACTTAAAGTGATCGAACGATTTTGAATATTCTCGAAGAATATCAATGATCAAGGATGGTTGCGGAACCACAACTTGCGAGTGATTTAACTCATCACCAAAAATATGCAATTTGATGTTGTGCATTGTTGTTGAGTCAACCACAATAATCAATATTCAAAGCTGTAAGATCAGACGGTCCTGACTAATTGTGGGATTGGAACTAGCGTGATATTTAATTCTCCTTTCGATCTCCACAATCTACCCTGTCATTGATCTAGTGATTGTGCATATGACGGTCACAACTCAATCCGACTTAATTTGATAGCTTGTTGGATCAACCACATTCGTCAAAATACGAGCCTATGAGATCTGACGATATGGACCAATTTTGGTATTGGAAATAGCGAGTCGTTTAATTCTCCTTCCAATCTCCGCAATCTATCCATGTTGTTGATCTGGCTTGCAGATATGATGGTCATGATCCTCCAATGGTCCTCAAGCCCACGGTCACTCATATGACCGATGTCTGTTATATGAGATGATCAACACCATCAATTTCTTGATCGGATGGCTTCTAAGGCTTCTCACCTTTTCCTGTGCATTGGTCGACTTTGTTTTCACCATAACAATTTTCAGACAAGATCCAAGTCTTGAAAATTTGGCAAAGCTACACCATCACGAAAAATCTTGATAGTTTGGAGAATTGATAATTTAAAAGCCTGAGACATGTCTAGTGGTGTATGGACAAATGTAGCGGAGGCACGAAAGGTATAACTCGAAATACCTTCGATTACAAAGTGACCTAGATCAATGGCTAGAGCCCGTATCGGCCGGTAAACTTGCACGAGACTTAACCATATAGAGGTGAATCAGGGAAACCATTTTGGTTTTTAAGATGGATGTTCTTCACCTCCAGAGATACGTCGGGGTGAAGGTGGGTTTCCTAAAACCCCTTTCGCCAAAGCCCTGATGTCACATGTTCCTATGTGTCACATCAAACACTCATTGGGTACCGATGGAAGCTGGTCAAAATCACCCCATCTCACTCGTTCGGTACTTCACAACCGTATAATTTTAGGTGAACGCTGCCATATAACGGACTTGAGAGCTAATCATTTGAAATGGATTGTACAAGCGTGGTAAATCAACGTACCTATCAGTGAGTCTGTCAGCGATTCATGATTGGAACTCTATAATTACTCAAGTATGAAGGCATCATTTTATACATAAGCGAAGTAATATCCAATTCTCTCAACTCTCTGATTTTTGTAAGAACGTTTTGGTGTCTGCGAAATTGGGATACATGAAACAAGATATACTCGGTGAAACCGATCATTTAGGCAATGTGGAAGATTTACCTACGAGCAGGAAAGAAAGGGCAATTGCGCTAATACTGGAAACTAAATTCCACACAGAACCTTCTATAGACTCAGGATTTGAATTCAATCTAAATCCCATCATGAAGGATCTAATTATCAACAGAGGAGTTGTAAAGAAGAAATGAACCAAGTGACAAAAGAAAGAGATCATAGACGAAACGGTTGAAAGTGTTGGAGAGAATCAACTAGTCTGGTTGGATACTCTAAAGGAGGAGATCGCTAAGATAAAATGAACTCTCAAGTGGAGATAAGTATCTCCCAGCAAGTTTTAGACAATTGGCACCTAGATATGATGAACCTCCTCCTAATAGTTCCTCTAAAATAAGGTAACGATTATTATAAATCATTTCTTGTTTGTAACTGATCTCTAATCGTAGAACGATGAGAAGTTTGAAATTTTTTTATTCCATGAAGAAATCTTCTCTATATATATATTACCTAGGGGATATAGAAAGCATGGAGAAAGGACGAACCTTCCCTCTGTGCAGGAAGACCTTTGTAAATTTTGGAGCCAGAATGAATATATAAATGCAAATATGGATTTTGGACTATTTATGAAAATATTCTAACTGGTGATGTTATGAGTCTTGTTTCCCTTCATAGTATGTGAATCTTTTTATCCTATATTTCATTTTCCATTTTCGTCTGCTTAGATTGGAGAACTAGAGGCCCAAAATTCGTCATTTGATGCTCTCAGCTTAGCAATTTAGACTATGTTTATCTCTTCTTAACTGATTTGAGAATTCATTACGATAATGCTCCGATATAGTTATATGTTTCTTTTTCTTCTAATGCCATTCTAATTTTCAAATATAAACTCAGACTCACTACCTCATTTAGCTTATTCCTTTGAATAGTTTTTTTGTTCCAACAATGCATCCTTCATTCCAGACTCCATGATCCAAATGTCATTTTCATTTCTCCGGTTATTTTATTCAAAACCCCCAAAAAACAAACCAAATCTAGCCACCAATTCCCATAGATATACCCAGTGACACGAGAGAGCCCTCTCTGAGTTGAGCAGGCTAGTGCCTCAGCTCTAAAGCTGGTTGAAACAGTTACCCATGCCGTTTTTCTATTCAGCCGGACAAAATTTACAGGGTTCTAACAAACTTCTCAATATTTCCATCAATCCTGATGACACTTCTGCAATGCGGTCTTCCTTTTGATCTTTGATCTTCATTCGCTTATGTACAATTTTTTCCCTTCTGATCTTTGATCTCTACATATTATTCGCTCCTCCTCCTGAGCTTATGATTTTGAAGCATACTGTTTGAAATATTCTGCTAATTGATATATTGTTGACATCAATGACAATCTCATCTTTGGTAAATCACAATGATAATTCATTATAACAACAAATCATCACATCGACTGTTGACATCAATGAAAATATGTCCAACATAGTTGACATGTGATACAATATCCTTGAAAGTATCAAAAAAACATACATATCAAAGCATAACCCATACTTATGAATTGACATAGTCAAATATGATCTCAATACACATGACCAACTTGCACCATATTTGATAGGGTCAATTTTGATCACATGACATGTTTCTAGTCAAGAATATCTCATTATTTCTTTAGTAATTGGGCCACTGATACACTCAACAACCATAGGAATAACACTAACTTTATAATAAGATATTATTTACTCTATGTTATTATATTTTGGTTGGAATCAAAATGTTATGTAGTTGAAACTGTCCTTGAGTACCCACATTTTTTTCATTCTTCCTTTTTCTACATTTCCATTGTCATTTTTTGAACATTGTGGAGATCATTTGGAGAACCTAGTGGATCAGGGGAGCCTTAACATGAAATATTAATCTAATATACACTTCAAATTAGAGAAATTTGAGGTCTAAAATGGGCCTCCTAAGGTAAATAATAAAATAAGATTTATGATTTTTCAAAGAGAAAGAAAGAAAATAGTTTGTTTTTTTTATCATTTTTTCAACTTATCTCCTTATAGGTTTATTCAAATTTCAAGTGTAGGCACTCATTGGATTCATAATTAATTTTTTCATCCAATGAGTACTCGCTATACATACTTTTCATAGGCCCATCTATATTTTAATGTTTATTCTTCAGCCATATATATTTGAAATTACTTAGTATGTACAAAACTACTACTTGAATATGCTAATTAAGGAGAGTTATTGTGATCCAAAAAAAAGTCCCATTATCTTGCTAATAGAAAAATTGAAATTTAAAAATATCAAAGATTATTTTGAGTGAATACAGGTTCACCAATAACCCCATATATAATGATTTATTGACTAGACAAAATATAATTATTGCAAAGAGGAAGAAATAAAAAAAATATACACACACACACACAGAG
>ML777810.1:892243-907257 GCA_009831015.1 Picea engelmannii
TTGATTAAAACTTAAAATAAATGTGATTTAGGTCAAAACTGGGATAAAAAGAAAGGGGCTAGGGGGGAAAGGGGGATGGGCTATGAGGCATTGTTATGCTGTCGAAATTGAAAACTGGACTGATTGCTTGTGAGGAGTTGGGGATTTTCTCAGTTGTATTAGAGTGGTAGCTCAGCCTTGGAGGCGAGCTGGGAAGCTAGGTTACTGTTTGGATTGTGTGTGGCCCCTTTGCGGCTCGGGGGGCTAAGGGGGAAGCAGAGTACCCATAGCGTTTGGCTGGGAGGTACCGGTGTAGTCTCTACGGTCGGCGAGAGGGAGAATCAAGGAGCACGCAGACGCCATCCGGAGCAGGCGAACAGGCCAAGGTATGTTTTTATTTTGGTTGAATGATAGTCTGTGTTTGCGTCTGAAAATTTAGATGGCTGTAATCATACGTCTGATTGTTAAGACTGAAATTTTGGTATATGCCTAAATCAATTTCTGGAAAGTTAGTTTTGTTCTTTAATCCAAAATTTACATATGCGAGTCAATGAGTCTACTTGGTGCTTAAAGTCCCAAAGTTATATGAAAAATATGACTAAGTCTGCATGTGTGAATTCTTTAAGTTTTGTGATAAAGATTAGTTTAGAATGGTTGCAATGAACCTCAGGAATCGACCCTTTTTTTATGCTGTAAAAATTTAGCAGGGCATTTTATGGTTCTTTCGTTTTGGCACAGTTTTAGGGTTTCTGGAAAATTTGTTTTGGGGTTTATGGTTATTTCATTCTTTTATATTTGGTACCGTTTTAGGGTTCTGGTAAATTTGTTTTGGGTTTATGGTTATTTCGTTTTTATATTTGGTACAGTTTTAGGGTTTCGGTAAATTTTGTTTTGGGTTTATGGTTATTTCGTTTTCTTTTATATATGGTTCAGTTTATGGTTTCTAGAAAATTTGGTTGGGTTTATGGTTACTGCATTTGGTCCCTGGGTGAATTGTTTTTCCTTCTTGCACGCCGTGGGTGGCTGGTGATAGGCTCTGCGGGGTGTGGTTATAAATTTCGTGGTGGTTAAACTTGCTGGGCATTTTTCTTTTTACTGTGGGCATTTCATTGGTGGGAATTTCGTTTTAGCATATTACTGTCATTTATTTCTAAACTACTGTCATCTCGTTGTAACTTACTAGCCATTCATTTTTTTTGGGCATTCCGTCTTCGGTTACGATGGGCATTTGTTTATGGTGTTTTTACATTTTGTCGTGGGCGTTTTACATTGCCGGGGGCGTCTTGATGACTGTGGGTGGTTTAGATTCTTGGGCGTTTGCCTTCACTGCCATTTTACTTTACAACCCAGAAATCAGGAAGGATATGCATTCACTGCCATCTTAATTTATCCCCAAACTCTTTCTGGGTTATTCCTAGTTTTGCTTATGAACTGAAAATTATGAAAAGAGAAATGAAACTACTGATATCTTTAAACCCGTAGGAGATCCCTTCTGAAACTTCCTTTTAGCAAATTGACAAGACAAAATTATTCTAGAGAAGTGAAAGCACCCATAATTCGCCTTTAGAATGGACTCCGAGAATTAGACAGTTGAGCTGAATCTCGATAATTTCATAAACTTTTATTCTTTATTCATATTTCATATTTTTTCTCGCTATATTCATATGTGGAATCTATGAAAGTTTTGTACTTTCTGATATTATTTGACTGGGATGACTGCCACTCAGTTTAACATAATTCTTCGCATCAGGAGAAGATATGGTCTTGCATCCCTCTGTCTGATATTTCATATTCATGCTTCTCTGTGTCTACATATGATATTTCATATTCATGCTACACCACCGAGTGATTAATTATGATGACTATATACATACAGCGTATAAACTGACTTATGTGTTTTTGAAAGGGTTAGTAGAGAAATTTCAGAAATCCTTCCAACAATGAATTTATCGTTATTTTTATATTAGTTTCCATTATAATGTTGGCTCATCAATATGTACTCTGTATTAAAGTATTTGATGTTTTATATACTGTGATATATATCTTCAGATCTATCATATATTAAATCTAACATACTTTTAAATCTAACCGAACGACTGTATATAGACTGTGTGGTCAATATAACGACTATATATTGTTAAGGAAACCGGAAATGTAAAGTGCAATATAAATGCAGTTTTAATATAGCGTGTTATAATGGAAATATAAAATAATAATAAGTCATATAAATGTAGATACTGCCCCTTTTCTTCGCCGTAGTTAGTCAACATACCTAAATCGGGCCCTTGTATTCCTGTCATGCTGTCGGGGTGCCGAGAAGCACTTAAACCTTTTAGGGTAGACTCTTTTCCATAATGGATGAGGGGTTGAGTAATTCCCTTTTTTTTGTTTAAATTAACCTTTTATGGTCATGAAGACTACGAGTACTGATAACTTGTTTAAATTGACCTGTTGATTGAGCTGTCTCGTTTTCCATGATTATGATGGAATATTTCTTCTTTTCTTTCCCTAACATCTGGACATTGAGTTATTCTACTAAATTAAATGGTGATAATACAGTTGTTCTGGCGATGTAGTATTATAATGATTAGTTCTGTTTCATTTGTTTTTTTCTCCCCCCAAAAATTGATATTTTTATATTCCCGAATGTAATGGATGGTAATGCGTAGAATGAGATGTTAATGCAATTATAAAATGCAAAAGTAAAATACAATATCAATATTGTTATGGTAAGTTTTGTTGTAATGTGACCTCATTGTTATCTTAAATGGAAATTATAAAATGCAATTACAAAATGAATTATTAAATTCCAATATTAATATTGTTCTAAGAAAGGTTATGTTGTAATATGACTTTGTGGTTATCTTGAATGGTAAGAATTATGGCTAGTATAAAAGGCGATAATAGTATTGTCTTATGGTAAGATTTCGTCAATTGTTGGGAATTATGGCGCGAAAAAAAATGTATTGCGGATATTGTTTCAGGTCAATGCCGTTAAAATTGTTGGATGTGTTAACACAAAAATGTATGGTCGATGAACTAAGCACAATCAATTGTGATGAGATGTACTTGAGGAATAACAAGTAATCGAATTTCCATTATTTCCAAAGGGTTGATTGAGTAACATGTCGATTAACGAAATCTAAAATGGAGAATTTGGACAATGACTAAGACCTATTGGGTCATAGTTAATGCCTTGTATTAACCTTGCGTGGTCATAATTGGAGCCCTTATGATTGCGTCTTCCATAGAGGATCGTGGTTGATTCTTTCAATCCTTGTGGTACTTCGGTAAGCGTTTGGTTGCTTGGTCTGCTAGTGTCGGGCGGGATGTAGACACCTCATTGTAGCCCAGTATTTAAGTCTATGTGTGATTATTTTTGTGTAAAGGATCCTGTGCCGTATCAAGAGTCTCGAGCCCTTTAAAGGCAGGGTTCCACTCTTGCGACACACTTGATGGAGAATACTAGTTTATGCCTGAGCAGTCGGCCAGGAGCCTATCTGACCTTCTCTCTCTCTGGAGTAGAGAACTAAGATTAAACGCCCTGCTTTCCGATGAAGAAATAGTAAGATCTACTACTATGGATCCTTCCCTCTGTGTTCATACTGTGCATAACCCAGTATGTCTGTTAAATGTTTGCGTGGTGCGCCTTGTGTCTATGGTCGCTATTGCTTTCAGTTACCCGTTGTGTGCCCTTAGTCTTCTTGTGATGAACACCTTGTTTGCATCTTGTCGATTGTCGAGTGGCGTTGTAGAGTCATGTGTTTATGTTACTTCTCACGTGCGCACACACCTTAAAATTAAAAAAAAAAAAAATAATAATAAAAAAAATTGCACCTATTATCAGAGTTGTTGTCGTAACGAGGAGGGTCATTACATATGGTATCAGAGCCAGTTCGACCCATGGCTTGGGGTTCGCTACGAATTTCGTGGACATGATTAGATTTGATATACTGTTGTTGATTGAGTTGACTATGTGCGTGCAGGTAATCATGGTTAGAGAACATCGCGGAGGCAGACGACGGGGTGCTAGGGGAGGAGGTGTGACGCCTCCAATAGCATCCATGCCTGAGGGGTCTAACCCTCTGGGAGGCGAGAAGGTTCTCAGACAGGAGAAGATAGCAGTTGGCGATGTATTTGAGATGATGAGATCTTTTCAGCACATGTCCGAGGCACTGATCAGCAGACTAGACCAAGACGAGGCCAGGGCACCGACACCCCCTGAGGTTCCACTGCGCACACCGGATGTTACAGGTAGCATTCACCGTGAACTCGAGAAGGTAAAATTTCTCGAGTTCTTTGGTGCCCTGGACGGCGCAGCCGCCGAGGCATGGTTGGAGAATATGGTGATGTGCTTCGCACTTTGCGATTATACCTCCAACATGAAGGTCTGCATGGCGGTCTTTCAACTGAAGGGGAGCGCTCTTCTATGGTGGAAGACACTCCTGCCACAGCTGAACATGGCCGTTGAAGACGTGTCATGGGAACTATTCGAGGAATGGTTCTGAGAGAGGTACCTTTCAGAGGAATTCATTGAGCATCATCTCAATGAGTTCAACGTGTTACGACAAGGAGGTCGTACGGTGCCTGAGTACGAGGCACATTTTATGGAACTGCTCTGGTATGCTCCACACCTTAACACAGAGAAGCTCAAGGTCAACAGGTTCATGTTTGGCCTTAACGACAGCCTGCGTGAAAAGGTTAGGATCTTGATGCCTCAAACCTTGCACGACACCGTCCAAAAGGCCCTCATAGCAGAGGAGGAGCTTATCAGTGGGGGTCAGACCAGGACTCTAGCGAGACCAGCGGGGCAGGATTCATCAGGTACACCGCGGCTTCAGACACCAGCGAGACATATGCCGGGACATTGTGGTTTCTAGAGGGGATCCACTTTTGTTACACCTCTATGACTGCCACCTCAGCAGCGGACACCTTATCGAGGACCACAGCACCAGCAGCAGTGTCACCCGTAGCAGCAGCAGTTTAGGCTTGTTCAGCAGAACAGACCAAGGTTTCAGGCCGGTGGGCAGTCATCTTCTACTTTGGGTACCAGGACTACTGGGTCAAAGAAGGGGTGTTGGACGTGTGGGGAGCCACACTACCAGCGTGACTGTCCTATGGAGAGGACCAGGGCATCTGGATCAGCCGGACCCACTACAGTGGGAGATATGGGCAAGGCCCATCAGATTCATGCAGTGATGAATAAACACTAGGCAGAGCACCAGTCGACGGTGCTCGAGATGACAGGTATTGTCGCTGACCAAACCCTTAGTATTTTGATAGACCCAAGAGCTACTGAGAGTTTCATTTCTGGTGCAGCGCTAAAAAGGATTAAGGTAAAGGCAGTCAAACAGGATGAGTTTAGCTTCGTGGAGATGGCTTTGGGAGACAAACAGAAGGTTGGAGGAAAGGTTACAGGCTGCACCCTTAACCTGGGAGAGTTTGTCACGAGGGTCAACTTGTACGTCACGATCTTAGGATCTTATGACGTCGTGATCAGTATGGATTGGTTGGAAATGCATGAGGCGATACTCAACTGTAAGATGAAACGGTTGAGCTTGGTTGATGACGAAGGACATAGACGTGTGATTGTAGGAAGGAACCAGGTCGTTTCCCTGCGGTTCGTTTCTTCCTTACAGTTACGAAAGAGTATGTGCAAGGGGTGCAAACTTTATGCGATCCTCATGCTAAACAAGAAGGGAGTAGCGGAAGGTCTAGAACACCTTCCAGTGGTGAAGGAGTTTGCAGACATATTTCCAGAGGAGTTACCTGGGATGCCTCCAGAAAGGGAACTGGAGTTTACCATAGACCTGAAACCGGGAACCAAATCGATAGCAAGAACGCCTTATTGGATGTCAACCCCGGAGTTGCAAGAGTTGAAAATGCAAGTGAAGGAGTTGTTGGACCTAGGACTGATACGTCCTAGTGTGTCACCGTGGGGTGCACTAGTTATTTTCATACGAAAGAAGGATGGATCATGGAGGCTTTGCATTGACTACCATCAACTGAAAAAGGCTACGATCAAGAATCAGTATCCCTTACCAAGAATTGATGATCTGTTCGATCAAATGAAGGGTGCAATGGTGTTCTCCAAGATCGATTTGCGATTAGGGTATCACTAGTTACGGATCAAGGAGGATGACGTCCCTAAGACCGCCTTTAAGATGATATTTGGACATTACGAGTTTACTGTTTTACTATTTGGGCTGACAAACACCCCAGGGGTATTCATGAGTTTGATGAACGGGGTGTTCCGCGAGTACTTGGACAAGTTCGTCCAAGTATTCATTGACGACATTTTTATCTACTCTCGAACGATGGAGGAGCATGACGAGAACTTGCGCTTGGTACTACAATGTTTACGAGAACACAAATTATATGGGAAGTTGTCCAAATGCTCTTTTTATCAATCGAGGATTCACTACTTAGGGCATGTCATCTCCAGTGAAGGTATCGCCGTGGATCCAGCCAAGGTTGAGGCTATTATGGAATGGCCTGCGCCGACGAATGTCACAGAAGTGTGTAGTTTTATGGGTTTAGCAGGATCCTATCGACGGTTTGTCGAGGGATTTTTGAAGATAGAAAATCCGATCACGGAATTGCAGAAGAAAAACAAGAAGTTTTTCTGGACCGAGAAACGTGCGGAAGCATTTCGGAGGCTTAAGGAGTTGTTGACGATAGCGCCAATACTAAAGTTCCCTGACATGGATGCCAACTTCTTGGTATGCACTGACGCATCCAAGGAAGGTTTAGGAGGATTCTTGATGCAAGACGGATGAGTGATTTCTTACATTTCGAGGAAGCTGAGAAGGCATGAGGAGAACTATGCGACGCATGATTTGGAGTTATTAGCCATCGTATATGCCTTGAAGGTTTGGAGACACTACCTTGTTGGATGGAAATTTGAATTAAAGACTGATCATTGTGGGCTGTAACACATTTTCACGCAAAGCGACCTGAACGCGCGATAACGGCGTTGGTCGGAATTGCTTAGCGAGTATGACTTCGAGATTACTTACATAAAGGGAACAGTGAACTAAGTGGCGGATGCTTTGAGTCGGAGGCCACGCATATTCTCGGTGTTGCCTCTTCAAACAAATCTACGTGAGAAGATTCTCACTTTACAGCGTGACGATGACTGGTACAAAGAAGTCGAGGATTTTATCGGACAAAACACAATGATGGTACCACGATATGAGGGATTTTCTTTTGATAGCGATGGGTTATTAAGGTTTAGAGGTCAGATTTACATACCGCCAAACGACGAGTTGAGGAGGTTGATCCTGAGCGAGGCTCATAGAGTAGTCTATATGGCTCACCCAGGAGTCACGAAGATGAGGGCAGACCTTAAACCCTTATTCTTTTGGAAAGGAATGAAGGCCGACATAGTCAAATTTGTGGCTAGATGTTTGGAGTGTCAGCAAGTAAAGGCTGAACATAGACACCCGGTAGGATTACTTCAACCACATGCCATTCTAGAATCGAAATGGGAAGTTATTTCGATGGATTTTATTGTTGGATTGCCACTGACAGTAAGGAGACACGACTCAATTTTTGTGGTAGTAGACACTCTGATGAAGAGTGCTCACTTTATTCCTGTGCGTATGACATATCATGCACCTGACATAGCAAGAGTTTTCATCAGTGAGATTGTGAGGCTGCATGGCGTGCCTAAGAAGATTATATCTGATCGAGGATCGGTGTTTACTGGACGATTTTGTATGATTTTCCAAGAGGCCTTGGGAACTCAACTTAACTTTAGCACTACGTATCACCCAGAGACTGACGGACAGACCGAACAAATGAACCAAACCTTGGAAGACATGTTGCGCATGTATGTGATGGACCAACAAAAGCATTGGGAGGAATTCTTGCCTCTAGTAGAGTTCGCTTACAACAACAGCTACCAGAGCACCATTAAGATGGCACCTTTCGAGTTTCTTTATGGGCGACCGTGTCGGACGCCCTTGATTTGGGATCGGCTTGAGGATAGGGTCCTGGTGGGACCAGAAGCGATCCAAGAAATGGAAGAGAAAATGCAAACCATACGACAAAGGATAAAAGAAGCACAGGATCGACAGAAGAGTTATGCCGATGTGCACTGAGTTGATTGTAGTTACGAGGTCGACGATCGAGTCTTCTTGCGGGTTAAACTGCATAAGAGTTCGATCAAGTTTGGAAAGGGAGATAAAATCTCTCCTAGGTTTGTGGGACCTTTCGAGATTGTGGAGAGAAAGGGGCCTGTGGCCTATCGACTAGCCTCGCCTGATTCTTTGAGGCGTATGCACGATGTTTTTCATGTATCTGTTTTGAGACATTATATTAGTGATCCTACACATGTGATTGACCTGAGTTCCTTGCAGGTATCGGACGAGGGAGTGCTCATGGCTGAACCGGTCCGCATCTTAGATCATAGCGTTCGACAGTTATGACGTTGAACGGTAGATCAGGTCAAGGTCCAGTGGGACAGTTATAGTCCACACTCGGGGACCTGGGAGGACGCATATGATATGCGCCAGCAGTTTCCATTTTTGTTTGATAGATAGACTTATGATACTGTGGTACTTTTATTTCGGCATTTATACTGAGAAACTTCGGGACAATGTTTAGACCAAGAGGGGGTGTATGTAACATCTCGCTCTGGCGCACTGAGAAAACTTATTATTTGAGGACACTTGCTCGCAAGTGATCTGGACTTTTATGATGTTAAACCATTTATACTTGATTATGATGCGATTGATAGACGACATGATGTTTTACTATTTGATGTAGACAGGAGATATTGACTCAGTTTTATTGAGTGTGCAGGGTTTTTGACCTGGAGGATGCAGAGGCATTGGTGGAACCCCTTGGACTCCGGATTGAGTCAGGGAGTGTGCTTTTGGGTTGATTTATTTACTGTGATATTTCATTTGATTCGATGATATAATGTTGACATTTCTGACATGATTGTTGATGATGCAGGCTGACGATAGGTTGTTGACCAGACTCACATATAGAGTAAAGGGGCCACACACGATTTCCAGAGAGGTTGAGGGAGAGGGGTGGACAGCAGGCCTGCCACCACCTACTAGCACTCTCGTCGTGGCTCGAACTATAGGTTAACGATTACTTAGTTCGAGAGGATCCACGATGTCATGAGGGCAGACTGCGACAGTCGCTCACGATGATTCTAAGGGGCGCGCAATAAGGCAGGGGGCTTATTCCTTAGAACCCTTAGTCTCCCACAAGTTCACCTGGCGGATTGTTGACTCCAGGGGTTATAGATGTCTACCAATCAGTCCAGTTGGCGAGTGGCACCCTTGGAGCACGTGGTGCATCTTGAAGGGCATGTCGTACAAAAGAAACACAAGAAGCGAGTGGCACCCTTGGAGCACGTGGTGCATCCTGAAGGGCACGTCGCGCAAAGGAAACGAACGAGGCGAGTGGCACCCTTTGAGCACATGGTGCATGTTGAAGGGCACATCGCATTGATGAGGATTAAGGAAACAAACCTAAATAGCCCTAGGACAATAACGCCTTAATAAATTCTTAACATGACACCCCTAAACAAATCGTCGTCCCGTTCAAAATCTAAACCTAAAAAAAAAAAAAAACTTCTCTAAGATAAAATTTTCGTTTAAGCTTAAGGAAAAAGGCCCTAACTCTAACTCTAAAAAGAGCCTAACCCTAATTCTAAATGAAATAGCTCCTATGAATCTTGACCTAATCCTCTACCCAAATATCATAGTAATAACAATTAACCCTAATAACCATTAAAATAATTAAGCAAAACATCATTATGAGATTTTAGGCTAGAGTTCGCACCTCAATGCAGTGCAAGGAGAATACAATTTTTAGAACGTACTTGAGCTCTAGTTCTTGGATTTATTAGCGTTAACTTCATCCAACTACAACCAATATATCAACGGATACATTTTAGTTAACTCAGACAATAAAATTTCATTAAAGGCCTCTCCTTCTTTAAACACAACCTGCAATGAGAGTTCATTAACTTATTGAAAGCATAACTCCCTTATGAACGCAATAGTTTCCAAAAATTAAACTAATTCATAAATAAACGAATACCAAAAGCCATAGTTTTGATTGACAGAACGCATAACCATTAGTGAATAAATTGAATGCTTAAGGGACTAAACTATATTCCTTAAAACTCATACATAAACTCAGATTGAACCAATAGTAATAAAATTATTTAACAAGGGGAGTATAAAATATATATATATATGAATTTAAAAAATATATATAAAATGAAAAGATGCTTAGCGCTTTTACCTTTTTGAGTTTTTTTTTAAAAAAGAAAAAAAAAAAGGGTGGGGAAATAATTTTGGAGAAACGTGGGGGATGAGTGACACTTGTAAGACATAGAATTTTTAGAGGGTTTTTGATTAAAACTTAAAATAAATGTGATTTAGGTCAAAACTAGGATAAAAAGAAAGGGGCTAGGGGGAAAGGGGGGATGGGCTATGAGGCATTGTTATGCTGTCGAAATTGAAAACTGGACTGATTGCTTGTGAGGAGTTGGGAATTTTCTCAGCTATATTAGAATGGTATCTCAGCCTTGGAGGTGAGCTGGGAAGCTAGGTTACTGTCTGGATTGTGTGTGGCCCCTTTACGGCTCGGGGGACTAAGGGGGAAGCAGAGTACCCATAGCGTTTGGCTGGGAGGTACCGGTGTAGTCTCTACGGTCGGCGAGTAGGAGCATCAAGGAGCACGCGGACACCATCCAGAGCGGGCGAACATGCCAAGGTATGTTTTTATTTTGGTTGAATGGTAGTCTGTGTTTGCATCTAAAAATTTAGATGGCTGTAATCATACGTCTTATTGTTAAGACTGAAATTTTGGTATATGCCTAAATCAATTTCTGGAAAGTTAGTTTTGTTCTTTAATCCAAAATTTACATATGCGAGTCAATGAGTCTACCTGGTGCTTAAAGTCCCAAATTTATATGACAAATACGACTAATTTTGCATGTGTGAATGCTTTAAGTTTTGTGATAAAGATTAGTTTAGAATGGTTGCAATGAACCTCAGGAATCGACCCTTTTTTTATGCTGTAAAAATTTAGCAGGGCAGTTTATGGTTCTTTCGTTTTGGCACAGTTTTAGGGTTTCTGGAAAATTTGTTTTGGGGTTTATGGTTATTTCGTTCTTTTATATTTGGTATCGTTTTAGGGTTCTGGTAAAATGTTTTTGGGTTTATGGTTATTTCGTTTTTATATTTGGTACAGTTTTAGGGTTTCGGTAAATTTTGTTTTGGGTTTATGGTTATTTCGTTTTCTTTTATATATGGTTCAGTTTATGGTTTCTGGAAAATTTGGTTGGGTTTATGGTTACTGCATTTGGTCCCTGGGCGAATCGTTTTTCCTTCTTGCATGCCATGGGTGGCTGGCGATAGGCTCTGCGGGGTGTGGTTATAAATTTTGTGGTGATTAAACTCGCTGGGCGTTTTTCTTTTTACTGTCAACATTTCATTGGTGGGCATTTTGTTTTAGGATATTACTATCATTTATTTCTAAACTACTGTCATCTCGTTGTAACTTACTACCCATTCGTTTTTTTTGGGCATTCCGTCTTCGGTTACGGTGGGCATTTTTTTATGGTGTTTTTACATTTTTCCGTGGGCGTTTTACATTGTCGGGGGCGTCTTGATGACTGTGGGCGGTTTAGATTCTTGGGTGTTTTCCTTCACTGCCATTTTACTTTAAAACCCAGAAATCAGGAAGTATATGCATTCACTGCCATCTTAATTTATCCCCAAACTCTTTCTGGGTTATTCCGAGTTTTGCTTATGAACTGAAAATTATGAAAAGAGAAATGAAACTACTGATATCTTTAAACCCGTAGGATATCCCTTCTGAAACTGCCTTTTAGCAAATCGACAAGACAAAATTATTCTAGAGATGTGAAAGCACCCAAAATTCGTCTTTAGAATGGACTCCGAGAATTAAACAGTTGAGTTGAATCTCGATAATTTCATAAACTTTTATTCTTTATTCATATTTCATATTTTTGCTTGCTATATTCATATGTGGAATCTATGAAAGTTTTGTACTTTCTGATATTATTTGACTGGGATGACCGCCACTCAGTGTTAACATAATTCTTCGCATCGGGAGCAGATATGGTCTTACATCCCTCTGTCTGATATTTCATATTCATGCTTCTCTCTGTCTACATCTGATATTTCATATTCATGCTACACCACCGAGTGATTAATTCTGATGACTATATACATACAGCGTATAAACTGACTTATGTGTTTTTGAAAGGGTTAGTAGAGAACTTTCAGAAATCCTTCCAACAGTGAATTTATTGTTATTTTTATATTAGTTTCCATTATAATGTTGGCTCATCAATATGTACTCTGTATTAAAGTATTTGATGTTTTATATACTGCGATATATATCTTCAGATCTATCATATATTAAATCTAACATACTTTTAAATCTAACCGAACGACTGTATATAGACTGTGTGGTCAATATAATGACTATATATTGTTAAGGGAACTGAAAATGTAAAGTGCAATATAAATGCATTTTTAATATAGCGTGTTATAATGGAAATATAAAATAATAATAAGTCATATAAATGAAGATACTGCCCCTTTTCTTCGCCGTAGTTAGTCAACATACCTAAATCGGGCCCTTCTATTCCTGTCATGCTATCGGGGTGCCGAGAAGCACTTAAACCTTTTAGGGTAGACTCTTTTCCAGAATGGATGAGGGGTTGAGTAATTCCCTTTTTTTCGTTTAAATTAACCTTTTATGGTCATGATGACTATGGGTACTGATAACTTGTTAAAATTGACCTGTTGATTGAACTGTCTCGTTTTCCATGATTATGATGGAATATTTCTGCTTTTCTTTCCCTAACATATGGACATTGAGTTATTCTACTAAATTAAATGGTGATAATACAACTGTCCTGGCGATGTAGTATTATAATGATTAGTTCTATTTCATTTGTTTTTTTCTCCCCCAAAAACTTGATATTTTTATATTCTCGAATGTAATGGATGGTAATGCGTAGAATGAGATGTTAATGCAATTATAAAATGCAAAAGTAAAATACAATATCAATATTGTTATGGTAATTTTTGTTGTAATGTGACCTCGTTGTTATCTTAAATGGAAATTATAAAACACAATTAAAAAATGAATTAATAAATGCCAATATTAATATTGTTCTAAGAAAGGTTATGTTGTAATATGACTTTGTGGTTATCTTGAATGGTAAGAATTATGGCTAGTATAAAAGACGATAATAGTATTGTATTATGGTAAGATTTCGTCAATTGTTGGGAATTATGGCGCGAAAAAAAATGTATTGCGGATATTGTTTCAGGTCAATGCTGTTAAAATTGTTGGATGTGTTAACACAAAAATGTATGGTCGATGAACTAAGCACAATCAGTTGTGATGAGATGTACCTGAGGAATAACAAGTAATCGAATTTCCATTATTTCCAAAGGGTTGATTGAGTAACATGTTGATTAACGAAATCTAAAATGGAGAATTTGGACAATGACTAAGACCTATTGGGTCATAGTTAATGCCTTGTCTTAACCTTGGGTGGTCATAGTCGGAGCCCTTCTGATTGCGTCTTCTGTAGAGGATCGTGGTTGATTCTTTCAATCCTTGTGGTACTTCTGTAAGCGTTTGGTTGCTTGGTCTGCTAGTGTCGGGCGGGATGTAGACACCTCATTATAGCCCAGTATTTAAGTCTGTGTGTGATTATTTTTGTGTAAAGGTTCTTGTGTCGTATCAAGAGTCTCGGGCCCTTTAAAGGCAGGGTTCCACTCTTGCGACACACTTGATGGAGACTACTAGTTTCTGCCTGAGCAGTCGGCCATGAGCCTATCTGACCTTCTCTCTCTCCTGAGAAGAGAACTAAGATTAAACGCCCTACTTTCTGGTGTAGAAATAGTAAGATCTACTACTATGGATCCTTCCCTTTGTGTTCATACTGTGCATAACCTAGTATGTTCGTTAAATGTTTGCGTGGTGCACCTTGTGTCTATGGTCTCTATTGTTTGCAGTTACCCGTTGTGTGCCCTCAGTCTTCTTGTTATGAACACCTTGGTTGCGTCTTGTCGGTTGTCGAGTGGCGTCGTAGAGTCATGTGTTTCTGTTACTTCTCNAAAAAAAAAAAAAAAAAAAAAAATTGCACCTGTTATCAGATTTGTTGTCATAACGAGGAGGGTCGTTACATCTACCCACTTGGTTACAAAATCTGTGCACACCAAGATGTACTTATTCTTTCTCGACATTGAAGCAATTGGTCCTACAAAATCAAGTGCCCATTTATCAAATGGTTCAATCACAACCTGTGGTCGTAATGGCATCTCGTCTGCTGCAGTGGGCCTTCCCATCCTTTGACAACTATCACAGCTTCTCACATATTTTGTTGCATCCTTAAACAGTGTCGGCCAATAGTATCCTGATTGTAAGACTTTATATGTCGTTATCTTATCATAGAAATGTCCTCCACATGGCCCATCATGACAGGCCTAAAAGATATCGGGAATCTCATCTTCCTGGACACATCTCCTAATGATCATATCAGGACTTGTATAGAAAAGATCACTTCCCACCCAAGAATAGTAAGAACTTTGTTGGATAATTATTTTCTTTTTTGGTGGTGATAAATGAGTTGGTAATCTTCCTGTGGCTAAGTAATTTGCTGTATCTACAAACCAAGGGGTCTTAACATCTACTGCAAACAAATGTTCATAAGGGAAATTATCATTCACTGGAATGTCAGTACTATCTTGAGGAATACGAGAAAGAAAATCCGCAACTACATTCTCTTTCCCTGGCCGATCAATTATAGTGATGTTAAATTCTTGAAGCAGTAAAATCCATCGTGTGATTCTTCCAGTAGTAACAGGTTTGTTCATCAAAAATCTGATAGCAGAATGGTCAGTATGTACAAAAACCTCATATCCAGTAATGTAGTGACGAAATTTGTTAATGGAATGAACTACTGCTAAAAATTCCTTCTCTGTTACTGTGTAGTTCAATTCAGGAGG
>ML777810.1:907544-917687 GCA_009831015.1 Picea engelmannii
ACTGCTCTCTGAAATGTAGCAGGAGCATTGCATAATCCAAAAGGTAGCACTTTATAAGCATAAGTGCCCCAAGGACACGTAAATGTTGTTTTGTCCTGGTCTTCAGGAGCAATTTGAATCTGATTGTATCCACTATAGCCATCGAGAAAAGAAAAATATATTTTTCCAGCCAAGGTATCCAAAACTTGATCTATAAAGGGTAAAGGAAAATAGTCTTTCAGGGTTTCCTTGTTCATATCCCTAAAGTCTACACACATTCTCCATTTCCCTGTCATTTTCTTAGGTACCACAACAAGAGGTGAAACCCATTTGCTGTCAGAAATTGGATAAATGAATCCAACGTTTAATAATTTCTGTAATTCTTCTTTTACAAAGTCTTTTAGGATTGGATTCATACGCCTTTGTGGTTGTCTTACTGGGGTTATCCTTGGTTGGATATATATGTGGTGAATGCAGGTGTTAGGGTGTACTCCCCTCATATCAGTATATTCCCATGCAAAAGCCCCTGACTGTTCTTTCAAAAGATTTGTTAAATGTTCCTGTTGGCTGAGACTCAATTCAGAGTTGATGTATAGACATCTACCTAGGCTAAGTTATACTGGAATGGTATATGACCCTGAGTGCTCAGAAATGGTGAAAACCATGGATGGTGAAAATGAGGAAAATAACTCACTTCATTCTTGAAATTCTTCTCTGAAAATTTGATCATATTGAAGATAGGTTTGTGGGAACTCAACATTTTCCGTCACAAAAAGAAATTGATTTAAAATGTCATCCTCTGTAGGTTCTTGCAGTGCATGGAACTGATCAACAGAGAATAAAGATTCTTCATCATCATTCTCATAATAGGGACACTTCAACCACCATAATTCTTCTGTAACTGGCTGAGCAGGTGGGAAAAGAGTAAGCTTCTGTGAAGAAATACCATTTGAGATAAACATATCCCCACCACGACATCCTATGAACGCGTTGGTTGTGGCCAACCAAGGTCTCCCTAGAATGATTGGATGGCCTTTTGTGGGTTCCTTTGAATGAATAATCATGAATTCAACAGGATATTCCCACGAGGCTAAAGTCACAAGGATGTCATCAAGAACTCCAGCAGGTTTTATAGTGGTTCTGTCAGCAAGTTCAAGAACTGTAGGAGTAGGGCGAAGGAATTGATTTAGTTGTAACAGTTCCACTGTGTTGATGGTCATTATATTAATGGATTCACCTAGATCGACTAAAGTATTACCAATAGAAACATTGTTGATAGTCACTAAAACTATTGGGTTCCCTGGGTTGGCATACTTTACAATCTTAGGTGTTTCAGAAATACAATTTGATGACTGTCCTACTAGGTGTATTGTGGGTGGATCTTTCTGTTTCCAACCTGGTTTCTTAATGCAGAGTTCTTTGATGGTTTTGGCATAGATGGGAACATCTCTGATTGCTTGTAACAATGGAATCTTGACACAGACATTTCTTAGTCCATTCATGATGTCAAACTCAGATTGGACAATCAATTTTTCAATAAGCAACCTTTCAGGAAAAGGAGGCATTTGGGGAACCTGAGTTTGTGTGTTACGCTATGATTCAGATTCTTTATATTTTGGAATGATAACATCTTTCAGGGATTCCCCATTTGATAAATTATCCATCGACTCATCTTCATGTTCTTGGATAATCACCCTTGGTGTTGTTTTTGTTATGGGCTGAATTTTATTTAAAATTTTTCCAGATCTCAGTTGTACTTCTTGTATAGAAATAGGGTTTATGCTGTAAGCTAGATAATTCTAGAAATCATCATTATGGAGTGGTAGAGGTGGTCTGTGGTTAGGATTTGGAATGGGTTGAGCGGGCAAAATGGTAGGACGAGGTGAATTCTGAGGCTGCTGAGGGGTTTGTTGAATGGGTGGTAACGGAGGTGGAATAAAACCAGGAAATAACTTATGCATATTTGGAGGATACTGCGTGCATGGATTCTGGGGAATTGGTACTACATGCTGCTATTGGTTATTTCCAAAATTCCGATCTCTCCATCCCTGGTACCAAGGTTGAGCAGGGACATTTTGCGGAGGCCAATTTGGCCAGTTCCATGGATGTTGTTGTTGAGAAAAGGGTGGATAATAGTTGGAAGATTGTGGGGATGGTTCTTGATATGTATTTGAATTCCTAGGTTGCCAAGGCCTCTTAGGTACAGATGGAGTTCCTAGAGCTTCCCCTCCCTTGAATATTTCTTGCAATCCAGGTAAGGATGGGAAATCTTCTGTTTTATGATTTTCAGTACATATTGCACATATAGGAACATTGTCCAAAGGACATTCTCGTAAAGGATGCCTTTTTCTGCATTTTGGGAAAAATATGCTTAGGACAGGGTTTTCCTCTTCCTTCTTTCTCTTTATCTTCAGAGTGTCTAATTGAGAGCCAATTGTTCCTAAAATGTCTATTTTAAAATTTTCCAAAAGGTTTCCCAATTCGATTCTAGTAACTCCACCAGATGTGGGTGCTTTGGTATTTTTGTTGACAGGTTCTCTCACACTTTTTGCAGTTTTCCCCCTACTTCTTGAGTGAGTTCTACAAAGTTCACTGATTGCTTCAAAGTATTTTTGATAAATGTCTCCTGAAGCCATTAAATTGAGAGTATCAATATATTCATCTGAAACTCCTTTTAAGAAAAGAGTCTTGATTGCTTCATCCTAGAGATTATTATATTTAGATTTTTGAAGGGTATAGGTAAATATTTCCAAGAAATCCTCAAGTCTTTCTTCATCTTGTTGTTGCATTTTAAAAATATCATTCCGAGAATCCTTGGGTCTGCAATAGTCCTGGTACTTCTTTAAAAAAATTTCCTTCATATCTTCCCAAGATCTAATGTTGTATTCTCCTAAACTCATGAACCAACGTAATGCAAACTCTTTCAGGGTGGCAGGAAATAATTTCAATTTATGTGCATCCTGGAGATAGTTATAACTCCTACACAGGATGTCAAACTCAAAAAGAAAGACATCTGGGTCTTCACTATTTTTCCCATAAAAGGTTGGTAGTGCTGAAGGTGGGATATTTTTCATATTGACATTCTGGACTAAATCCAAAATAGGAAACCCAAAGGTGGTTTCTGGTCTTAACTCATTCTCTGCTTGTTCTTCTCCTTCATTTTCAATATGAAGTTCCCCATGTAAGTCTCTCCCTCTTTCTGCCATGTTAAAAGGACTACCAAGAATTGTATATGCAATCCGATCTTTCTTTGGTGAGGGTGTGAAATCCCACCTTTCTGGATTCTTTTTGTCAGAATTATTATCTCCTATTGGTCCTTTTGAGGATCCTATGGCCTTTGATTCCACAGTTGCAGTTGTTATCTGTGAAACTACAGAGTCAGGGTTCCCGAGAATAGCTTGTATTTTCTTTGGATCAACTGTGTCATCCAGGGCTGGATCACCAGGATTTTGAATTTGTTGATATATGGTGTTTCCTGGTTCTAGGTTTTGTTCTATGGTTTCCTCAGCCAGAATTCCAGTCTCAGTTTCTATCGCTTTTTGGGTGGAGGTTTCTTCTTTTTGTTGTTTTATATTTCCCCTAAATCTACCTCTATGATCTCTATTTCTCATGAAGACATACTAAATGAAAGAAAAAGAAACTAAGATTGAGTTTCAGAGTACCTGTGATAACTGATATGTCGGTTCTCACCCTTTGTTTCCAAATCTCCTCCTATCATCAACCTGCTAACATACCACACCAAACTAATTGCATTCCAAAAATAATCAAGACAATTATCTAACTTACCTTTTAAACAACTCCCTGACAACGACGCCAAAAATGTCAGGCTGCTATATTAAAGATTTTAATGACCTGAAAACACTGAATTGTCAAACCAGGGTAAGTGAACTTAGAGCTGCTACACTGTATGTGCCGGTAAGATTCTAATTATTATCTAAAGGTTATTCTTAGAAGAAAACACAAACTCACTCTTAGAAACTGAACCCGAATGATTATTTTGAAACTTATCATCTCCTGTTTAATTCATCAAAGGAAAACAGTTCTGTGCTTAAGTGCAGGTACTTCTATTTCTGGTCTAATGTGATTTCACAAGACTATCTACCACTATCTTTAAACATCTAATCATCATTATTTCTATCTAAGCCATAAAATAAAGATTATTTCCTAAAATCCTTTTAATCTAAACATCAAAAATAAGTCTGAATCTATCCACAGGGAAATAAAGAAATATCCTATTTACCCTATTGGTACTGGAAGCTTCCTTTAATTCAATTGCAATCTAACTATCCTAACAGAACAGAGTAAACTAACTATCCTAATCAAAGCAGAGTAAATTCAAACTCGCATTCTCTTTAATTCACGTTCAGATTGAAAACTGGAAGCAGAGCAAATCTAGTTCATGCTTTAAGTTCTACAAGAATCAATTATGCTTTCAACATTCATCAACGTAGAATATATTAATACACTGGAAACGATACAGTTTGAAGAATGGTTAAGCAAGAATCTGAACAAGTTAATTCCCAAACTCAAATAAGATAACATGCATGCAAATCCTAAGATACTGAAATAAACTACCTCTAATACAGAAAGAGGCAGTGACTTGAAGCGGTTGGTGGGCCCAACCAAGAGGTGCAATTGCCAAAAAGGAAAACCAAAGCTACTCAAATCATTCTATGCAAACACTGTTCATGCTTCATGCTCCATTTACTCAGAAAATAACTCAAATCATAAAACAACGAAGTAACATAACGCATAGGAAAATTGTATTAGCATAAATGTATATCTCATAGCATAACCAATGTTTCTTGTGAGCGATCCTCTATTTTTATAGATCCTCCTCAAAAATAGTTTAAAACAAAAATGCATTAATCTAAACGGATCCCAGATCCGAAAATAACTCAAAATCAGTTAAAACGGTCTTCACATATTCATGACACGCAGTGTCAATAAGTGTGGATCATAAAGCATTAACAACTTAGTTCTATAATCTTGCCTTGAATCAGCATATTGATTTATGACTCAATCTATCATGTAAATCGCACTGTCTACCACTCTGGCCATATCGTGTGGATCTTTAACAGCTTCTTTCGTATCTCCACTGGGTGCAAGCTGGTACCTGGTACTGGTAAGTTCTATTTCAAAGGAACGGTACCTAACGCATGCCACATTAGTATCAACATTAATTTAAAGTATCAAAATACATAAAATTAACTTGAATCGTAAGAATACCTTGAATAGCCCCATTTAGTTGTAAAAGGATGTCAAATGTGTCATAGCAAGGCCAGAAGGGAGTGATACTAGGTATGAAAATGGAGGTCTTTTTGAGATGATATAGGCAAAAATATAGTCAAAATTGGAGACTAACAGACATTACATCACTGGCTACTCTACTCTTGTCCATATTGATCACTCATCTATCAAATACCTAATGAACAAACCTATCACAAATGCTCGAGTCACCAGATGGTTACTATTATTGCAAGAATTTGATATTACAATTGTAGATAGACCAGGAAAAGAAAATGTAGTTGTTGATTTCCTTTCTCAGTTGACACCTGATGATGATACCCTAGTAGATGATTCATTTCCTGATGAATATCTATTTGCAGTTTCTGCTCACTCACCTTGGTATGCAGACATTGCTAACTACTTGGTTGCAGGGAAGTTACCACCACACCTATCCTACCGAGAGAAAAGAAGAATCATTCAACAAAGTGCTTGGTATAGTTGGATAAGTGGGTGTCTTTTCCATACAGGACCCGATCAAGAAATCCGAAGGTGCATTAGAGAATATGAGGTTTATGATCTACTAAAAGCTTGTCATGATGGCCCTTGTGGAGGGCATTTTGCTGATAAGAGAACAACACATAAAATTCTCAGGATGGGGTATTATTGGCCCTCACTTTTTAAAGATGCAAAGAAATATGTCTGGGCCTGTGATAGCTTTCAAAGAATGGGCCAACCTAATCATAGAGATGAAATGCCATTAAACCCCCAGATAGTACTTGAACCATTTGAAATATGGGCCTTATACTTTGTAGGACCCATTAACCCCCCATCCAATCAAAAAGTTTACATAGTGGTCTGCACAGACTATATGACCAAATGGGTGGAGGCTAAAGCACTCCATAGAGCGACCGAAGAAGCAGTTATATATTTCTTATTTGAAGACATATTCATCAGATTTGGAGTGCCAAGAGAATTAGTTACATATGGAGGACCTCCTTTCACTTCTCATGGTTTTAAAGCCACCCTTCAAAAATATCATATTCAACATAGAATGACTATAGCATACCACCCCCAAGCCAATGGACAAGTGGAAAGAAAAAATAAAGTAATAGAAGCCATTCTCACAAAAACAGTGAAGGAAAAAAGAAAGGATTGGTCTCACAGGCTCCCTGAAGCATTATGGGCCTACAGAACTACCTGGAGAAATACTACAGGATTCTCTCCCTATGAATTAGTCTATGGAAAGAGTTTTGTCTTTCCTGTGGAATTTGAAATCAAAACCTTAAGGACTTCTTTAGCTGTCAACCTTGATTTGACCGATGCACAGACAGCCAGGTTGCAGCAGCTTAATGAATTGGATGAAAAAAGACTAGATGTCATTCATCAGACAACTATGATTCAACAAGAAAGATCAAAATGGCATGACAAAACTATCAAGCATAAGCAATTCCAAAAAGGTAATTGGGCCCTACTGTATGAATCTCGGTTCAAAGAATTTCAAGGGAAACTACGTACAAGATGGCTTGGACCCTACGAAGTAGACACTGTTTCCCCCAATGGAATAGTAAGGCTCCTCACAATCAATGACTCTAAAACACTGTTACTTGTAAATGGTCATCGGCTCCATCTGTACCAACGCCCTATTTCCAAAAAAGATTTTAAGGCCACATGTGTGGCAGACTCTCATTACCTCTTTTTAGAGGGGGCTCCTACCCCTCATTACAATTAATTCTTTTAATTTAATTTCTTTAGTATTAGATTAGATTTCATTTACTAATAATCCTTGTCAAGAAATACCATGTTACAATTTATTTTTGTAGATTCTCGATCAAAGCAAAGGCCTACTAAGGAAGGACGATCTTACTTCAAGAAGAGAAAAACTCCCCCATTGTTGAAACACCACTGTTCAGCAACCCTTCGCCATTTCCTCATTGCTGAAACACCATTTTTCAACAACCCTTCTCGCCATTTTCCCCATTCCTGAAACACCACTATTTAGCAACCTTTCACTTTTTTTTCCCATTGTTGAAACACCACTATTCAACAACCCTTCGCCATTTCCCCATTGCTGAAACACCACTGTCAGCAACCTTTCATCATTTTCCCCTTGCTAAAACACCATGGTTCTGCAATTCTTCACATTTTCCATTGTTGAAACACCACTTCCATCAACCTTTCGCCATTTTTCCCATTGCCGAAAGTCCACTGTTCAACAATTTTTCACATCCTTTTCCTCATCGCTGAAACACTGATCAACAACTTTTCGCCATTTTCCCATTACCAAGACACCACTGTTCTTCAATTCTTTACATTTGCCCATTGCCGAAACACTATTGTTCAGCAATTCTTCACATTTTTCCATTGACGAAACAACACCATTCAACAATTGTTTCGCCCTTCTTTTTGTTGCTGAAACACCAACTTTTCAGCATTCTCTGTCAATAAGCTTTTGCGCTCTCATACTACATTTTGTCCTTCTAGTCAACAAATCCTTGATACAATTCATCTAACAAATCAAAAAGTCTCCGCCACGTCCACTACAGAACTATTATGGACATGCACTATACTTTGTTTGAAGTATGAATCAAAAGGTAAAGGTGAGGTATGTAAATTTTATGTAAATACAGTTAAGCCATAGTTAATGAGAAGATTCCAACTCATTATTACCACTCATGTAAAATCATTATTAGCTGCACTTGAAAGGGGGGGGAGGAAATATCAAACTTTTATACCATCATTTCACACGAATTAACCACCGCCATTCCTATTTACCATCCTTTCGTTTGCTTCACCACCATTTGCATGCCTTCACTCCAAAAACTCACTCTACACAGAAGTTGTTAATCGACTCTTTGACGGTGTATTTTACTGAGCTGTTAGCTATGGGAGGCTCTGTTATACATTACGAACCCACCACGATAGCCCTGTTAGAACTGTATCCAAAATCCTATCAAACTTTTATGCAGGCAGGATGGCTCAGTTATTTTCAGAGACTCCAAGGATTTGATCAACAACAAGTTCTCCAATTTGCTCAAAATCTCCAGGAAGACCATTCCATTGTTCAAGGGATTCAGATTTCAGTTATAGAAGAGGATATAGCGCAGGTTTTGGGTCTCCCTACCAATGGCCTTTGCTTGTTCAGCCGCAAACATATCATCTTGAATGCCCAGCAGGATTTCCTCTTGCCAGGGGAACAAATTGAACAGAAAGGTCAGGGTGTCCGACTCAACTCGTTGTCGCCTCCATGGCCGAAAGTTGCAAAATTCTTCAAACACTACCTTACCTGCGAAGGCCGGTACCAGGTAGTCTACCAGCACGATTTTGTCCTGTTGTCTCATTTACGACATAATAGATTGGTGAACATTCCTTATTATTTGATTGGTTGTCTTAAAAATATGTCGCACTACTGTAAAAAGGATAAAGATCCCACCCTTTCACTCACCCATCACCGTCTCGTTCAACTACTTATCCAAAAGGGTTTTGCCCAACAAAACCCTCCACTAAACAACCCACTTATAGATCCCCAAGAAGCCACTGAAATTCTTGAAAATCTTCAGGAACAACAACCACAAAACCCTCCAGACTCTCCAGAAATACCTAACAGTCTGCCTACAGACCCAATCAGTCCAACTAACCCCCCTACCATACCAGGCCCGCCCCACAATTTACCAGAATCATCCACTCCTGCCCTTCATATTCTTAGCGATGATTTTGAGCCAGGCAATTCTCCTTGTCCCGTCATTGAGGAAAAACCCCCACGTAAACGAAAGAAAATTCCTTTCTTTCCACCCTTTTTACAAAGAAAACGAACAAGGGCAGCCACTACTGCCACCACCTTAGACCCCCAACCCATCCGACTAATACCCCGTACACCTCTAACCTCCCAAATGCAAGAATATTTGCCTAATCCACCCACGGGCACTGAAACACAAGAACCAGACGCCCAGTATGTTGCGAAATCATCCATTTCAAACCCAGTAGCTAAAACACAAGAACCAACTACTCATTCAGTAGCTGAAACATAAGAACCAACTACTCATTCAGTAGCTGAAACACAAGAACCAACTACTCATTCAGTAGCTGAAACACAAGAACCAACTACCCATTTAGTAGCTGAAACACAAGAACCAGCTACTCATTCAGTGGATGAAACACAAGAACCAGCTACTCATTCAGTGGATGAAACACAAGAACCAGCCATAGCTGTCACACAAGAACTAGCTATAGCTGAAACACAAGAACCAGCTACTGATATTGATACTGAGATATAGGAATCAGAGGTCCAGGGTTTTGCAACATTACTTTCCTTACATCGAGAAGCTAAAACACAAGAATCAGATGTCGATCTTGTAGCTGCTCCATAAGAACCAGCTAGTGCGGCTGTGACTGCTACACAAGAACCAATCACCTCTCAACCAGAACCAATAATGGCCTTTGTCTTACAATAAAATGAGTTCCTAAAGTCTGAACTGGAAGCCTACAAGCAAGAGCTAGCCGCGGCAAAGGAAGCCTATGAGAAGGAACTTAATTTGTACACCCTAGCTCACATAGCGACCATGTCAGGGGGAACTACAACAGAGAATCTGTGTAGCAAATATATGTGCAGGAAATGTGGAGACATCTATTATCAAGCGAGCTACAAAGTAACTCAAATTCCAATGCCAGGAGCTTCCCCTGCACCTTCGACTTTTGCAGTCAAAGAAGAACACCCTGCTGTTACACAAGAATGTAATGTCCCCCACCTATTAGAGAGGTAATGAGGAGACTCAGTGGCCTGGGCACCCCCACTAGTTCATAGTCTCACACTGAAGGGGGGGAAAAGTCAAGAAGTTAAAAGTTATATTTTTAAGTTGACTTAAGAAAGGAAAAGGAAAGGAGTAAAAGATAACTCAACAGAAGAATAGAAGATTAACCCTGAGAGTTAACCTAACTCAA
>ML777810.1:933855-989733 GCA_009831015.1 Picea engelmannii
TTTTATGCTCGTTTCTAACTTTTGACATATACTCTTGTAATAAATGTCTCATACTATAGTGAATGTATTAAGTTTGTCTCAAAGAAAGCCAAGGTATGGAACTATTTGAAAAGGTTGATTCTGTAGCTCATTATAATTATCAATATTCGAATAGGGGCCCTTTAAATTTTGTTAAAATATAGGGGGAGTTTTTGGGGCCCAACATATAGCAACCAAGGGACCCCTTCCCAAGGGGATTCTTGAGATTTTCCATTCCTTGGAAACATTGGTTCCCCATTGATGGCTACTTTGAACATTCATAGATTGAATGTAGGACTACCGATTTGGTTTTGGGCCACTCTGAATGCCTTGAATTCTCTTGATCCTTATCAAATAAGAACCTTATGTCATGGGAGTTAGCGAAGTAGACTCCTCCTCCTTCTCCATATCCTAGTGAAAGTCCTACTACTAGTAAGCAAAAGTCTAAAAGAAAGAGGAAGAGGAAGAGTAAGAAGAATAATTAACCAACCTATGTTAGTCAAGTTAGAGATGTGCCACCATCCTCTACAAGTCATGATGTTAGAAAAATTCCAGTCACTGCAAGTCATACTAGAATCAAATCACGAGCCTCTACTAGTCATCTTGGGGACCAACAACCAGCCACTGCAAGTCATGCAAGAATATATTCACCAACCTCTATTGTTCATGTTGGATATCTCTCACCAGCCTATGCTAGTCATGTTGGGGGAAAGAAACCAGTCTATGTGATTCATCTATGAGTCATGTTGGGAGGGTAAGTCCAGTCACTATGAGTCATACTGGAAATAGTTCACCAACCTTTGTGCATGATGTTAGAGAACACCTACCATCCACTACAAGTCATGCGGGGAGTGTGAAACCAACCTTTGCTAGTTATTTTGGATTTATGTCAAAAACCTTTTTGATTCATGTTAAATACCAGCAACCAACCTCTACAATTCATGTTGGGACAGAAAGTCCAGTCACTCCAAGCCATACTGAAAATAGTTCACCAACCTCTACAAGTCATGTTGGGCATCTGCAACTAGCTAATGCAAGTCGTGTTGGGGAACGAGTTTAATCATTTCTAGTCATACTAGATAAACATCACAAACCTATGCAACTCATGTTAGGAGCATGTCACTGACCACTACAAGTCATGATGAGGGCATTGATACTATTGTGAATCCTAAGAGAATAGGATGTAAGACCAAGTTCCATAGTATCTTTGCAAGGGATATCACCTTACTCATTTATGCCCTGGTATTCTAGAGGTACTAAGATTGTGGTCCTTATCTGACAATCCTTTTAGTCCAGAGTCATCTTTAGTTTCCCAACAACCTATTCTACCATTGGTTGAGGAAGTGTTCGCACCGATGCAATATTCGGCTGATCCCACTCTTATTTTGTAGGGTTATGTGTTTCTTGACCATGATTTCTCGTAGCCTATCTAACCAGTAGTTGAGGAAGTGGTCGTGCTGATGCAATATTTGGACGATCCCACTCTTCTCTTGGAGAGTGACAAGTCTAACAAAGTGATTGAATTGATGCAATATTTTGCTAATCCCACTCTTATTTTGGAGAGTAATGTGACTTGCGTTTATGTACTTATCATTTTATGTTCAACACATTCTAAACAAGGGGTCTTTCCATTCTCTTTGAGTGCACTCCCTCCAAGTCTTAGGATGGGTTCCTTTTGTTAGTGCCAATTCTTGCAAGGGGGTGTTTCTCTCTGATTTCGGGCCCTTGGTGAAAACGCGTAGAAATGGGGTTTAATAACCCATCAAATGTGTTTTATTCAAAGGCCGCAGTCATGAGTGCCAAGCGCAACACACAGAAGGAATCCATTTCAGGCTTAAAATCAAGCGAGCAGGCATTTTGTTTTCAACAATGAGGATCCATAGATGGAACAGATCGACGATCATCGGGTAAGCTTGAGTCGTGGAGTTGCACAAGGTTTAGCGTATGGGCTCATCTCTTGTGGACAAAGTCACGAAATGGTCATTCGCAATTTTCACTACATGGCGCCTGATTAGGCTCGGTCTACATTTCGGCTACCGGGACTTCAAAATACATGTGGTTTTCTCCTCCACTGCATCAGGAATCGCCGAAACCCAAAACGCTAAATGTAAAATCCCCACAGGAGCCATTTCAAAATTCCGGCTACTGGGACTTTGGAAGACAGGGGGTCTCTCTTCCACTACATCGGGAAACCCCAAAACGTAAAATGCGAAAATAAATTTCGTCATTTTGGCTACCGAAACTTCAAAAGACAGGGAATCTCTCCTCCACTGCATTGAGAATTGCTGAAACCCGAAATGAAAAATGTAAAATCCCCCCAGGAGCCGTTTCGACATTCCGGCTACCAGGACTTTGAAAGACAAGGAGTCTCTCCTCCACTGCATCGGGAATCACCAAAACCCAAAACGCAAAATGTAAAATCCCCCCAGGAGTCGTTTCATCATTTTGGCTACCGAGACTTTGAAAGACAAGGGGTCACTCCTCCACTGCATCAGAAATCACCGAAACTCGAAACACAAAATGTAAAAGCCTCCTTGAAGACAGTTGCATGGCCCTGTGGTTACGTTGAGAGTGAAACCTGAAGAAATGAAGGCTGGCCTCCAAGCTTTGGAAAAAAAACATGTGGTCACTCTCTATGTATTCAGTCTCGTCCACCCTCCATGGAAGAAGTAGTTAATGAATATTGAGTAGCTGTTTGAGACCTCAGATTAATCCATAAATGGAAGGCATGGGAAGGGTCAGAAGAAGTCAGTTCATGGTACTCCGAAGGATAGTTTTCCTGCAGAAGCCATGTCGTCTGAAGCAGTGTCAGATAAGAAGCTATGTGTACAGTCTGAAGGAAGATCATGTGCATGTAAATCCTTAAATGAGGTAGCTCAGCTACCCTCCTGGGGCCAAGGAGGTGAATTGCTTTGATTATATATATTCAGTTTTGGTATTTTTGTAGGTATGGATGGTAGAGAAAAGCTCCTGACTGTAATGTTTTAATGAAGCATTGGTTTTCCTAGCTATGTATCTGTATATGAAATTTCCTTGTTTAATGTAAGGCATCTCTCTTTTTCATCTTGTTTTGATCTCATATTGAAAGGGTTCATGATTGATTGATTCACATGAATCGTCGTGGCTGTGTTATGATAAAGGATTTACTATAATGTTGTTATGTTCTTTTAGTGTTTATGTTTTTGAATATAAGAAGTTCTTGTGTTCAAAGTTTTCTTCTATGGGCTATTGGAAGCCTGATTCCTATAACAGTCCTTTTCATTTCTTCACAGAAGTCTTCCTCCTACTCACCCTTATTACAACTTACTGTCTGAAGTTGAACCAAGACCTCATTTGCTTGTGCATGCCTGGCCTAGTTTATGAGTTAGAGCGATATTGTTCTGAGTTTACTTCCATTCATCAACCTTTATCAACACATAATGACATAAACTGATGGGCCTTAGGCTTACTCCTGCTACAATCCAGGAGTGAATTCTAATGCCAACATTTCTGGTTCCACTGCCAAGGATGAAGTTGAAAATTTTCCCTGGGATTGAATGACATCGAGCCTCTGATTCTGAAGGTGCATCAGGCATCAGAGCTCTATGAGATTGCTATTGTGCACCTGGCGACTCCATTGTGACAACTCCACTATGGCGAGCCTGCTATTTTAGTTGTGGCTTCCAGAGGTAGACACACGCGGTCCCATCCACAACTGCATATAGCTACACCTGAAGCTGATCCGGAGGTGATTATTAGAAAAGGAAAGGCCTCTAAAGAAGAAACTTCCACCGCTGGACCAGGTAATTTTCCATCTCCTTCTGTAGAAACTCCATTTTCTTCTTCTTAGCTTCCTAGCAGACCTTTTTCTAAAGTTTCCCGTTTCCTGAATTTTGAAAGTGTTCCTACTGAGTTTTCCCCTCCTAGTCTGGGATTGGAGGGAGAAATCCTTGTCACTCCCCTCTCCCTTGAAGTTGTACCTTGGCGTAGACCCTGGACCACAGAAGATTTCCCCACCCCTAGCTTTACCACTCCTCCTCTTATTACTGTTGGTGCTATTGCACAGAGAGAAGCATCTGCTGACTCAAGCCCCTTAGCCTTCTCTCTAAATCCCCCATTGTTCCCCCTTTCACTTGGAAGTTCATTTCCAGTATCCCATGTTCGATCTTCTTCTCCTCTGAGCCTTCCTCCACCTAATATTCCTATGGCAGGAGCAAATCCCCCCATGACCAGAATGGAGGCTATAATATTTGTTAGGTATGCTCCCCCTTTGTTACCTCAGCCTCTCAACGCCCTTCCAGCAGATGGCTACCTTAAGCAGCTACCCAAGTTTACGGGCGAAGGGGACATAGTTGCAGAAGAACACCTTGAAGCCTTTTACAGTTTTACAGATGATCATGTTATCATGCATGCAGATGTATGGATGAGGATTTTCATCCATAGCCTTGAAGGTGAGGCTAGAAAGTGGTTTAGGGCCCTACCTCCTAGATCTATCGATGGGATTGAGGCTTTGTATAATGACTTTTTGAGACAGTGGGGAGACAAAAAACACTTCATGTATTCCATGACATAGTTTGGGTCTTTGAAGAGAAATGAAGGAGAGTCTATCTCTGACTTCTCCAAGAGATTCAATAAAATGTACAATAAGATCCCCGCTGAGATAAATCCCTTAGAAGCCTCTACCAAAATCACTTATGCTAGCGCTTTTGATCCTGATTTTTGCCTCCTGTTGAGGGAAAGGAGAGCAACTACTCTGGCTCACATGAAGGATGCAGCCGTGGAAGTAGAATATAACATATTGGTTGTTGATCGACTCGGGAATAAGGTTGATAGAGACATATCCAGGAAGATACCTAAAGCCTCCCCATCCAATTCCTCTCCCCTTCCCCTTCAGTCAGAAAAAGTAACTAAAGTGCTAAAGTCACTTTCGGATAGAATGGAAAGGTGGGATTTAGAAGGGAAGACCATGTACAAAAATCCCCAAAATACTGATAACAGAGGCTTCAGGAGGCCTAGAAACAATGTGCCATAGGATTTTCCAAGGGAAAAAAGGAGCAAAGATAGAGATGATCGGAGAATTCAAACCCCTCCCCAAGATAACCTAATTTCTCATGAGGAAGGAGAAGAGATAGATGAGCTCGATCTCGAAATTTACTATATTGAAGACACTTCCCCTTTTCCCCATTTGACTCAATCTACATATGAAGGATCCCTTATGAACATTCAAATCAATGAGTGGATTAAAGGGGAAAAGGCCAACAACACTCCTAACAGATATCATCTCAAGTCAAATAAGAAAGACGAGAATTTTGATAGCCATGATCATCCCCTCATAGCGGAAAGACCTACTAAACCTGCAACCATCACTACTAAGGAAAAGAAAACTCAGAATACTTCGCCAATAGCCAAAGAACCTATCTATGAGGTAAGGGAAGATCCTAAGACTCTTTCCTCCTTTAGTTTTGAGCATGAAATTCAAAAGATTAGAATTCCCATACCCCTCTCAGAACTAGTTAAAAATGAAGATTTCAAAAGGTCCCTCTCCAAACTGCTACAATCTAAGTCCCCCTAGCCCTCCATAGACTCAGTAAATCTTCAATATGAAAAGCCAACAGTCATCCTAGGTCCCATTGTAGAAGACAGATATGATTCATCCCCTCCCTTCTACACATCCTTGAACATACATGATATGGTGTTGCATAATTGCCTCATGGATTTAGGATCTTCCCACAACCTTATGCCCAAAATAGTCATGGAAGAATTGGGACTGGAAGTGAAAAAGGCTTATCATGATTTATACTCTTTTGATTCAAGGAGGGTGCAATTCCTTGGAGTCATCAAAGACTTGGTGGTCTCTTTATTTCAGCTGCCAATGAAGAGTGTGGTCATGGACATTGTAGTAGCTGATGTTCCCCCCAAGTTTGACATGTTGTTGTCAAGATATTGGATTAAAAAACTTGGAGGGACATTACAGATGGATCTCACATATGCCACCATTCTAGTCTTTGGAGGGGAAAACAGGAGGTTGTACAGAGAAGCTAAGCTAGCCTACATTATTAGTGATGAAGAAGACCCCACCAATCACCCTATCTTTTCACTTGACATTGATTTGGGGTCTAGCTTATTGCAACTCACTGATACTCCTGAAGCCCCTTTTCAAATCAGAAAGCAACCCATATTTATTCATGAGATACCTCCTCCAACCACCTTTGTTTGGAAGATGTTCTTTTATGGAGCTTCTTCTAGCAAAGGCGCTGGCGCTGGAGTGGTTTTTGTGTCACCTTGTCAGGAAACCATATCCCTATCATACAAGCTAGAATTTGAAGCTACCAATAATGTGGAAGAATATGAAGCTCTTGTTCTGGGTTTAAGGGCTGCAAAAGAAATGTGAATTGAGGAGGTAGAAGTGTTCGGAGATGATGAGTTGATCATCCAGCAATTCATAAATGCTTATTGGGCTAAGAATACTTGGCTCAGGAGTTACAAAAATGAGGTGTGGCACCTGATTGATAATTTATTCTCAGCGTTCAACATCTCTTTTATTCCAAGAGAGGAAAATACTTTGGTCGATTCCTTAGCTATCTCAGCTAGTCTGTTCAGGATCCCTCTGCCGCCTAAGATTAAATATGATGTTGAGATAAGATATAAGCCATCTGTCCCAAACAATATCAAGTATTGGAAGGTATTCGAAGATGATCTTGAAATCAAAAAATTTCTTCAGTCTGTCGATGAATTTTCCACACTGCACATTGATCAGGATCTTGATCTCGAAAGTCACCCTCACCCTGATATATTTTTAAATAAAATTGCTAATCACCATATTATTCATTTTCCTAGCAATCACATTCAAAAGGGAATAGTCCCTCTAGAAAGACTGTTCAATGGAAATGATGTGGCAGTAAAGCGTAGGTTTTCAAATGGATATGTTGATACAGCGGAGTGCAACATCGACACATAGGAGGAGCCCAAGTTTGTCAAGTTGTCAAGAAGTTTGACCAAAGAACAAAGGGCCGAATATTCCAAGTTATTAAGAGAATTCGCTATTGTGTTTGCATGGACCTATGAAGACCTCAAGACATATGATAAATCTATCATTGAACACAAGATCCCACTGAAGGAAGAGGCTAATCCATTTAGGCATAAGCTAAGACAGATAAATCCCATGTTATTGCCTGTCATGTAGAGAGAAGTGAAGAAGTTGTTAGATGCCCAAATCATTGTCCCCTTGAGATATTCTGAGTGGGTGGACAATTTGGTCCTGGTGAGGAAGAAAAGTTGAGAAATCAAGATCTGTGTTGATTCCATGAACTTGAACATGAGCTCAAAGAAAGATAACTATCCCTTTCCCAACATGGAACACATATTGCAGAGGGTAACTGGTGCATCTAGGATATCCATGATTGATGGTTTTTCTGGCTATAATCAGATATCAATCATGCCTAAGGACAGAGAAAAAACATCCTTCGCCACTCCTTGGGGGACATTCATGTATGACAAAATGCCTTTTGGATTAATGAATGCAGGAGAAACATTTCAGCGAGCCATGGACATAGCCTTCATCAGGGAGAAATATCAGTTTGTGGTGATCTATGTGGATGACATCACAGTCTTCTACAGGTCTGATAAAGAGCACCATTGTCACTTGAGGAAAGTTTTTTTGAAATGTTGGAGGTTTGGCCTATCCTTAAATCCCAAGAAATATGTGTTTTCTATTAAGGAGGGGAAGTTGTTAGGCCAAATAGTATCAGCAGAGGGAGTGAGAATTGATCCCAGCAGGGTAAAGGAAACTCAGACCCTGTCACTTCCTAGGTCCAGAAAGGAAGTTCAGGTTTTTTTAGGGAAGATTAACTTTCTGAGGAGGTTCGTCTCAAATTTTGCTGAGGTGGTGAAACACATCACAGCCATGCTCAGAAAGGGAAATCAAGTAAAATGGACTGTTGAACCCAGGGAATCTTTTGTCCAAATAAAAAAGGCATTGACTGAGGCACCTATGTTGATCAGTCCTAATTATTCCAAGGATTTCCTAATTTTTTCTTTTGCTTCTTTTGATACAGTAGCAGCGGTCTTATTGTAGAAAAATGAGGAAGGGTGAGAGCAACCCATTTCCTTCTTCAGTAAGGCATTAAGACATGCAGAAATCAGGTCTGAGATCATGGAGAAGTAGGCCTATGCCTTGGTGAAAGCTCTCAAATATTTCAGAGTCTATGTCTTTCACTCAAGAGTGACTACATACGTTCCTTCAGCCTCTGTGAAAGACATCCTTATACAACCTGACATAGATGGGAGAAAAGGTAAATGGATTTCCAAGATCCTTGAGTTTGACCGGAGATAAAGCCCACCAAGTTGGTTAAAGGGAAGGGTTTAGCCAAGCTGCTGGTTGAATCCAATTGTAAGGCCTTGGGGGTTAGCTTCATCAACGCTTTCTCGGGAAATCAGCAAGCTGAGTCATCCAACAAAATATTTTGGGGTGGATTATCACTAGAAAAATGCACCTGGTACAGAGACATTTTGTATTTTCTGCAAGAGTTGAAGCCTCTTGATGGAATGAAAAAAATCAAGGCAAGAGATTTAAAGCTCAAGGTGGTTATATATTTCCTTATTGACCAAGTATTGTACTGGAGAGACTCTCTAGGGGTGTTTCTGAGGTGTCTAAACCCACAAGAGGCCCATAAATTTATGTTTGTTTTCCATAGAGATCTTTGTGGAGGGCATCATTTCTGGAAGACCACAGCCCACAAAATTATCAGGGTTGGGTACTACTGGCCCACCTTATTCAATGATGTATGAAGAGAAGTCAGAGCTTGCATCAAATGCCAAAGGTTCTCAGGAAAGCAGTAGCTCAAATCTCTGCCACTAAATCCTGTAGTAGCTTCAACACCCTTTCAATAGTGGGGGTTGGACTTCAGTGGAGAAATTCATCCTCCTTCAAGTGGCCAACACAGGTGGATCCTAACTGCAATGAACTATTTCACCAAGTGGATAGAATTCGCCCCCTGTTATAACCCTAATTTTCACCATACATGCTTACCTGGCATCAGGTCATCTCAGATCCATTCCTTGCCAAAAGCACTATTGAACAATTCTTTAAAAAACCTCTTTTATAAGGGCCCACGTGCTCTACTCCATTACTGCATGTGTGTACGCGCTAGATGGCCTAAAAAAACCTACATGGACTGACAAAAGCACGAAAAAAGGAAATTTGTCGACGAAACACGGAGCTTTGGGTGTGTTAACTGAAACTCCCAGCCATGCATGGCTGAGGGTTCATCCAAATACCTAGCTTCTTCTAGCCTATAAAAGAAGGGATAGGGGTCCCATTTGGAGGAGGAAAAAGATAGCAAATAAACTCTGCCCAATTTCATATTCCCATTGTCCCAACCCTTTATCCATCCTTGTGCAAGAAGAGATACAAAGCAAAGAAGTTGGAGGACATTTGAAGAGGAGCGCAGGATCAAGATTCACAGAGCAGTGGCCGGTATTGACATTTGTAAGTTGATTCATTTAAAGTAATAAAGAAATGATTTTCCCATCCCACTTTATGAGTTCTTCATAATACATTAAATATATGTTTGAATATCTAACCCATTAGTCTATAGGTAAAATTCATGTGTAGTTTGTTGCTTGTTTTGCATATAGGTCATCTTTGAAAGGAGGATTGCTAACAAGTGATCGAGCAGGAGGAAGGATCGACATCAAACATCCAAGACAAGGTATGTTGGTCTAAACCATGTATTTGCTGAAAAGGAATGGGGTTTAAGTCTAGGGACGAAAGTAGAAAGTGCATTTCTTTTGGTCATATCTACATGCATAAGATAACCCTATTTGCTAGTCTGTAAGGGGATTTCTCTCACAACACCCCCACCAGGAGTGCTTCACACAAGGTAATTATCAGCTTCCTAGAGGATATCATAGCCAGATTTGGCCATCCCAATAGAATTTTCACTAATAATGTTGCTTCTTTGAAGTCTGAGCCTCTGGTTAAGTTATGTGAGCAGTTCGATATTTCACTAATTCACTCCACTCCCTATTATCCTCAAGGAAATGGACTGGCAGAATCTTCCAATAAAAGTCTAATCAAACTCATTAAAATATTATTGGAAGACAATAAGAGGGCTTGGGATTCAAAGCTCAAATTCGCTCTATCGGTCGATCGAGTGACAACAAAGAAGTCCCTGGGCACCTCACCTTTTCAACTTTTTTATGGGATAGAGGTTGTGTTTCCCACTCATCTCTCTTTACCTATCGCAAAATTATTTCAAGATCATGAAGAAGAGCCAGACCATATGGTCAGAAGAATTCATCAAGTGGTGGAAGTGCAATAGGTCAGGGAGCATGGAATGGACATAACTCATAGTCATCAGCAGAAGACCAAGCAGGTCTTTGATAGGAAGGTCAAGAAGGAGGAATTCAAGCTGGGAGATTTGGTGTTTAAGTGGGATGCACCCAGGCAGGATAGGGGAAAACACATCAAGTTTTATGCCCTCTGGATCGGGCCCTTCAAAATATCTGAAGTATTCTTAAATAACACATACAGGTTGCAGGATTTGGAGGGTGAAGAAGTTTTTAACGGCCCAATAAATGGTCTTTTCCTGAAGAAATGTTTTTTTTTAGCCTTAGACAGCTCCTCTGTTTTTGTAAATATTGCTTTTTATTTTTGCTTATTTTCGACTTAATAAATGACTCCATAGCCCAACATAAGGCAACTGCAACTGTAGAAGGAGTTCTTAGAGAATCGCAGGGATGACTCTATCCCCCATGGAGCCTAATGTTAGCACCAATTCTTGCAAGGGGGTGTTTCTCTCTGATTTCAGGCCCTTGGTGAAAATGCATAGAAATGGGGTTTAATATCCCATCAAATGCGTTTTATACAAAGGCCGCAGTCATGAGAGCCAAGCACAACACACAGAAGGAGTCCATTTTGGGCTTAAAATCAAGCGAGCAGGATTTTTTTTTTCAACAATGACGATCCATAGATGGAACACATCGACGGTCATCGGGTAAGATTGAGTCGCATATTTTCATGAGGCTTAGCATATGGGCTCATCTCTTGTGGCCAAAGTCATGAAATGGTCGTTCGTGATTTCGACTACATGGCGACTGATCAGGCTCGGTCTGCATTTCGGCTACAGGGACTTCAAAAGACAGGGGGTCTCTCCTCCACTGCATCGGGAATCACCGAAACATGAAATGTAAAATCCCCCCAAGAATCATTTCGGCATTCTAACTACTAGGACTTTGAAAGACAGGGGGTCTCTCTTCCACTGCATCGGGAAACTTAAAAACGCGAAATGTGAAAATCCGTTTCGTCATTTTGGCTACCAGAACTTCAAAAGATAGGGGGTCTCTCCTCCACTACATTGAGAATCACCGAAACCTGAAACCTAAAATGTAAAATTCCCCCAGGAACCGTTTCGGCATTCCAGCTACCGGGACTTTCAAAGACAAGGGGTTGCTCATCCACTGCATCAGGAATCATCGAAACCTAAAATGTGAAATGTAAAATCCCCCTAGGAGCTGTTTCGACATTCCAGCTACTGGGACTTTGAAAGACAAGGGGTCGCTCCTTTATTGCATTAGGAATTTCCGAAACCTGAAACATAAAATGTAAAAGCCTCCTTGAAGATAGTTGCATGGCCCTGTGGTTACGTTGAGAGTGAAACCTAAAGAAATGAAGGCTGGCCTCCAAGATTTGGAAAATCGACATGTGGTCACTCTGTATGTATTCAGTCTCGGCCACCCTCCATGGACGAAGTAGTTAATAAATATTGAGCAGGTGGTTGAGACCTCAGCTCAATCCATAAATGGAACACATGGGAAGGGTCAGAAGTAGTCAGTTCGTGGTACTCCGATGGATATTTTTCCTACAGAAGCCATGTCATCTGAAGAAGTGTCAGACAAGAAGCTGCGTGTACAGTCTGAAGGAAGATCATGTGCACATAAAGCCTTAAATGAGGTAGCTCAGTTACCCTCCTGGGGCCAAGGAGGTGAATTGATTTGAGTATATATATTCAATTTTGGTATTTTTGTAGGTATGGATGGTAGAGAAAAGCTCCCAACTGTAATGTTTTAATGAAGCACTGGTTTTCCTGGCTATGTATTTGTATATGAAATTTCCTTGTTTAATGTAAGGAAACTCTCTTTTTCATCTTGTTTCGATCTCATACTAAAAGGGTTCATGATTTATCGATTCACATGAATCATCATGACTGTGTTATGATAACGGATTTATTATAACGTTTTTATGTTCTTTTAGTGTTTATGATTTTGAATATAAGAAGTTCTTGTGTTCAAAGTTTTCTTCTACAGGTTGTTGGAAGCCTAATACCTACAACAACCCTTCACATTTTTTCACAGAAGTGTTCCTCCTACTCACCCTTATTACATCTTACTGTCTGAAGTTGAACCAAGACCTCATCTGCTTGTGCATGCTTGGCCTAGTTTCTGAGTTAGAACGATATTGTTCTGAGTTTACTTCCATTCATCACCCTTTATCAACACATAGTGACATAAACTGATGGGCCTCAGGCTTACTCCTGCTGCAATCCAGGAGTGACTTCTTACGCCAACACCTTTGATTGGAATGACCTTTTTGAGCCTCTCCTTCCTTCTTCTACATATTTCCAAATAATGGTTAAAGTTAATTCAACTAGAATTCACCGATGTATTATATATGAAGGTGGCTCTGCCATTATTTTACCCTCCTCGAATTATCAATCTTTGGGTTCTCCCAAGCTTGTGTCAACTACCAGTGGGTTGTTGGCTTTCGAAAAAATACCTAGTAAATGTTTGAGGATTCTTCCTCGGTTTCCTATCATAGTAGGTTGGAATATTTTCCTAGTAGATATTTTAGTGGTTCCAATCCCTTTCGAATTCAATATGTTTATTTTGTGGGATTATGTATATGCAATCAATGTTGTAGTGTTTATGCTCTTTTGTGTGATGCATTTCCCTCATAATGGAAGCATTCTCACTATTTATAATATTTCATCTGATAATCACCATCCTAGTTCATTTTTAGCTCAAATTTATCCTTTGTATGTTCCTAGTGTTTGAATAGACTCTTCCCCACCATGGGTGAATTATGTGGCGTATTATCCTCGATGTTCAATTTCTTCTGAGAAGGATCCTTCACAGTCATGTTCTCCTTCTCAAGACAAGGTCTGGACAATTGATCATATGATGTATCCAATGGGGGTATGTGAGACTTCAATTTACCCTTTTGGCCTGATTAATGTGGTGTTTCCACTTGAGTATGATCTTATTATTTTTGATACCTCAAGCTCTAGTATTGGTGAATCTTCAAGTCCCAGTTTCTTGGATGTTGAATTGTCTTTTGATGAGGTTGTCCTTGAAGCTATGATTATGTATTTTTGAACTCTTCCTGGAATGGAATATTTATGGTTTGTTTACCAAAGAATCCCTTGGCCTGAGCCTATTTATGTTCTCTACTTGGAGAAGTACTATGCATAAGATACAAGGCTAAGCAATGCTTTGTACATATTGTAATTTTAGGGTTTCGTGTTTCCAAGTTTTGTATTCCATAGAAAATGTTATTATCATAGGTTTCCATATTGGGTTTATTAACTTATGGGTGAGTGTTATTGGTATTATATACATGACTTTCAATTTTTTTCTGTTACCCATGATTTTGGTCGTCATGATGATGTATTGATGATGGTGTACTCAGGATCTTCATAAGAACTTTCTCTTGAGAAAAGTTAATTTCATCTCTTCCCAGAAAACTCCTTTTTGAAGAAGGTTTGTAGGCTGCTAATATATTAGGGTGCGAGAATGACCCATTCTCGCAGGCTTCCTTAAGCCAGGGTGTGAACTTCTAGCACTGTGTTGAATAGCTAGGGTGCGAACTCATCCTAAAGCATGGAAAAAGATGAATTCTCAATGTTTCTAGAGGGGAATATTCTAGAAGAATGGGTTGGCATTCGAATGGTTATCCTTGTACTGGATTCCCTGATATTGTGGGATCATTCTTATCTAAGTAACTATCTAATTCTCTCTTATATATTGAGGGAATTCTCATGGAAAAGGTTAAGTAAGATTCATTGGAGAATTGGTGAAAGAATTGTGTGAAGGACTTATCTTGAACAGTAGCTTGGAGACTCTAGCAAGTCTATCAAAAGGATTTGATCTTCTTCATGCAAGGATTGAGAAAGTGTGTGTGTTGGAGACAAGATCCATTGAAAGGAAGCTTGCGACATCAAGGCAATCAGGTTGTAATCTTTACTTTCAATTAATATGATACAGTGGCATGTCCCTTTCCCATAAAGCTATTCTCACTTTATTGTGTAATTCCTTGATCAGACACATAAGTTGACAGTTGAATATATTGTGCTATCTTCACTTTGGTTGGGTTGTGCTGTCTTGGTCTTGACCTCATGAGAGCACCAGAGTGAAGTAGGAGCAAAAGAGACCCTAGGAAGTGATATAAAGGTATGTTACTTGTTCCTTCCTACTAGCTAAGTCAATGGTCAAAACTTAGGGAAAGAGTCATGTCCTGTCCTGTTTTGTTCTAGATCCAGGTGGATCTAGGGAGATCTGTTAGTGTCCGCACCTACCGATTAGTCCAATAACAAAATTGGCGACTCCACTGGGGAAATAACCTGTTTTCTTGTGGTTTTTGGTATTTTTCTGTGGCCATTTTCTCTTGTTTTACTTTTCTCCATTCATATCAATCTCTGAGTCTTCAGGATACCCTGATAGACCCTCTGGGTCTAGAGGCCTCTTCAAATTTTGTGTCATTTTCCAAAAATTTGACTAAGTTTAGACATTCTCGCACTGCACTTCACACTAGCCTGTGAGAATATATAGAGTTCACATCTTGCCTTTAGGTTCAATGCAAGGTTCTCGCACTCTGATCAAGGGCCACCTGCGAGAATCACTAATTCTCGCACTGTGTAATATTGCTAGTCTGCGAACTCATTTTTTCAAACTTTTGGATTTGAGTGTTGGCATCTTCAACTTCCCAGATAAGTCTAGGTGCCTCATACGAGTTTCTTGGACCATTGATTGATGTCTTTCTTGTCTTCATTTTCATGCATGAACAGTCTTAGGATTTCAAAGGCTTTTCTTGTCACTTTTGTCTAGACTTTCGTTTCTTGACTTTTCTTGGCATAGCCATACTCTCTGATTTTGGAATCTGAGTGTGCTTGTTTGGTTAAGGACCGACGATCGGTTGAAAGTTGAGTTTCTTGGTCTTTATCATTTTCCCATTGTTTGAAAGATCACTTTTGTTATGCGATTCAAAAGACTAGATTGGTTTGGTTCTTATTTTTGTTTTCATTGAAAGAGAAGTTTGGGTTTTTGTCATTGCTTGTTCATTGGTTTTTTATTTTCTGTACTCTCACTATCATAGTGTGGGTCCTTTTTGAAAAGTGAACAAAAGTTTTTCTTTCAAAAAATCATTTTCGTCTTCAAAAACATTGAAAATCAATTGTTGAAATTCTTGAAAAAGACACGATAGAGAATTGTTATTGATGCGTGATTTGTTGCATTTACTTTTTAAAGGAAATTGTGTTTTGTAGTTCACAGTTTGATCTGGAAAACTTCTCTCTCCCTCCCATACATAGGATTCATTGAACGAAAATCGATATATTTTTCATTCTCATCCATGCATCGTTGGGTCAGAGTCATACAACATAAGTTTCATCTTTGTTTCCTTTGAGTAAACAACAGCTCTTAATAACACTGCGCAATTGTAAAATTTATCTAGTAACTCTTTTCTAGGGCTCTATTACACCAACATTTAGCTAGGCTAGCGCTTTGGAGTAGGAAGAGAGATACACTCTCCAAAAGCACAAAACACACTATAGAATCTTGTGTTAGGGAGTGTTAAATTCCATTTGCAACATCTTGTCCTGGGAAGCCCTTTTCACACAAGGGTCAAGCACGAGGTTGCATTGGTATTGGCAGAGTTACTCACCCTGCTTTGTTGATATCAGTGTAGAGATTGCACATATTACGAGGATCACTCGGAGGTATACCCACAATGATGAGTGGAATCCTTTTGAGTTTATTTTGGGCTAGATACCCTACCCTTGCGTGTGGATCGGACTGTGGACTGTCCCCCCAGGCTTTATTGTTGTTGGTGGTAACCTTAGTTGCCTATCTTTCTAGGTTCTTACACGAGGTGACTGTGAAGGGGAAAGTCTTCACGGTACCTGGAATTGACATTGACCAAACTCACTCGGGCTCCTTGGAGGGTATACCCATGATTATGTTAAAAAAATTTAGATCCCAACCCAGTTTCAGTCTCACTGATTTTTCAGCCAAAGTTAAATGCCAAAACACCAGTTTTAGCACTGTTTCAGCATATGTCTCAACACTGTTTCAGCATATGTCTCAGCACTGTTTCAGCATATACTCAGCATTGTTTCAGCATGTACTCAACACTGTTTCAGCATGTACTCAGCACTGTTTCAGCACTGTTTCAGCATATGAAACAACGGTGTTTCAGCATATAAAAACTTAACAGAAAATAAACTTCAGAACTGAAACATGAGGATTCTGAACATCGTTTTCAACGCAGAAATAAAATATCAGCAATATGCAAAACTCAGAAAATATAGACACAAAGATTTCCGGTCTAACTTCGACCCTGGAAAAACCCACAAGGGGAAAACCAGTGAGAGAGGGCTTTGTATTATTTATGAGCTTCTGAGAAATTCTTTTACAGCATATTCATCTTTAGAAATTTACACAAACATATCTGGACATTCCTGTAGCTTTGCTCCTCGATTTCTGTCCCAGAAATCCGTACAACTGTACGGTTTCCCCAGCAATTAATGTTGTACAGACTGTCCCAAAATTTGTGCCAAAACTCTGCTAAGACTGTACAGAAAACCCAACATGAACAACTCCTTGTAAACTGTGATGTACGGCCCCCAAGATTCGTGCCAAACAATATGGATTGTATGGAAATACACTCAGAAATATATTACAGCAATTACCTCAATTTCTGTGCCAACAAATGTTGTATGGCAGCCTTGGAATGCATGCCAATACTCTCAGAAATTGCAGCTGCTATCCTTCTCAATTTCTGTGCACATTACATGCTGTACGACCTCCACAAATCTGTATGGTATGGCCTGTTCTTCCTTGTTGTCTGAAATCCATACTTCTCTTTGCCTTGGGGTGCATGCTCTCCTTCAGCAAATGCTGTCTCTTTTCTCAGCTCGACCTCTCTCTTATTCTTGGCATCTCACCAATGCTCTGACCTTGGCATCTCACCAAAGGTCCCTTCTCTTGGCATCTCACCAAGAGTCTCTTCTCTTGGCATCTCACCAAGAGTCTCTTGATCTTGGCATCTCACCAAAGATCCGACCTTCGCATCTCACCAAAGGTCCCTTGTCTTGCTCTCTCTTGTTCTCTCAACAAGAATGCTGCAACTTCTCTTTCTCTTGGAATCTCACCAAGAGCCTCTTGGCATCTCACCAAGAGTCTCTTTCTCTCTAAACAATACTTCTGCTTCTTACCCAAGAATGGGTGTGCCCTCTTGCCTTAGTCGACCTCATGAGGGAAGGTGAGGATTTTTCTAATCTAACGACTGAGATTAGATTACATGGGTGGCTGAGATTTGGTGTCTCTTCACTCACTCTCACTTTAATCATAAAGTCACCTTTTAATTTTCATCTCACAAATTAAATGAATAGGACCCACATTAGGCACTTTCTCCCCCTTAGGCACCTAGGGAAGAGAAACACTTGCCTTGGTACATTATTTTAATTAAAAATTTAACATTCCCTCATACCGAGGAAAGTGTTACTCAACACTCCAAGCTTGTCCCTAAAAAATACAAACTTGCCCCTGTTCAATGATTTCTTCAGTCTACACACATGAGACTCTCTCCCATGCACCTCAGGCTTCTTCCCAGAGAAAGCCTCCTTAGGAGTCATGCTCCCCACAGCCCTGTGAGGACTCCTGTTCTGCAAATAAACTGCAGTGTAGCATGCCTCAGCCCATAGAAATAGTGGCAGCTCCTGATCATGTAACAAGGCTCTCACAGCCCCAACAATGGACCTGTTATTCCTCTCAACAACCCCATTCTGTTGCGGGTTGTAAGGAACAATCAACTCCCTCCTGATGCCCTCTCCTACATAGAAATCCATAAACTCCTTGGAGGTATACTCACCCCATTGTCCCATCTTAGGACTCTGGTTTTCTTCCCTGTCTGGTTCTTCACAAGAGATTTGAACTCTTGAAACGGACTGAAGACCTGTTCTTTGGTCTTCATGAAGAAAATCCCAGACTTCTGAGAGAAGTCATCAATGAATACAACATAGTATAGGGATCCATTCAACGATGACAAAGGTATCGGGACACATACATATGAATGTATAAGATCAAGTATCCTTGCTGCTCTACTGTCACTGCTCGAAAAAGTAGTCTTGGTGTACTTTCCCAAGATACACCCCTTGCACAACTCATGGTGCTCTGAAGTGAAATCTGGAACTCCCGTCACCAACTCCCTTAGAACTCGCAAAGCCCCATGGTGAAAATGTGCCATCCTCCTGTACCATATCTCACATAGGTCATTGTTGCTGCTGGTAGAATGAATCAATGCTCTCACTGGATGGAACAAGAACTTATACAGCCTCACATGTCTAGTACCAATCGCTTTGGCCGAAGTGATGCTAGACCCTATGGGGAAAAGAAGCACCTTCCCATCATGGAACAAGACCTCATAGCCCTTCTCCTCAATAGTAGAAACTAACACAAAGTTCTTCTTCAAGCCCAGAACATAAAGAACCTTCGTCAAAATCATGGGAGGCAAAGACTCCCTCCAAAATGATACGGTCCCACAACCAGCCACCTTGACCTCCCAGTCATCTCTAAGCACTACCTCTGCATCTCCACACTGTGTAAGATCTATCAAGTGCTCACGAACTACTTTCATAAGGTGAGATGCACCACTATCAATATACCAAGTATCGGGAGTAGTGGTCCTCAAGGATAGACACACAATCAAGGAAAATTCCTTGTTAAACTTGGTGGAAATCTCTTCCACCTCTGCTGAAGCTGTTGTTTGTCTCGACCTTGGCATATCACCAAAGGTCCCTCCTCTTGGCATCTCACCAAGAGTCTCTTGATCTTGGCATCTCACCAAAGATCCTCTCCTTGGTCTCTCACCAAGTGACTTCCTCTTGAAGTGACTGTTGTCCCAACTTTCTGTCTGCTGAAATTTCTGCCTCTCTTCAACTCAGCTCTGATACCATGTTAGAAATTTTCAGATCCCAACCCAGTTTCAGTCTCACTGATTTTTCAGCCAAATTTAAATGTCGAAACTCCAGTTTCAACACTGTTTCAGCATATGTCTCAATAGTGTTTCAGCATATGTCTCAGCACTGTTTCAGCATATACTCAGCACTATTTAAGCATGTACTCATCACTGTTTCAGCATGTACTCAACACTATTTCAGCATGTACTTAGCACTGTTTCAGCATATGAAACAACGGTGTTTCAACATATAAAAAATTAATAGAAAATAAACTTCAGAAATGAAACATGAGGATTCTGAACATCGTTTTCAACGCAGAAATAAAATATCAGCAATATGCAAAACTTAGAAAATATAGACACAAAGATTTCCAGTCTAACTTCGACCCTGGAAAAACCCACAAGGGGAAAACCAGTGAGAGAGGGATTTGTATTATTTATGATCTTCTGAGAAATTCTTTTACAGCATATTCATCTTCAGAAATTTACACAAACATATCTGGACATTCCTGTAGATTTTCTCCTCGATTTTTGTCCCAGAAATCCGTACAACTGTACAGCTGCCCTAGCAATTAATGTAGTACGAACTGTCCCAAAATTTATGCCAAAATTTTGCTAAGACTGTACAGAAAACTCAACATGAACAGCTCCTTGTAAACAGTGTTGTACGACCCCCAAGATTCGTGCCAAACAATACGGACTGTACGGAAATACACTCAGATATATATTACAGCAGTTACCTCAATTTCTGTGCCAACAAATGTTGTACGACAGCCTTGGAATGCATGCCAATACTCTCAGAAATTGCAGCTGCTGTCCTTCTCATTTTCTGTGCACATTACATGTTGTACGACCTCCACAAATCTGTATGGTATGGCCTATTCTTCCTTGCTGTCTGAAATCCATACTTCTCTTTTCCTTGGGATGCATGCTCTCCTTCAGCAAATGTTGTCTCTTTTCTCAGCTCGACCTCTCTCTTGTTCTTGGCATCTCACCAATGCTCTGACCTTGGCATCTCACCAAAGGTCCCTTCTCTTGGCATCTCACTAAGAGTCTCTTCTCTTGGCATCTCACCAAGAGTCTCTTGATCTTGGCATCTCACCAAAGATCTGATCTTGGCATCTCACCAAAGGTCCCTTGTCTTGCTCTCTCTTGTTCTCTCAACAAGAATGCTGCAACTTCTCTTGCTCTTGTCATATCACCAAGAGCCTCTTGGAATCTCACCAAGAGTCTCTTGCTCTCTCAACAAGACTGTTGTTGCTTACCCAAGAATGGGTGCGCCCTCTTGCCTTGGTCGACCTCATGAGGGAAGGTGAGGAGTTTTCTAATCTAACGGCTGAGATTAGATTAGATGGGTGGCTGAGATTTGGTGTCTCTTCACTCACCCTCACTTTAATCATAAATTCACCTTTTAATTTGCATATCACAAATTAAATGACTAGGACCCACATTAGGCACTTTCTCCCCCTTAGGCACCTAGGGAAGAGAAACACTTGCCTTGGTACATTATTTTAATTAAAAATTTAACAGATTATGTGTGGGATCTTGCACCAGGGTGTAAGTCCATTAAGAAAGTCATCAGCGTAACTTTTCCACCCTATCCCTGCCCCTTATCATCTCGTTGTTGCGACGTTGGATTTCACCACCAACTAGTGACTTCGAAATTAGAATGTCTTGTTTGCTTGGTGTTGCTTCCTAGATTTTGTTTACTAGCGTGTGTTGTTTGTTTCTCAGAGTTGGCCATAAGCTTTTCTTTGTGAAGTTTGTCACTTGTTTACAATAGCTCCTCCATGTCGTTCACGTAGAATGTAGGGTTTATATCTAGAGCACCTAGATGGTTCTCAACCCTTGCCTATAAGTACACCTAAGGGCTCTCCTTGGCCAAGTGAAGTCGCAGTCATCACCACGCCACAAGTGGAATGCACTGACTCTCTAGAACATTTTCGAATTACAAATACACAAGATCAGGATTTTTGACTTCACCCTGATCCTGAGCAACCGTTTATGCGACTGAACTCTTCTGGAGAATTAGTTGTTATGTCTTCTAGATCGCCAGTTGGACCCTTTCCGGGCATAGAAGGCCAAGATGTTTTTTTGTCTACAGGTGTTTTCCACCGGGACCTTTTTGGTCCAGGTTCACCTGTGATTTCCGAAATCAATCCACCCGTGATTTCCAAAATCTCTAGTCCAGAGATAGTACCGTTGACTACTGCCTATCACTTTACCGTCCCTGCCGAAATGGCCCATCTCATAGATACTACGAGTGTTCCAACCGGGTTTACTACTATTAGTCTTTCTCCCATCAACACACCGCGAACGCCCAACGTCACTCTGACACTACCACCCAGATACCGTGTGTTGAATGCTTCCATTCACACTCCTACGCAAACCCCATCCAACTCTCCTGGTGGTCCTTCTTCTTCTAGGAACTCTCTTCCCAATTTTATTCCAACACTCCCTCAATTTCCTTTTGGAGGAATTTCTTCGTCTTCCACTGGCAGTCTTCATCCTAGTGGCGCTATTCTGTCATTCACTCCAAATTACTAGATTCCGGTTGGTGGACAATTTCACCAAGGTGGTATGGCTTTGTTAGAGATATTTCTTGTAAGGGGGTTGGAATGCAAAGAATGGGTTAAAAACCCAATTGTCCTAAGTTCTGAATGCAAATGCACCTGTGGTAAATGACAAGCAAATCTGGACGACAGGATTTCGCGCTCCAGGATCAACGGCGCACATCAAATTCTGGGACACCCCCACCTTTCTACCTTTAAGCGGAGGGGGGGGGTCCGGAATCCGGGGCGCACCTCTTCGACGGTCAATATCAAAGCACCCGAATCAATGGAGCGCGAGGTGATTCCAGACCCCCCCGCCTTTCTACCTTTAAGTGGAGGGGGGGGTCCAGAACCCGGGGTGCATCTTTTCAACGGCTGTGATTGAAACGCCCGGATCAATGGCGCGCAGGTGATCTAGACCTCTCCCTCTTCTCTACGTTTAATCAGCGGGGACCCTTTCCCGTCATGTCAGCTCATGGAGCATCCTCCCTCTTGCCACCTGTCCTCCTCCTGATCGTGCGATAGGGCTCGCTCCCCCTTAGCCCTTCCTCATCCTCCGACACCCGTCCGCTTCCCCTTTTCTGGTCCATGTGGTCCCTTTCCCCCATATCATCATCCACTCACCACCTGCCATGTGTCCTTCTCCCTCCACTTATTGTCTTCCACCACATGTCTTCCCCCTCACCACCTTTCTCACACCTCATCGCTTCTTACTTCCCCCCGCGGCTTTGGCCCCATCACTCCGTTGTTGCGCCCCATATTTTGCGTTGGCCTCCACGTCTATGCACCATATTGCTCAGCTAATCTAGATGGCAGTGCAGAAGGTCTTCCACGTCGCAGAGGTGCCGAGTCTGCTAGGCCATCCTCAATCCCAATGAAGCAGTTATTGAGGTAGTTGGTGGTGGTTAGACATCAGCTCCGCCATAATGGGAAAGCCCGGAAACGAATTAAAGACACGTCGATTCGCCGTTGGAACTGTCAGGAGTTCGATCGCGTCTGCGATAAGTTGCACGATCATTCAGAGACTACAGGTGTTGAATGTCAGAAGCCATGCAGACGCAAAGCTTTCAATGCATCGTCTCGATTTTAATGTTGTTGTTGTTTTGAGTATATGAAGGCGTTTTCACCATATTTGTATCTATCGATGGTAGAGCTAAGCTCCCGATTGTGAAGTTTTAACAATCATTCTAGTTCTATGGCTATGCATTTGTGTTTGAGATTTCTTGTTTTATGACAAACAATTTTCCTTTTCCATCTATGTTTTAGTCTCATATCAGAGGGTTCACTAACGAATGCTTTGCGTGAATTAGCACAGTTATGTTACGATAAATGATTTGTGGTGGCATTACTGTTTTCTCTGGTTTCCTGCACTTGGGTGTAAGAAGATCTTGCCTTTGATGCTTTCTCTCACAGTCTGTTAGAAACCCGTTGTTTATGATAGTCCTCTGCACTTTTCTCAAATAAGTCTTCCTCCTACTCACCCTTATTACAACTCGTTATTTGAAGTTTATCTAAGACCTCACTCGCCCATGCATGCCTGGCCTAGTTTCAGAGTTGAGATGATATTGTTCCGAGTTTACTTCCATTTGATCACGCCTTCATAAACAAATCGTGACATTAAACTGATGGGTGTCAGGCTCTGCTCCTGCAAGCAATCCAGGAGTGACTTCTGACGCTAACATTTTTGGCACTGCTGCCAGGGACGAAGTTGAATATCTTCCCCGGGATTGAACGACAACGATCAACTAATTCTGAAGGTGCATTAGATATCAGAACTTGAATATTTCTACTGTGCACCTGGTGACTCCATTGTGACAAATCCACTGGGGAGAACCCGCTGTTTTAATCGTGTCTTCGAGAGGCAGACAGACGAGGTCTAATCCACAGTTGTTGTTAGCACCGTCTGAAGAAGACCTAGAGAAGGTTATCAGAAGGGGTAAATCCTCGAGAGATGGTGCTTCTACGGCTAAAATAGGTATTTTTCATGATTTGCATGTTTCAGTAGAAACCCCTCCCCCCTCGTTTCATCTTGTTACATTACCTCCCGTCGTGGTTTCCCGCAGTCTAAATTTTGGGAGTGTTCCTGTTGTTTTTTCTCCTTCTAGCATGGGATTAGTAGGAGAAGTCTTTGTCACTCCTTTCTCACCAGAAGTGGTACCCTGTTTCAAACCTAGTACCTTTGAATCTTCTCCTTCTCAGGGTTTCACCACACCTCCTCCTGTTGTTACTGTTGCTGGAGGAAGAGAGCTTTCTGCGCCTCCGAGTATAACAACCCATCCTCTGAATTCACCGCATTCCCCCTTCCACTCTGTAAGCTCGACTCCCATATCTCCATTTCAAATATCACCACCCTCCAGTCCTCCCACAACCGTTGTTCGTATGGATGGTGCTAATCCCCCTCAAAATAGGATGGACGCCATAGTCACTACTAGATACGCTCCTTTAATCCTACCCCATCCTATGAATCCTCTCCCTGATGGAGATTACTTGAAATACATGCCCAAGTTCACTGGGGAAGGAGACATAACTGTTGAAGAGCACCTGGCTGCTTTTTACAGTTATGCCGACAACCTGAATATTGAGAATGAAGATGTCTGGATGATATTCTTTGTCCAGAGCTTGGATGGCGAGGTGAGGAAATAGTTCAGGGGATTGGCCCCTGGGTCTATTGCTGGCATTGAGGCCCTGGATAATGTTTTCCTGAGGCAGTGGGGAGATAGGAAGGACTTCATGTATTACATGATAGAGTTTGGGTCTCTGAAGAAAATGGAAGGAGAGTTTGTCTCTGAATTCTCCAAAAGATTCAATAAAATGTATAATAAGATTCCTGCAGAGATAAAACCTTCAGAAGCCTCTGCCCAAATTTCATATGCTAGTGCATTTGACCCTGATTTCTGCCTGCTATTGAGAGAAAGAAGAGCCACCTCCTTAGCTCAAATGCAAGATGCAGCCATAGAGGTGGAATCCAACATATTAGCATATGACAAATTGAGGAACAAAGTTGACACAGACAGAAGAAAGGGAAGATCTGAAGCCTCAACTTCTAGCCCATCGTTGCCCCAGCCTCAAGTGAACGAACTGACAGAGATGATGAAGTTTCTGTCTGAAGAGATGGAGAGATTGAAGGTGGAAAGGACGAAAATGTATAAGGGCCCCCAAAGCACTGAAAATAAAGGAGGTTTCAGGAGGCCAAATAATATCGCCCCCCCCAACTATGCACAAAGAAAGGGGAAGAGACAAAGAAGACCAGAGAATTCAGGCCCCTTTTCAGAACAATTTGGTGGCCGATGAGGAGGAAATAGAAACATATGAGCTTGATCCTGAAATCCATTGCCTAGAAGACACTCCTCCTTTTCCTCATCTCACTCAGACAGCTTATGAAGAGTCTCTCACGGATAGTCAGCTAAATGAGTTGAGAAAGGGAGACAAAGCTAGCAGTGGTCGAGGCAGGTACAACCTGAGGTCTGATAAAAGGGCAACAACACCTGATATTCCTGAGCGGTCCACTAGAACAGAGAAACCTGCTAATGAAGTAGAAGATTCTCACAGAGGTAAGAAGGATCAACCCCTCTCTCCCACTATCTATAATCATGTTCCTGAAATAAGAGAAATCCTAAAGCCTATATCTTCCTTCAATTTTGAACATGAGATTCAAAAGATTAGAATTCCTATGCCACTCACTGAGTTAATTAAACATGGGGAATTTAAAAAACGCTTCTCTGAGTTGTTGAAATCTGAAGCCTCATACCCTCTCATAGACTCTATAAACCTCCAATATGAAAGTCCTGTAGTTATCCTAGGCCCCATGGTAGAAGATAGAGATGATTCATCCCCTCCCTTCTACACATCCCTAAACATACATGATAAAGTGCTGCATAATTGCCTTATGGATTCAGGGGCCTCTCACAACCTCATTCCCAAAACTGTCATGGAAGAGTTGGGACTAGAAGTCACTCGAGCCTATCATGACCTCTATTCTTTTGAATCTAGGAGGGTGCAATGTTTGGGGGTCATCAAAGACCTAGTATTTTCTTTGTTTCAGCTTCCCATGAAGAGTATGGTCATGGATATTGTAGTGGTCGATGTCCCCCCTAAGTTTGGTATGTTGCTATCAAGATCTTGGATAAAGAGACTGGGGGGAACCTTGCAGATGGACCTCACATATGCCACTATTCCATTGTTTGGAGGGGAGAATAGAAGACTATACAGGGAAGCCCAACTGGCCTACATAATCAGTGATGAAGCCAATCCTACCAATCATCCCATCTATGCCTTGGACACTGATTTGGGCTCTAGTTTACTGTAGCTCACCCACACCCCTGAGGCTCCTTTACAGATCAGAAAGTAGCCCATTCTTAATCAGGAGACACCCCCTCCAACCACCTCTGTTTGGAATATGTTCTTTGATGGAGCTTCCTCCAATGTAGGTTCAGGTGCCAGAGTGGTCTTCATATCACCTTGTCAAGATACCATATCTCTGTCATACAAGCTGGAATTCGAAATCACCAACAATGTGGTAGAATATGAAGCTCTTGTTCTGGGTATGAGGGCTGAAAAGGAAATGGGAATTAAAGAGATAGAAATATTTGGAGATGTTGAGTTGATTATTCAACATGTCAGGAATGCCTATCGTGCTAAAAATCCCTGGCTCAAGAATTACAGAAATGAGGTATGGGACCTAGTCGATAATTTCTTCTTGGCTTTTAACATTTCTTTCATACTGAGGGAAGAGAATACTTCAGCCGATTCTTTAGCTATCTCAGCCAGTCTTCTTGAATTTCCCTTGCCGCCTATGATTAAACCTGAAGTTGAAGTAAAATATAGGCCCTCTGTACCAGACAATGTCAAACACTGGAAGGTGTTTGAAGATGATCAGGAAATCGAGAAATTTCTCCAATCCATTGATGACTTTTCTACATTACACATAGATGAGGATCTTGACATGGAAGGTGACCATCACCCTGGGGAGTTTTTAAATAAAATTTCTGATCACCAGATTATTCAACTACCGAGCAATTACATTCTGAGAGGACTTATCCCATTAGAAAGACTTTTCGATGGAAATGATGTGGCAGTGAAGGGTAAAGTTTTAGGTGATGACGATGACACTGTTGAGTGAAACATAGGCACACCATAGGAGCATAAGTTTGTCAAGCTGTCAAGGAGTTTGACCGAGGAGAAGAGGGCCGAATATATTAAGTTGCTGATGTGTTTGCATGGACCTACGAAGACCTCAAGACGTATGACACATCGGTCATTGAGCACAAGATACCACTGAAAGAAGAGGCTAAGCCTTTCAAGAAGAAGATGAGACAGATAAACCCCATGTTGCTACCTGTCATGGAGAAAGAGGTGAAAAAGATGTTGGATGCCCAAATCATTGTCCCCTTGAGATATTCTGATTGGGTGGCCAATCTAGTTCCGGTAAGAAAGAAGAGTGGAGAAATCAGACTCTGTGTCGATTTTAGGAACCTGAACAGGAGTTCCAGGAAGGACAATTATCCATTGCCTAACATGGAACACATATTGCAGAGGGTCATTGGTGCATCTACAATATCCATGATTGATGGATTTTCTAGTTACAATCAGATATCAGTCATGCCTGAGGACAGGGAAAAAATGACCTTCACTACTCCTTGGGGCACATTCATGTATGCCAAAATGCCTTTCGGACTCATGAATGCAGGGGAAACATTTCAGGGAGCCATGGACATAGCCTTCATCAGGGAAAAGGACCAATTTGTGGTAATTTATCTGGATGACATCACGGTCTTCTCCAGGACGGACAAGGAGCACTGCTGCCACCTGAAGAAAGTTTTCCTGAAGTGTCGGAGGTTTGGCCTATCCCTGAACCCCAAGAAGCCTTTATTTTATATGAAGGAGGGGAATCTTTTAGGCTATATAGTGTCAGCAAAGGGAGTAAGGATTGACCCTAGCAGGGTAGAAGCAATTCAGACCCTGTCACTTCCCAGATCTAAGAAGGAAGTGCAGGCCTTTCTGGGGAAGATAAATTTCCTGAGGAGATTTGTCTCAAATTTTGCTGAGTTGGTGAAACACATCACAACCATGCTCAGGAAGGGAAATGAAGTCAAATGGATTGTTGAACCCAGGGAATCTTTTGTTCAAATAAAGAAGGCATTCACTGAGGCACTTGTGCTAATTAGTCCTGACTATTCTAAAGATTTCCTGATTTTTTATTTTGCTTCCTGTGATACAGTAGAAGCAGTGTTGTTGCAGAAAAATGAACAAGGGAAAGAGCAGCCTATTGCCTTTTTTAGCAAGGCATTAAGAGATGCAGAGCTCTGGTACGAAATCATGGAAAAGTAGGCCTATGCATTGGTGAAAGCTCTCAAATATTTTAGGATCTATGTCTTACACTCAAAGATCACTGCATATGTCCCTTCAACCTCTGTGAAGGACATTCTTACACAGCCTGATATAGACGGGAGGAGAGGTAAATGGATCACCAAGATCCTAGAGTTTGATCTGGAGATTAAGCCCACCAAGTTGATAAAGGGGCAAGGTTTGGCCAAGTTGCTGGCTGAATCCAATTGCAAGGCCTTGGGAATTAAATTCATCAATGAGCAAGATGAGCCATCCAACAAGCGTTTCCAAGGCACCCTATCGCTAGCATCATGCCCCTGGTACAAGGATATATTGTATTTTCTACAAGAATTAAAGCCCCCTGATGGATTGGGAAAAAGTAAGGCCAGAGCTTTAAAGCTCAAAGCGGTCAAATATTGACTCATTGACCAAGCCCTGTATTGGAAAGACCCTCTGGGAGTATTACTAAGGTGTCTAGACCCGCAGCAAGCCCAGAAGGTGATGTTTGATTTCCATAGTGGTCTCTGTGGAGGTCATGATTTTTGGAAGACCACAGCCCACAAGATCCTCCGGGCTGGGTATTACTCGCCCACCTTGTTCCCTGATATCTGCAGAGAAATCAGAGCTTCCATCAAATGCCATAAGTTCTCAGGTAAGCAGCAGCTCAAATCTCTGCCATTAAATCCTGTAGTGGTTTTGGCACCCTTTCAGTAGTGGGGATTGGATTTCATTGGAGAGATTCATCCTCCCTCAAGTGGCCAGCATAGATGGATCCTCATTGCGACTGATTATTTCACCAAGTGGATAGAAGCTGTCCCCACCAGGAGCACTTCTCACAAAGTAATCATCAACCTCCTGGAAGACATCATAGCCAGATTTGGATGCCCAAGCAAGATTGTCACTGACAACGCCGCCCCCTTCAGGTCTAAGCCTCTAGTCAAGTTCTGTGAACAGTTTGGGATTTCACTGGTTCACTCCACTCCATACTATCCTCAGGGGAATGGACTAGCAGAATCTTCCAATAAAATCCTGGTCAAGCTCATTAAGAAATTATTGGAAGATAATCAAAGGGCCTGGGATTCAAAGCTCAAATTTGCTCTTTGGGCTGATCGGGTAACAACAAAGAAATCCCTAGGCATATCACCTTTCCAACTTGTTTACGGAATAGAGGATGTTTTCCCCACTCAACTCGCTTTAGCTGTGGAGAATTTCCTCCAAGACTTTGAGGAAGAACCTAACCATGTGGTCAGAAGGATTCATGAGATAGTGGAAGTGCAGCAGCTCAGAGAATAGGTCTTGGATAGGGCCTACGACCATCAACAAAAGATCAAGCAGGCTTTTGACAAGAAGAGCAGAAAGAAAGAATTCAGGCTGGGTGATCTGGTACTCAAATGGGACGCACCCAGGCAGGACAGGGACAAGCATAGTAAGTTTGACGCCCTCTAGTTTGGGCCTTTCAATATCCTTGAAGTATTTTCAAACAACACTTACAGGTTGCACGATCTGGAAGGCAAAGAAGTTTTTAGTGGCCCAGTAAATGGGCATTTCTTGAAAAAATGTTTTTTGTGAGCCGCAGTCGGCTCTTTTGCCTTGTAAATATTGTTTTTGTTTTTGTTTTCCGTTCAATAAATGACTTCATAGCCCAATTGCAAGGCACTAAATCTGCAAAAGTGTTCTTAGATCATCACAAGGACGAATCTATCCCCCATGGAGCCAAATGTTAGAGATATTTCTTGTAAGGGGGTTGGAATGCAAAGAATGGGTTAAAAACCCAATTGTCCTAAGTTCTGAATGCAAATGCTCCTGTGGTAAACGACAAGCAAATCTGGACGACAGGATTTCGCACTCCAGGATCAACGGTGCACATCGAGTTCCGGGACCCCCCCACCTTTCTACCTTTAAGAGGAGGGGGGGGGTCCGGAATCTGGGGCGCACCTCTTCAATGGTCAAGATCAAAGCGCCTGGATCAATGGCGCGCGAGGTGATTCCGGGACCCCCCCGCCTTTCTACCTTTAAGCGAAGGGGGGGGTCCAGAATCCGGGGTGCATATTTCCGACGGCTGTGATTGAAACGCCCAGATCAACGACGCGTAGGCGGTCCAGACCTCTCCCTCTTCTCTGCGTTTAATCAGCGCGGACCCTTTCCCGTCATGTCAGCTCGTGGATCATCCTCCCTCTTGCCACCTGTCCTCCTCCTGATTGTGCGATAGGGCTCGCTCCCCCTTAGCCCTTCCTCATCCTCCGACACCCGTCCGCTTCCCCTTTTCTGGTCCATGTGGTCCCTTTCCCCTATCTCATCGTCCACTCACCACCTGCCATGTGTCCTGCTCCCTCCACTTATTGTCTTCCATCACATGTCTTCCCCCCCACCACCTCTCTCACACCTCATCGTTTCTTACTTCCCCCTGTGGATTTGGCCCCATCACTCTGTTGTTGCGCCCCATATTTCGCGCTGGCCTCCATGTCTATGCACCATATCGCTCAACTAATCTAGGTGGCAACGCAGAAGGTCTTCCATGTCGCAGAGGTGTCGATTCGGTCGGGCCATCCTCAATCCCAATGAAGCAGTTATTGAGGTAGTTGGTGGTGGTTAGACATCAGCTCCGCCATAATGGGAAAGCCCGGTAATGAATTAAAGACACGTCGATTCGACGCTGGAACTGTCAGGAGTTCGATCGCATCTACCATAAGTTGCACGATCATTCAGAGACTGCAGGTGTTGACTGTCAGAAGCCATGCAGACACAAAGCTTTCAATGCATCGTCTCAATTTTTTTGTTGTTGTTGTTTTGAGTATATGAAGGTGTTTTCGCCATTTTTGTATCTATCGATGGTAGAGATAAGCTCCCAATTGTGAAGTTTTAACAATCATTCTAGTTCTATGGCTATGCATCTGTGTTTGAGATTTCTTTTTTTATGACAAACAATTTTCCTTTTCCATCTATGTTTTCATCTCATATCAGAGGGTTCACTAACAAATGCTTCGCATGAATTAGCATAGTTATATTACGATAAATGATTTGTGGTGGCATTATTGTTTTCTCTGGTTTCCTGCACTTGGGTGTAAGAAGATCTTTCCTTTGATGATTTCTCTCACAGATTGTTAGAAACCTGTTGTTTATGATAGTCCTCTGCACTTTTCTCAAATAAGTCTTCCTCCTACTCACCCTTATTATAACTCACTGTTTGAAGTTTATCTAAGACCTCACTCGCCCATGCATGCCTGGCCTAGTTTCAGAGTTGAGACGATATTGTTCCGAAATTACTTCCATTTGATCACCCCTTCATAAAAAAATCGTGACATTAAACTGATGGGTGTCAGGCTCTGCTCCTGCAAGCAATCCAGGAGTGACTTCTGATGCTAACAGGCTCAACCCCCTTTCAGCAGGCAAATTCCTTTTGACACGCAAATCCCAATTGGAACACAACCCCCAATTGGCACATTTCCCCCAATTGGAACACCATCTTCGATGGGAGGACCGACTCCACCTTATGGGAAAAACATACCTTCGTCCTTATCCCAGTATTGGAATTAGTTGATACAACAACCTACTCAATCGACTGGGGAGCAGCAGTTTCTCACTGCGTCTGTAATACCCCCTAGTGTGGGCCAACCATATCCAGGATCGTTCAATCGCATTTGGGGGGCGAATGCTCAAACTCAAGCCCCTGTTCCAGGGTACAATTCTATGAGCTACTATCCTCTCCAACCACCACTGCATCTGCCTGGGTATTCACATTATATGCAGACTTCTTATGGTCCTACTTGTTTGCTGATAGGGATTCCTCCCCAAAGCCACCAGTACCTGTAGGTGAATCGAAAGTTACCCTTTATCGCCACTTTGGATCTTCTGGATTTGTCAAGGATTTTAAATGATCCTATTCATCACTCTCCCCAATGGCCTTCTATACCAGCCAAACTTCCATCGGACATTCCTAAATTTGACAGTAAAGCGGGCAAGGACCCAAGCAATCACATTATGACTTTTCACCTATGGTGCTCATCTAACTCGTTCATGGATGACTCTATTCGTTTACGTCTTTTTCAACGAACCCTTACAGGTTCTGCTGCGAAGTGGTATATCGAATTGCCACGAGGTTTCTTCTTTGACTTCAACACCCTAGCCATGGCTTTCCTCACACACTACCAATTACCGATTCGTTATGACACAGGGACCGAGATTTTGACTTCCTTCAAATAGAATAAAGCCACTCATATATCCGATCACATCCATGAGTGGCAAAGGAGACGACGTCTCATTAAACTTGAGCTCCTCGATCAGTTGTTGGCAGAGTGGTTCACAAAATCATTTTTGAATGACATCGGTAAGGAAATTTCCATGGGTGGCGTAGTCATGGAAGAGCAGGCTATAAGTCGTGCTCAATATCTTGACCTCATTTACTCACAAATGGGAACCCTTTACGATTTACTACCTAACTAACCTCTTCCTAATTCTTCCAGCACTTCAACTACTCCAGCTACTTTGCATGCAACTGACGGTGTGATTGGCACTTTCCAGGAAAAACCACATTCCACTTCAAGTGCAAACCCCAAATCCACTTCTTCTAATGTTTAAAATTCTTCGTCTCCTACCCCTCCCACCGGCAAGACTTTTGAGGTAAATACAGTCCAATCTACCCCAGCCAGTAAAAACAAGTCTAAAAAGGGAAGGGGTAAGAATAAGGAGGGAAAAAATACTTCTCAAGCAGAGCACACCAAAACTACCCCTGTTGATGATCGATATAAGCGCAAACCACGATACCCTTGTCTTATCTGTGGTGATGATCACTACACGAAGGATTGTCCATGATGTGCCGAGGTCACTAAGTTCCTTCAAGGAGCTCCAAAACCACCTGCACCAGCTATCTTGTCCCAACCCTTCCCGTCTCAACAATAGGCTCAGTTGGTCATCCATGACCATCCCTCATCTTCTACCACCTCCTATGTTTTGATGTGTACTAGCGATTCTAAGAAGAGCAACGTTGCACTCACCACTCGAGCCAAAGATTATTCTCCCTCTAAAGAGAAGATTGATGATCTACCTCCTTCCTTGGTACAACCCTCTCCAGTGACTCCACCTACCAACGATCCTCTTCATCTTGAACGACCGAGCCTCGACAAAGTTCTACGACCCCCCCAAAAGTTCATCATTCGGAAATCGTCTTTCAATCCTCATACTCATGTGGCCCAGAACTACAACATTGTTGAAGATCTAGCCCAAGCACCTTTTGTGATGTCAGCCCTTGAAGTCCTTCAAACTTGTCCCGCACAACAGAAGGCACTGTTTAAAGCTATCGGTGGAATTGACCCAATGGATACGAATTTAATAATATTTGACTTAGAAGATCACATTCCAAGGTTACCCCCTCAACTTGCATTCCAGATCCAAGTGATTTTCTCTGACAAAAACATTTTCCAAACCGTTATCGACGAGGGTGCCTCGACGTGTGTCATGTCTCTTGCTTGTTGGAAAGCCATTGGCTCTCCTTCCTTGAATGAATCCTAGAACAATCTTAAGGCCTTAAATGGCTCCAGTTTTAAGCCCTACGGTGTCCTTCCTTCATTGCCCATCACGTTAGAAGGCAAGACAATCCAAGTCAAAGTGGAAGTATTTGACACTCCCCTTGATTACAATCTTCTGCTTGGCCAGAGCTGGATCGATTCCATGCATGAATTTGTGTCAACCCTTTTCCATGTGGTATGTTTCCCACATCAAGGTAAGGTTGTCACCGTCGATCAACTATCCTTCTTCAATTACGATACCCGTACTGGCAACGTACCATTTATCGCTAAAACCCCACCGGGTTATGAGAACGTCGGTGTAGGCCTTCTCAAGGACTCTTAGTTAATGGGTACTTTCCCCATTCCACCACCCGATGTTCCACGCTCGTCTGTTGCTTCCATAAAAATGATCTCCACCTTTCCTCACGAACTTCCTGCATCTCACGACCCCTGGATAGTCGCTGACCCTGGATATCATCTTTGTTTCAACGACAAAATGCCATTAAGTCCAGTTGAATCCGCCTATCAAGCCATTCAATTGGCAACACCTTCTACTCCTTCTCTTGGTGAGTTGTCTCCCGATCCTTTCCATGTCATTTTTCCCATAGACGAGATGATCATGTCTGTCATGGAGGACACCCCTTGGGATGATGGGCATCATTGTTCCATCCTCTTTCTGGAGCAACATACCCTTGAGAACTACCAACGGATTTCGACCCCATCGACCATTGTCGTCATCTCGACTGTTCCCGAGTCTGCCCTCGATGTGTTTTCCGAAGGGAACTTAAGCAATATCTCATCCATGATTCCCCTCAACATATCTGTCAAACCTAGAATCATCGAAAATGTCCATCTTGGAGCTTCGTGTTCTCCTGATGAAGTCGTAACCTACATGTCCCTTTTCAAAGAGTTTTGTGACATCTTTTCCTGGAGCTACGAAGAAATGTTGGGTATCGACCCTAAGATTGTGATACATGAGATAAAGACATACCCCGACGCTAAACCCATCTAGCAATGCCTTCGTCCAGTTCACCCATGTAAAGCGGCTGCTATTAAGCTCGAAGTCGAGAAACTTCTGAAAGTCGGCTTTATTTATCTGGTGGCTCTCATAGACTGGGTTTCCAATCTTGTCCCAATTGACAAGAAACAAGGCACAATTCGTGTATGTGTTGATTATAGGGATATCAACAAAGCTTGTCCAAAAGACAACTTTCCTACCCCCTTCGTCGATCAGATTGTCGATGACTGCGCCGGAAGTGAAATCTTCTCTCTCATGGATGGTTTCTCCGAATATAATCAAATCAACATTGTTCCCGAGGATCAACATAAGACTGCTTTTATTTGTCCTTGGGGTACTTTTGCCTATCGGAAACTTCCTTTCGGTCTCAAGAACGTTGGTGCAACTTTTCAATGCGCTATGTCTTATGCTTTCCATGATATCAAACACATTGTTCAACCATATTTGGATGATTTACCCACTCAATGCGCCGAGTTGATCACCCAAAACACCTCCGAGCCATTTTCGTCCGCTGTCAGTTCTACCATATTCGTTTGAATCCTCATAAGTGCGTTTTTTGCGTAGAATCCAGACGCCTTCTCGGTTTTATTGTTTCGTGTCAAGGGATATAGGTGGATCCTTTAAAGGTTGATGCAATCCTTAATCTCCCTCCTCCTTCTGCACTTCACTAGTTGTAAAGTTTGCAGGGGAAAGAAAACTTTCTTCGTCATTTTATCCCAAATTATGCCGAGATAACTCGTGGATTTATGCGGCTCCTAAAAAAGGATTCAGAGTTCGTCTAGGATACCATCGCCAACAATGCTTTTGAGGCTTTGAAATTGTCCCTAACGCGTGCTCTGCTTCTCTTTCCCCCAGATTACAGTCACGATTATTTCCTTTATCTTGCTACCTCATAGTACACTATTGGTATGGTTCTCGTCCAAGAGGATGATGCTAACGACGAACATGTTATCTACTACTTCAGTCGAAGTCTAATGCCTACCGAAATCAAGTATTTACATGTCAAAAAACTAGCCTTGGTTGTCGTTCAAGCTGTCCAACGCTTCTGGCACTATATCCTCTCACCCAAGACTACAGTGATTTCTCACTGCAACCCTATGCAACACATTCTTACACGTCAATTGCTAGGGGGAAAATACTCCAAATGGATTGTGATACTCCTGGAGTTTGACTTGGAATTCGAACGTGCCAAATCCAAGAAGTCCTTAGTCTTTGCTGAGTTGATATGCGACTTTCCCCATTATGCAACGAAAAATGTAGCAGTTAATTCATTACCCGATGAATCTCTTTTCCTTATTAACACTGATGATCTTTGGTATGGTGATATCATTATATATCTCCAAACTCGGACTTTTCAGCCAACTTTGTCTAGTACTGACTGACATCGCATATTCTATCAAGATCGTCAATACATTATCCTCAGGGATACTCCTTATCGTCGGGGGATTGACTATGTTTTTCGACATTGCCTAACGTTTGATGAAGCTGAGAAATCTCTGGATGATTGCCATTCTGGAGAATGTGGTGGTCATATGTCTGGGTATGCTACTTCCCAGAAGATCTTATGAGCAGGGTATTTTTTGACTTCTTTGTTTAACAACTGCATCATCGTCGTTTAGAAATGCCATGCTTTCCAGACCTATAATCCGAAGATACGGTCACATCCCGCTCCTCTTCACCCTGTGGTATCAGTTGGTCCATTTGCGAAATGGGGCATCGATTTCATGACATGTCACCCGCACTCGTCCTTGGGGCATGGTTACATTATTGTAGCCATTGATTACTTTACGAAATGGGCCGAGGCGATGTCGACATTTGACAACACTGGAAAGTCCGCAACATTATTCATTTTTAATCATGTCATAGCTCATTTTGGTGTTCCCCAAGCTATCATCACCGATCACGGTAGCCACTTCATAAACTTCATGACGTTTGAACTTATGGAAAAGTTGTGTCTTTGCCATGATAACTCAATTCCCTATTACCCACAAGCCAACGGCCAGGTCGAAGCAATTAACAAAGTTCTCATAACTATGCTCTGACGAATGATAGGGATTCATAAAACAAGTTGGCACACAATTTTGTTTTCGACATTGTGTGCGTACCGGACATCCGTCAAGTCCGCTACTGGGTTTACACCTTTTCGGTTAGTCTATGGTGTGGAATCCATCTCCCAATTGAATGTGAGATACCCTCTCTAAAACTAGTTGTTGAATTCCTACCCAACACTTCTACTGAGGAGGAACGTCTATTGTATCTTATGCGATTAGATGAAACTCGATGCAACGTTACCCTAGTTATAGAAGATCAAAAAAAGGCATGTCAAGGAAAAATACGACAAACATGTCAAGCCTCACATTTTCTCGGAAGGATATCTCGTTCTCCTATATGATCAAGATCGAGATATGCTAGGAGCTGGAAAATTTGAAGCCATGTGACGAGGTCCTTATATCATTCGATGAGTTTTGGAAAAAGGATCTTATGAGTCAGTAGATTATGATGGTATCCCTTTGAGTGAACCTAGGAATGGGTTGTACTTGAAGAAGTACTATGCATAAAATCATTTGTGCACGAGTACTTATATTTTTATTGTATCATAATTCTTGTGTTTTACTATAGCTTGCTTTTGTCGTTATCTGGTCTCTACCCTTATGTGACATTGTGTTTGATTTCCAGATGTTGGAGTCTTCACTACCCTATATTGGCTTCCCTGATGGCGCTAGCCGTAGTACTCAGAACCTTTCTTCCATTGCATGGGCAATTTACGCCCCTACAAACGAACTTGTCTCCTTACGAGGTGTGTGTCTCAGCTGTGCGACCAACAAAATTACAGAGTATAACGTCATTACTGAATTATTGGTTGATGCTATCTCGCTCAGAATCCGTCATTTGGTTGCGCGACTCGATTCACAGCTTGTAGTACTACAGTTAAGTAATGTCTATACTATTCGAAGTCCTACTTTGTTACGGGTGTATTTGCGAAATTGCCTCTTGGAACGTTATTTTGATTACATTGAATATCAACATATTCCTAGATGTCTAAATACATTAACAGATGCATTGGCTAACTATGTATTAGACAGACATTTGGATCATTTATAAATCAATCACATCAATTCACACAATACATGATAAACCGGTAGAAGCCGTCTGTATATATAACAATCAAAAGAGTTTTTTACAAAAAAAAAAATCCGAAGACCAAAATGTCAAAATCTAAAGCTCATAGCTTCTACAAAGTGACATCATGGATGACATTCACGGTAACACACGACTTCCTGGGCAACTCTATGGAGCAGTCGACTCATGGACCCTGACACTCCTACTGTATGACGTTGATCGCATCGTGGAACCTCTTCAAGAGGCATGTATGGAATATTTGTGGTCAAGCCCTCTAGGTTTTGTTCCACTACTTGATAATCCTCAGCATATTGTGGCACTGTCGCTACCTCTCCCCGCCGCTGAATGGGAGAAGTACCAGGAGGTCAGTAAGGTCCAACATTTGTGTCATCAAAAACGAATTTTGTATTTAGTCTTTGGAAGAACTTATAAAACAAAAACATTTGAATATGAAAAATTCATAAAAACATTTAAAAAGAAAAAATGTATGTACTTCTTACCAAGTTCCCCCCATTGAGCATCCTCTGGTAGTACTAAGTCTGGATCTCCTCGGAAATCCAACCCGACATAAGCATAATCATCAACCATCAACATCTGTGATTGAAGCCAGTCAAAAAAGGTATGATCATACTTGATGATCGGTCCAGCTACGTGTCGGGCCATGAGACGACACCATCTCAACATCGTTGGATCCCTGGGAGCTGGTAAATTCCACTCAACCTACAGCCTCAGTAATGGAACCCTCTCAAGGAAGAAGGACACTAACAAAGATCTGTTCCCGAATTGCTTCAGTTCACCTCATCTACATTTGGTCAACTGCTTTTTTATACTACGAAGCACAACATATGCCCAGTTGAAAACCCGAGGTTCAATACACTCTATGGCATACTGGAAATAACTCTGTAGCACCATGTGAGGAGTGAAACTCCCAGCCATCCGAGGTATGGTGAATAGGATAGTACGGAGGGTCAAATCTTGTACCCCCCAAATAGCTACTTTTCCTTTCTTTCTCTCTGCCTCGGGAACACAGTGTAAATGACAGTACTCACTCATGGGTAGCCCACCACCTCTGCCACCAGTTAGGCTCACGTAGTACCCATGCCATGATAGTCCAGTCAAAAAGTAAATGTCCTCAATATATAAGGATAGTGTGTGGACCCCCACATGAAATATCTGCTGATCGAGATCCCACATACACACAAGGTACTCTAATAACCTGACCTGCGCCCTCATGCCCGGGATACGAAAATACTTCAGAAGGCCACAATTTCTCAAAGAAGCAATAATAGGTGGATGATTTCCAACAATTGCATTGTCTTCTTCATGCTCCCTTTCATGCCATTCAAGAACCATTTTGATGGCCAATTACCTGCATAGGAAGCACAAAGAGAAGATTAGCAACTCTATTCATTAATTGGTTCTTTTTTCATTGAGTAAAATTTAAAAAACTTTTGTGCTTTGTGGTTCTCGCAGGTGCCCTTTGGGCACAGTGCAAGAACCTCGCAGGCTGTTGTAGGCTCACCTGTGAGAATCACCCATTCTCGCAGGTCCTGTGTAGCCCACCTGCGAGAATGGTTGAGCGCAAGTAGGGATCATAAAATCAACTCAAAAATGAATTTTTAACCAATGAAAATGCAAAATTAAACCATGAAAGAGTAGAAGACAAAGAGCCTACCTCACTGCCGCTGACGGCTTGCCGAATGGACGCTCGTAACTCCGGAAATTTGACGCCGAACTTTGAGGGTAAAAGAGGGGTTTTTGAGCTCAAAAAGTGGAAAAGTGAAAATGATATGGTAAAAAGAGTTTTTACTCCTTTATATTTACTTTTACCATGTTATTTGGTTTTTTATGATTATTAATCTATTTAACCCTAATCCCTAATGTCCTTTTGAGTGTAACTTTGGCAGGCGTATTGACTTCGATGTTCCTATACAGGGATGCAGACATATTTTTTCTTTGTCATCGCGTGTTTTGATTGTTTTTTTTTATGGTTTTTGTATAAAAACTCGAGCATGGTCTTTGTCCATTATTACGCTCGAAAATACATGAGAACGCAATCGAGCATACTTTTATCACTTTTTCGGGCTCAACAAGGTTATACGAAAAAGGAATCCCCCCTGGAGTCCTCTTTAAGCTCTTTTCAGACTCTCTAAACATGAAAATATTTCCGAGCGATCTTGTTATTTTCATGCTCGTTAAAGTATTTGAAGAAAACGTCTGTTGAGTGATAGTTTATCTCTTTTTCGGCCTCATCAGACTACTTTACGAAAAAGGAACTGAGAGAGTTCTCTTTTGAGTGTTTTTTAGACTCTATAACCATGAAAAACCTTTGAGTTTTCTTTCTTTGGACTCGTTAAATAAACATCGAAAGGCCCAAATGGGACCGAACCACTCCTTCCTAGGGTTCGTTAAACATACTCTGAAGGACTTATCCGAAGGATAATATTATCTCAACAAGCATATGTTATCCTCCTCAAGCTTGCGTAAAAATAAAGAGGTACTCACCAGAAATGGTGGGGGAAAATTTGGGAAAGGGATATGTTTTCATCTTCATATTGATTGGAAGTAAGTGTTTCTCTTGAACATGACATCCCCTATTCACCATTTGAAGCCGGTTTGGGAAATCCATTTGTCTCTCATTCAATTTGCTACAAGGTCATTCCCTGTGTCGTCTTTGAGTCAATGCTGCCAAATCATTGGTCGTGTCGTTCATATGTTCAAGAGAAGTCCATCTGAAACCTCTATTGAGTTAGTCATCTGCAGTTGTCCATTCTCTCCGTGTCGGCCTTCCCTGTGTCCAGTTCAATTTACATCATACTCTGTTTCACCTTCAAAATCTGTTACTCATTTTGTGTCATTGATGGGGGATACATCAAGGCCCTCCTGTGACGAGTTTTGTTCTGTCGACTTCAGCTCATTATCCGGAATCAAGACTTAGAAATTCTTGGGTACCTTGGAGATTTCATGCCTCAATGGCATGTTTCCTCACTTTCGATAATGGGTTTACATCATTGACCCCTGATCGAAAGATTCCATCGGCTATTTGACTTCAACTCACTCATTCACACTCGATGGATTGTACTAGAGTACCTTGGGAGTCATTGACATCAATGGTGATTTCCCTCGCACTTGTTAACAGTTTCATCAGTGACCGGTAATCAAGTGGTTTCTACCATGTTCGACTTCAACACATGTAATCACATGGTTAGATTTGTACTTTGAGAGATGAGATTGAAGACCCTGGATATCATCTCTTTTTCCAGGTTGCGATGGAGTATGTATAATTTGCGACACATAGATCCACTGTGTATGTCTCGTGGCTATGTCGTCTTAATTTGAAATTTCTCGCATAGATCCACAATGTATTCCTGGTGGCTATGCTATATTTTGACGGCATGGATCCATAGTGTATGATTTGTGGCCATGACCCATGTCTACAATGTCATCAGTCTGTGATATGAGTATGGGAATGCCTACCTCAGAATTGATATATATGATATTCTGCAGATGCTTGGGTGTTTGTAGGTTTCTGATTTGGTGTGCTCCTGGTTTCCGACACACACATGTAGCTTACAAAGTCTTTCGGCTATCACTGATTCCAACCTCATACTTTGGGGGTCATTCTGTTACTCATGATTTTTGTCGTCATGATGATGTATTGATGATGGTGTACTCAGGCTCTTTATAAGAACTTTCTCCTGAGAAAAGTTACTTTCATCTCTTCCCATAAAACTTCTTTTTGAAGAAGGTTCATAGGCTACTAATATATTAGGGTGCGAGAATGACCCATTCTTGCAGGCTGCCTTAAGACAGGGTGCGAACTTCTCACACTGTGTTGAATAGCTAGGGTGCGAACTCGTCCTAAAGCATGGAAAAAGATGAATTCTTGATGTTTCTAGAAGGGAATCTTCTAGAAGAATGGGTTGGCATTTGAATGGTTATCCTTGTACTGGATTCTCTGATATTGTGGGATCATTCTTATCCAAGTAACTATCTAATTCTCTCTTATATATTGAGGGAATTCTCATGGAAAAGGTTAAGCAAGATTCATTGGAGAATTGGTGAAAGAATTGTGTGAAGGACTTAGCTTGAACAGTAGCTTGGAGACTCTAGCAAGTCTATCAAGAGGATTTGATATTCTTCATGCAAGGATTGAGCAAGTGTGTGTGTTGGAGCCAAGAGCCATTGAAAGGAAGCTTGCGACATCAAGGCGATCAGCTTGTAATCTTTACCTTCAATTAATATGATACAGTGGCATGTCCCTTTCCCATAAAGTTATTCTCACTTTATTGTGTAATTCCTTGATCATACACATAAGTTGACAGTTGAATATATTGTGCTATATTCACTTTGGTTGGTTTGTGTTGTCTTGGTATTGACCTCACGAGAGCACCGGAGTGAAGTAGGAGCAACATAGACCCTAGGAAGCGATATAAAGGTATGTTACTTTTTCCTTCCTACTAGCTAATTCAATGGTCAAAACTTAGGGAAAGAGTCATGTCCTGTCCTGTTTTGTTCTAGATCCAGGTGGATCTAGGGAGATCTGTTAGTGTCCACACCTACCGATTAGTCCAATAACAGTGAATTATGTGGTGTATTATCCTCGATGTTCAATTTCTTTTGAGAAGGATCCTTCACAGTCATGTTTTCCTTCTCAAGACAAGGTCTTGACAATTGATCATATGATGTATCCAATGGGGGTATGTGAGACTTCAATTTCCCCTTTTGGCCTGATTAATGTGGTGTTTCCACTTGAGTATGATCTTATTATTTTTTAGAACTCAAGCTCTAGTATTGGTGAATCTTCAAGTCCCAGTTTCTTGGATGTTGAATTGTCTTTTGATGAGGTTTTCCTTGAAGCTATGATTATGTATTTTTGAACTCTTCCTGGACTAGAATATTTATGGTTTGTTTACCAAAGAATCCCTTGGCCTAAGCCTATTTATGTTCTCTACTTGGAGAAGTACTATGCATATGCTACAAGGCTAAGAAAGGCTTTGAACATATTGTAATTTTAGGGTTTCGTGTTTCCAAGTTTTGTATTCCATAGAAAATGTTATTATCATAGGTTTCTATATTGGGTTTATTAACTTGTGAGTGAGTGTTATTGGTATTATATACATCACTTTCAATTTTTTTTTCTTTGGTACCTATTTATCGTGTCCATCCATTTCGATAAGTAAATATCTCAAAATCGACATATAGTTTATGTTGGCATCGGAAGTCACTCCTGGATTGCTTGCAAGAGCAGAGCCCGACACCCATCAGTTTAATGTCACGATTTGTTTGTAAAGGGGTGATCAAATGGAGATAAAGACTCGGGGATATATTACTCTAACTCAGGGACTGGGTATGGTACGTAGGTAACAAAGGAGGTATCAACCTAACTTCAGCCAGTGGGTTGATTAAAAGATGAACAGGTGGAAGACTTAGTAAGAAAGGTGAACAAACAACTTTGGGCAACAGGCTTTCGGCAGTTTGCAAAAGAAAGACTCTGAATCCAAGATCCACTTGGTTCAGGGTCTCAAGAAACTGAAAGGGGACTTGACTGGATCCTCCAATTCCAAGTCACTCAGCGCTGGGAAAATCACAAGAACTAATTAGAGACAGTGCAACTATTACAGTGATCCATTACAACATCATCCTATAATAGTTACAACTTGATTGGATCCTCCAATTCTGAGCGGTTCTAACACAGTGTAACAAAGATGTAAAAGAAACTGGCATTCATCAGGCAAGAAGTGTCAAAAGTCCATACATAACCAGAGTATCAGTGCTTCATTAAAGATTTACAACCAGGATCTCTGCTCAACCATCGATACCTTACAAATTACAAAGACTGAGTTTATATACTCAGAGAAAATTTCCTCGCAGAGGCGCGTGCAGTCATCTGAAACTTGGTGTCCCTTCACCCAAAATCGGACGGACTTTCTTGGTCAGACGCCTCCTTAACTGCGCATGGCTCCTGCAGGGGGAGTAGATGAGCTAGTAAATGATAATTTAGCGTGTGCAGACCTCCTCTGGCTAGTTGGGGACTCGGCATGACTTCTTTGAAGAACTGGGTACATAGGACCCTCTCGAGCAGACCTCTTGCCAGACCTTCCATACCTTACACTTAATGCATGAGGAGAGGTTTCACCTACCCCTTCTCGCCTTTATTTACTCCAAGCGAAGGCCGGGAGCGGGATCGTATCGGATGGTACCTAGAGATCGAGACGATCCTTTCGGCGACTGGACTTAGCGCCTCTAGACCCTTTTAGCACAACTCCTTTCTTTCCCATGTGACTATGGGTTGTGACCCCGTGCTTATTCCCAAAGAGCTTTCGACGTTCGAAAATGGAAGGAGTTAATCCTTGCTTCTTGTAATCGCGATGAGTGAAATGCCGAGAAGGCTTAATCTGGCGCCACGCACCCATCTGGATTTGACGGCTCTGAATTCTCCCGACAATGCTCTGGGCCCCAGGTCCTGGATGCTCTCATCACTTTGCGCATCGGGGAATAAAGGGGTTGTCCCTTGCGTTTCGAAACCGCGATGCACGAAGGGGCGATAGAACCTAATCGCGCATCGCGTATCCTTCTTTTGATCGGACGGCCAAAAACCTTCTCGACGATACCATGGGTCCATCATTAAAATCTCTGTTTACTTTGCGATTTGCGAGTTCGCGGGTCGATGACCCTCGGATCCCCGAGATGGAGACACGAACCAGGCGCCTTCCTGGTCAGCGCCTTTTACATGTAACCTTCGGCTAGGGCCCAACTACTAAAGCCTCTCGCAACTCGCGGCCTCGCGAGTTGGATTATCAAACTTTGGTATCCTCCCCTTGCGAGGTCCCGAGACGTGATGGTCAGTGCAGGTTAACCCCCTTTGGGAACTTTTCATAGCTCGCAATATCATGCAACCAAAATACATGGTCTGCCCTTCGAACTTACGAACCCCGAGTTCGAGAAACAACTGCTGCGCTTATACTGATCATGATTGATGCCCCTTGAAATCATTTTTGCACTATACTTGGCGTGACTCAATTAATCTGTGATTTCCCATCAACCGTTGTTCTGCTCTGTCGCTGGATCCTTTCCACTGAAGAATGAAATGCCCGCTCACCTAATTTAAGTCCGAAAAGGACTTCTTCTGTGTGTTGCGTTCGAGAGTTTTTCATGCCACTTGTAGATATGAACACTCTTAGGCTCGAGACAAGAAATGTCGCTAACATTAGGCTCCACGGGGGATAGAGTCATCCCTGTGATGCTCTAAGAACTCCTTCTGCAGCTTCAGTGCCTTTCTATTGGGCTATGGAGTCACTTATTAAGCCAAAAACATGCAAAAATAAAATAAACAAAGAAGTAAAGGACAATATTTACAAACCAAAGGAGCCGTCAAAGGCTCAAAAAAAACATTTCTTCAGAAAATGCCCATTCACTGGGCTGTTGAAAGTTTCTTCACCCTCCAGACCCTGTAACCCGTATGTATTGTTTGAGAAAACCTCAGAGATTTTGAAGGGGCCGATCCAGAGGGCATAAAACTTGTTGTGTTTGCATTTATCTTGTCTGGGGGCATCCCACTTAAGTACCAAGTCCCCGATCTCGAACTCTTTCTTCCTGACCTTTCTGTCAAAATCCTGCTTGATCTTTTGTTGACGACTATAAGCTGCGTCCCTCACTTGTTCCTTGATTTGCTGCACTTCCACAATATGATTATTTATTCTGATCATATGATCTGGTTCTCCCTCGTAGTCTTGAAATAACTTCGCCACAGGTAAGGCAAGCTGAGTAGGGAAAACTTCCTCTGTTCCGTAGACCAGCTGAAATGGTGAAGTGACCAAAGATTTCTTCGTTGTCACACGATCAACCCACAGAGAAAACTTCAACTTCGAATCCCAGGCCCTTTTGTTGTCTTCCAACAGTTTCTTGGTGATCCTTATTAGGCTTTTGTTGGAGGATTTTGCTAAACCATTGCCTTGGGGATAGTAGGGAGTGGAGTGAATTAATCAGATCTAGAACTGCTTGCAGAGCTTAATTAAAGGCTTAGACTTGAAAGAAGCAGCATTATCGGTGCTGATCCTACTGGGACAGCCAAATCTGGCTATGATATCCTCTAGGAAGCTGATAATTACTTTGTGTGATGCGCTTCTGGTGGGGACAGCTTCTATCCACTTGGTGAAATAATCTGTTGCAGTCAGGATCCATCTGTGCTGACCACTTGAGGGAGGATGAATTTCTCCGATGAAGTCCAACCCCCACTGCTGAAAAGGTGTTGAAGCTACTATAGGCTTCAATGGCAGCGATTTCAGCTGTTGTTTTCCTGAGAACTTCTGGCATTTGATGCAAGCTTTGATTTCTCTACAGACATCAGGGAATAAAGTGTGCCAGTAATACCCAACTCGGAGGATCTTATGGGATGTGGTATTCCAGAAATGATGACCCCCACAAAGGCCACTGTGGAAATCAAGTGTAACTTTCTAGGCTTCTTGTGGGTCCAGGCACCTTAAAAATACCCCTAAAGGGTCTTTCCAGTACAAGGTTTGGTCAATGAGGCAATATCTAACTACCTTGAGCTTTAGATCTCTTGCCTTGCTTTTTCCCATGCCGTCAGGGGGCCTCAATTCTTGCAGAAAGTACAAGATATCCTTGTACCAGGGGCATGCTGCTAGTGATAAATCACCTTGGGAACTCTTGCTGGATGACTCGGCTTGCTCATTGATTAAGTTAACCCCCAAGGCCTTGAAATTAGATTCAGCCAACAACTTGGCCAAACCCTACCCCTTTATCAACTTGGTGGGCTTAATCTCCAGATCAAACTCTAGGATCTTGGCGATCCATTTACCTCTCCTCCCATCTATGTTAGGATGTATAAGAATGTCCTTCACAGAGGCTGAAGGAATGTATGTAGTGACTTTTGAGTGCAAGACATAGACTCTGAAAGCTTTGAGAGCTGTCACTAAGGCATAGGCCTGCTTCTCCATGATCTCATACCAGAGTTCAACATCTCTCAATGCCTTGCTGAAGAAGGCAATAGGTTGCTCTTGCCCCTTATCATTTTTCTGCAACAAGACTGCTGCTACTGTATCACAAGAAGCAAAAGAAAAAATCAGGAAATCTTTAGAATAATCAGGACTGACTAGCACAGGTGCCTCAGTCAGCGCCCTCTTTATTTTGACAAAATATTCCCTGGGTTTAGTAGTCCATTTCACTTCATTTCCCTTCCTGAGAATGGATGTGATGTGTTTCACCAACTCAACAAAATTAGAGATAAATCTCCTCAGAAAATTTATCTTCCCCAAAAAGGCATGAACTTCCTTTTTAGATCTGGGAAGTGACAGGGTCTGGAGTGCTTCTACCCTGCTAGGGTCAATCCTTACTCCCTCTGCTGACACTATATGGCCTAATAGCTTCCCTTCTTTCATAGCAAACAAATATTTCTTGGGGTTTAAAGATAGGCCAAACCTCCGACACTTCAGGAAGACCTTCTTCAAGTGGCAGCAATGCTCCTTATCTGTCCTGGATAAGACCGTGATGTCATCTAGATATATTACCACGAACTGGTCCTTCTCTCCGATGAAGTCTATGTCCATGGCCCGCTGAAATGTTGCTCCTGCATTCATCAATCCGAAAGGCATATTGGCATACATGAATGTGCCCTAAGGAGTGGTGAAGGTCATTTTTTCCCTGTCCTCAGGCATGACTGATATCTGATTGTAACCAGAGAAGCCATCAATCATGGATATTCTAGATGCGCCAATGACCTTCTGCAATATGTGTTCCATGTTGGGCAGGGGATAATTTTATTTCCTTGAGCTTTTGTTCAGGTTCCTGAAATCAACACAGAGTCTGATTTCCCCACTCTTCTTTCTTACCGGAACCAAATTGGCCACCCAATCGGAATATCTCAAGGGGACAATAATTTGGGCATCCAGCAGCTTCTTCACCTCTTTCTCCATGACAGGTAACAACAGGGGATTTATCTGTCTCAACTTCTGCTTGAATGGCTTAGCCTCTTCTTTCAGTGGGATCTTGTGTTCAATGACAGATGTGTCATATGTTTTAAGATCTTCGTAGGTCCATGCAAACACATCAGCAAACTCCCTCAGCAACTCAATATATTCATCCTTCTGCTCCTTGGTCAAACTCTTTGACAGCTTGACAAACTCAGGCTTCTCCGGTGTGCCAATGTTGCACTCAACTATGTCAGCATCATCACTTGAAACTCTGCATTTTACTGCCACATCATTCCCATCGAATAATCTTTCTAATGGGACTAGTCCCCTTGGAATGTGATTTCTAGGCAACTGAATACTGTCATGCTTTGTTATTTTACTCAGTAACTCACCCCCATCCAACCTTTCCTCATAGACAGAATCTTGATCGATATGCAGCTCTGAAAACTCTTCGATGGTCTCCAAGAATTTCTTGATCTCAAGATCATCCTCAAACACCTTCCAATTCTTGATATTGTCAAGTATGGAGGGCCTGTATTTTACTTCTACATCATACCTAAGCTTGGGAGGAAAGGGTACTTTGAAATTTCTTGCTGATGTAGCCAAAGAATCTGCCACTGTGTTTTCCTCTCTTGGGATGAAAGAAATGTTAAACGCTGAGAAGAAACTATCAATTAGGTCCCATACCTCATTTCTATAACTCCTGAGTCGAGGATGCTTGGCCTGATAAGCGCTTCTGATCTGCTGGATTACCAACTCGGCATCTCCGAACACTGCTACCTCCTGAATTCCCATTTCCCTTGCGGATTTTAATCCTAGGATAAGAGCCTCATACTCTTCCACATTGTTGGTGGTTTCAAATTCCAGCTTATATGATAGGGATATGGTCTCCTCAGCAGGTGACACAAAAACCACCCCAGCTCCAACGCCTTCTCGGGAATAGGCTCCATCAAAAAACATTTTCCAGATTGGGGTGATGGAGGGAAGAACTTCAAGGGAAACAGTGGGCTGCTTTCTGAGTTTGAGAGGAGGCTCGGGGGCATGGGTGAGCTATAGTAAACTGGAGCCTAAATCAGTGTCCAAGGCGAAGATGGGATGATTGGTAGGGTTGGCTTCATCGCTGATTATGTAGGCCAGTTGGGCTTCCCTGTATAGTCTTCTATGCTCTCCTACAAATACTGGGATAGTAGCGTATGTGAGGTCCATTTGAAAAGTTCCCCCCAGTCTCTTTATCCAATATCTTGACAATAGCATACCAAACTTGGGGGGGACATTAGCTACTACGATATCCATGAACACACTTTTCATGGGAAGTTGAAACAAGGTTACAACCAGGTCCTTAATAACTCCAAGACACTGAACTCTCCTGGAGTCAAAAGAATAGAGGTCATGATAGGCTCGGGTGAATTCTAGCCCTAAATCTTCCATGACAGTTTTGGGCATGAGGTTGTGAGAAGCCCCTGATTCCATCAAGCAGTTGTGCAGTACTTTATCGTGTATGTTTAGGGACATGTAGAAGGGAGGGGATGAATCATCTCTATCTTCTACTATGGGGCCTAGGACAACTGTTGGCCTTTCATCTTGGAGGTTTATGGAGTCTGTGAGAGGGCATGAGGCTTCATATTTCAAAAGCTCAGAGAAGTGTTTTTTGAACTCTTCATGTTTGATTAGCTCGGTGAGGGGCACAGGGATTCTGATCTTTTGGATCTCATGCTCGAAATTAAAAGAAGATGTAAGCTTTGGGATTTCTCTTGTTTCAGGAACATTATTACGGACAATGGGAGAGAGGGGTTGAGTCTTCTTACCTCTGTGAGCATCTGCTACTTCATTAGTAGGTTTCTTTGTTCTAGTGGACTGCTCAGGAATATCAGGTGTTGTTGTCTTTTTGTCGGACCTCAGGTTGTACTTGCCTCGACCACCACTAACCTTGTCTCCCTTGCTCAATTCATTTAGCTGATTGTTCATGAGAGACTCCTCGTATGCTGATTGAGTTAGATGAGGAAAAGTGGGAGTGTCTTCTAAGCATTGGATTTTAGGCTCAAGCTCATATGCTTCCCTTTCTTCCTCATCAGCCACCAAATTGTTTTGAAAAGGGGCCTGAATTCTCTGGTCTTCTCTGTCTCTTCCCCTCTCTCTGTGCATAGTCGGGGGAGAAATATTATTAGGCCATCTGAAACCCCCTTTGATTTAGGCACTCTAAGGGCCCTTGTACATTTGCCTCCTTTCCACCTTCAGTCTCTCCATCTCTTCAGAAAGAAACTTCATCATCTTCGTCAGTTCATCCACTTGAGTGTGAGGCAACGATGGGCCAAAAGTTGAGGCTTCGGATTTTCCCTTTCTTCTGTCTGCGTCAACTTTGTTCCTCAGTCTGTCGGCTACTAATATGTTGGATTCCACTTCTACGGACGTGTCTTTCATTTGAGATAAAGAGGTGGCTCTTCTTTCTCTTAATAGAAGACAAAAATCAGGGTTAAATGCACCAGCATAAGAAATTTGGGCAGAGGCTTCTGAGGGTTTTATCTCTACAGGAATCTTATTATACATCTTATTGAATCTTTTGGAGAAGTTAGAGACAGACTCTCCTTCCATTTTCTTCAGAGACCCAAACTCTTTCATGTAATACATTAAATCCTTTCTATCTCCCCACTGCCTCAGGAAGACACTATCTAGGGCTTCAATAGCAGCAATAGATCCGGGGCCAGTTCCCTGAACCATTTCCTCACCTCTCCATCTAGGCTCTGGACGAAGACTCTCATCCAGACATCTTCATTTTCAATGTTTAGGTTATCTGCATAACTGTAGAAAGCAACCAAGTGCTCTTCTGTAGTTATGTCCCCTTCTCCATTGAACTTGGGCATGTACTTCAAGTAGTCTCCAGCGGGGAGGGGATTCATAGGATGGGGTAGGATTAAGGGAGCGTATCTGGAAATGACTATGGCATCCATTATATTCAGAGGGGGATTAGCACCAGCCATAGGAATATTAGGTGGAGGAGAACTAGGAGGAGAAGGAGTTCATGAAGGGGATACTGGGAATGAATCTCGAAGTGGAGTGGGGAACAAGAGAGGATTCAAGGAGAAGGCTAACGAGCTCAAGCCAGCAAGTGATCCTCTTTGTGCAGGAGTGGGGAAATCTTCTGTAATACCGGGTCTATGCCAAGGGATAGCTTCAAAAGAGAGGAGAGTGACAAGGATTTCTCCCCCCAATCCCAGGCCAGGAGGGGAAAACTCAGCAGGAACACTCCCAAAATTCAAGAAATGGGAAACCTCTGAAGGAGGTCTATTAAGAAACTGAGGAGGTGAAAAAGGAGTTCTCACAGAAGGAGAGGGCAGGTTACCTGATTCAGTGGTGGAAGTTTCTCATTCAGGGGATTTTCCTTTTCTGAGAACCACCTCTGGGTCAGCTACAGGTGTAGCTAGGGGAAGTTGTGGATGAGACCGCGTGTGCCTGCCTCTGAAAGCCACAATTAACAGAGTAGGTTTTTCCCAGTGGAGTCATCACAATGGAGTCGCCAGGTGTACAGTAGAAATATTGATAATTCTGATATCTGATGCACCTTCAGAATCAGTTGATCATTGTCATTCAATCCCGGGGAAAATATTCAACTTTGTCCCCGGCAACAGTGCCAGAAATGTTGGTGTCGGAAGTCACTCCTGGATTGCTTGCAGGAGCAGAGCCCGACACCCATCAGTTTAATGTCACGATTTGTTTGTAAAGGGGTGATCAAATGGAGATAAAGACTCGAGGAGATATTACTCTAACTCAGGGACTGGGTCTGGTACGTAGGTAACAAAGGAGTTCTCGACCTAACTTCAGCCAGTGGGTTGATTAAAAGATGAACAGGTGGAAGACTTAGTAAGAAAGGTGAACAAACAACTTTGGGCAACAGGCTTTCGGCAGTTTGCAGAAGAAAGACTCTAAATGCAAGATCTGCTTGGTTCAGGGTCTCAAGAAACTGAAAGGGGACTTGACTGGATCCTCCAATTCCAAGTCACTCAGAGCTGGGAAAATCACAAGAACTTATTAGAGACAACACAAATATTACAGTGATCCATTACAACATCATCCTATAATAGTTATAGCTCAACTGGATCCTCCAATTCTGAGCGGTTCTAATACAGTGTAACAAAGATGTAAAAGAAACTGGTATTCATCAGGCAAGAAGTCTCAAAAGTCCATACATAACCAGAGTATCAGTGCTTCATTAAAGATTTGAAATCGGGAGCTCTGCTCAACCATCAATACCTTACAAATTACAAAGACTGAGTTTATATACTCAGAGAAAATTGCCTCAAAGAGGTGCATGCGGTCATCTGAAACTTGGTGTCCCTTCACCCAAAATCGGACGGACTTTCTTGGTCAGATGCCTCCTTAACTGCGCATGGCTCCTGCAGGGGGAGTAGCTGAGCCAGTAAATGTTGATTTAGCATGTGCAGACCTCCTCTGGTTAGTTGGGGACTCGGAATGACTTCTTTGAAGAATTGGGTACACGGGACCCTCTCGAGCAGACCTCTTGCCAGACCTTCCATACCTTACACTTAATGCATGAGGAGAGGTTTCACCTACCCCTTCTTGCCTTTATTTACTCCAAGCGAAGGCCGAGAGCGGGATCGTATCAGATGGTACCTGGAGATCGAGACGATTCTTTCGGGGACTGGACTCGACGCCTCTAGACCCTTTTAGCATAGCTGCCTTCTTTCCCAAGTGATTATGGGCTGTGACCCCGTGCTTATTCCCAAAGTGCTTTCGGCATTCGCAAATGGAAGGAGTTAATCCTTGCTTCTTGTAATCGCGGTGAGAGAAACACCGAGAAGGCTTAATCTGGCGCCACGCGCCCATCTGGATTCTATGGCTCTGAATTCTCCCGACAATGCTATGGGCCCCAAGTCCAGGATGCTCTCGTCACTTCGCGCATCGAGGAATGATGGGGCTGTCCCTTGCGTTTTGAAACCACGATACACAAAGGGGCGATAGAACCTAATTGCGCATCACGTATCCTTATTTTGATCGGACGACCAAAAACCTTCTCGACGATACCGTGGGTCCATCATTAAAAGCTCTGTTTACTTCGCGATTCGCGAGTTCACGGGTCAATGACCCTCAGCTCCCCGAGATGGCGATACGAACCTGGCACCTTCCTGGTCAGCGCCTTTTACATGTAACCGTCGGCTAGGGCCCAACTACTAACGCCTCTCACAAATCGTGGCCTCGCGAGTTGGATTATCGAACTTTGGTATCCTCCCCTTGCGAGGTCCCGAGACGCGATGGTCAACGCAGGTTGACCCCGTTTGGTCACTTTTCGTAGCTCGCAATCTCGCGCAACCAAAATACATGGTCCAGCCTTCGAAATTACGAACCCCAAGTTTGAGAAACAACTGTTGCACTTATACTGATCGCGATTGATGCCCCTCGAAAGCATTTTTGCACTATACTTGGCGTGACTCAATTAATCTGTGATTTCCCATCAACCGTTGTTCTTCTCTGTCGCTGGATCCTTTCCACTGAAGAATGAAATGCCCGCTCACCTGATTTAAGTCCGAAAAGGACTTCTTTTGTGTGTTGCGCTCGAGCGTTTTTCATGCCACTTGTAGATCTGAACACTCTTAGGCTCGAGACAAGAAATGTCGCTAACAGTTTATATTTTCCCCTTCATGCATTTTTTCATTATCTGTTTCCTGGATCATTTTTCCTTAGGATCGACTCCACCAATTTGTGACATGGAACCTTCTTTTTTGTTTAGAAGTTTTTTTATTCATGTGATGGAGCCTACTATTCATGGATGCCCTAGTTAGAACCTTCATTTCCTTTTGGTGCCCATGATATAGTATTTCCTAGGCTTGGGAGTCTTGTTAGTCTCGTCATGACATTACCTTGAAACCTCATATTCTTGTCAATATTATTATAGTTATGTACTTGTAGGGGTCCCATATTTATGTGTTAAATTGTAATATTGCATTTCTTTTCGCTGCTTGCACTTTTGAGCCTAAAGTGGACTTCATCTTATTCTTTCTTAGCCACTTCCTCATGCATTCTCATCAGTTTCTATCCTTTCATATTTTTCCTTGCAATTTGAAACCTATACCCGAGGAGAAAACATTCCCTCGAGTGTCCTTATCCTGCACATGCTTCCTTGCATTAAGAATAGGTATTTTAATTGTGCTTGGAACTAGTTTTCTTTCCCACGACAGTTGTTTCCTTTGTGTATTTTAGCATTCTTTTATTCCTTTTTAGGATTTCCAATATGAAAAAGACAAAAAAATCAAATAACAAAAGAAGAGCACTGGAATGATTCTTCTTCACCATTATTTGAAACAGTTGAGTCGCATTTGAACAAATCACAAATTTTTTAGTCTAGTCTCAACAATTTGGGTTAGTATGACTTTCGGAAACTGAACCAGTTGCATAGAGTTTTACTCCTCTAACTGGTTATTCTTCGAGTCACTATGGAGAGTTTGTTGTTGCATCTTGCATCACAAATGTATTTCAATCTTGATTTTCAGTTCATGCTTCCTAAGTCACATATTGTGTCATTTTCTTGTTCAAAGGAAGTTTTATCCTATGCCGTCCATTCTACAAAATATCTAACTTTGCAAGTCAGCCTTCCCCTATGTCAAGTACATATAAGAATCAAGAGTGTTTCTTGTGGATCCTGACTATATGAAGGTAGAAGTTATGTTAGGGTTTTTTTCCCTAGAAGGAAACCCTCCTTTATGAGGGAATTGTATTGTGGTTGTGTATCATTGTGAATATTGTATTCTGAGAGAGTAGACTGTGAGAGAATTAAGAGGAAGTTACAGCGGTTGTGTTTTAGGTTGTATCCCTTCATTTTGCTGGATAATAAAAAGGAAAGACCTGACAATTTCTCTGGTGGATGTATCCCACACTGGGTGAACCACGTATATCTGTGTCTCTATTGTATTGTGTATATTTTGTGTTTTATTTCCACATTTGTTTTTTTTTATTGCTCCATGATACTTTTTTCTAACAAAGAGTATCTTTGTCCTATACTCGTGATGGTATGGAAGGTCCCCATTGACTTCCTGTCGATGGGTTAATCTCTTATCGACTATGAAAAAATTATTTGAGAGTTTGACCTAGAGTTGCACCCTGGGCCTATTTACATCATTGATAGGTGACCTCGGACTCGAAAAATAATATTTCATCATTGGTCATTGACTGAGTGGTTTCTCTTGTGTTCAACGACAAGAACATTATTCACACATTGGGATTCATGTATTACATTGGATTGCATTTGTCTCCATTCATATTTTCCTCTCATTTGTTGTCAATATTCATTATTGTATGCTATTCATAGGGTCTCTTTCATTCGCTATTTACATTTGGTTCATGTGAGAGACATACTTCGTGGTGATCCTTTCAATGTTCCATCTAAGTCCTTCCAAATATTTGGCCTTATGCTACTCCTCGTGTTGGTTTATGGGGGATGCCTTAAATCCTTCCCGACATATCTATTCCTATCGTCTTCAACAGATATATCTTTGGGATAGGTATCTAGAGTCATTATTAGTACCTTGGAGCTTGTAGTCGTCAATGGTAGGTTCCCTCACTATTGACAATGGGAATACATCAATGTCCCCAGACGGATAGATTCTACAAGGTGTTTGAAATCAAAACCTCTATTCACACTTTTTATATTGTACTAAGTACCTTGACACCCATTATCATTATCAATGGGTTGTCTCATGTTTCTTAACGGTATACATCAACGACCAATAATCAAACAATATCTCACTTTTTTCAACTTAAACACATCTATTCACACAGTGTAGACTCAGAACGATAGATGATTCGAATACCTCAGGAACATAATATCATCACCCACTTTTTATGGTTTTTCCTGAGTTGCAATTGGACAATACCACTCCTCGCATTGATACTCGTGAAGGATCAGTTTCCAGCTCTTTCCTCCATATTTCCTTCACTAATTATGAGACATATATCCATTATGTATCTCTTTCATGTATATGATATTTGATTGACATGGATCTGTTATCACATTAATTTGTAGGGGGGCTGTTTTCCTAAGAAATTGACCCCTTTGGCAAAAAAAGGAAAGAAATGGGCTAAAAACCCACAAACTCCCACTTATCCTAAGTTTTGGGGCCTGGGCGCATCATGATAAGCAATACATAGATTTGGGTGGCTAAGATCCACATGCCCAAATCTACGGCACAGGATCCAT
>ML777810.1:1008270-1033872 GCA_009831015.1 Picea engelmannii
TCAAGGTTTTGCAATGCTTCCTGAAAAGAAACACCATAAGGAGTAAAGTCATCCATAAAGATTTCCATAGAGTCATTAAGCATATCAGAAAAGATTCCTAAAACTTCTCTTTGGAAGGTTGCTGGTGCATTACATAATCCAAACGGAAGAACTCTATAAGCAAAGGTTCCCCAAGGGCTAGTAAAGGTGGTTTTATCTTGATATTGAGGTGCAATTTTGATCTGGTTATACCCACTGAAACCATCTAAAAATGAGAAAAATTTCTTCCCTGAAAAATTATCTAACACTTGATCAATGAATGGTAGTGGAAAGTGATCTTTCTGAGTGGCTTTATTTAAAGCTCTATAATCCACACATACTCTCCATTTCCTGTTTTTCTTAGGGACTATCACCAACGGGGACACCCATTCACTGTCTGATATAGGATAGATAAACCCTGCATTAAGCAATTTTTGAAGTTCTTCTTTGAGGATTTCTCTTAAATTCGGGTTCATTCATCGCTGAGGTTGGCATATTGGTCGACAATCCTCCTTAATATATATTCGATGAGTACATAATTCAGGAGAGATTCCTTTCATGTTTGTGTAATCCCATGCGAATGCTTCTTTATTTTCCCGAAGTAACTTCATTAATTGTTGTGTTTCAGCTGCTGTCAAATTAGGGTTTATGTTCAATGTTTTGCCAGGTTCAATTTCCACTTGTATGCTTTTAGAGAAGATGGTGTTAGATGTTTGAAGTGGGCTTTCTGAATTGAGGTTTTCTTGATTATCAGACTCCAACAGTGCAGTTAGTTGATTATGAGTTTATGGAGTTACAGAGGAGGGTTCGCAAATAAAATTATTGATTAGTTCATCCTCGGTAGAGTCTTTCATGCTTAAATATTGTCCGATAGTCAAAAGGGGTTGAGTAGGTTGATCCTCAAAATCTACCCATACAGAGTTATCATTATTAACCAGGGGTGTAGCGTGAGGATAGAGGGTAAGATGCTTAGTTTCATAACCATTTGAAGTTTTCATTGAACCTGATCTACAGCTGTTAAAAGCATCTGTTGTGTCCAGCCAAGGTCTACCCAAAATTAGAGGGTGGCCTCCCAACTTTGTTTTGGACTGCAGTACTGTAAAGTAAACTAGATAATTCCAGGATTCCACAGAGATACTGAGGTCTTCAATGACTCCTTCTGGTTTAATTGTGGATCGATCATCCAATTCTAGGATAGTTGGGGTATCTCTGACTTCATTTTGTAATTGTAGCAGTTGTAAGGTTTCCAAAGTCATGATAATGATGGTTGCACCTAGGTCTACCAGGACTCGAGGAATTATCATTTTTTCTACTTGTACTGTAATGGTAGGGTGGCCAGGATCACCATATTTAACTGGGGGAGTTTTACTTGACATTAGTGCAGACAGGTCTCCCATAACATGGACTGTAAAGGGATCCTTAGTTTTCCTACCAGGATTTTTAACACAAATATCTCACATTGTCCTAGCATAGATTGGTACGTCTCGAAGTGCTTGTAGTAGAGGAATTTTGACATATAAATTTTGTAATTCCCCTAGAAGATTAAAGGCTGGTGGTTCAGGCATTTTAGTTAAGGTTAAACGATCAGGAAATGGTGGTGTTGTTGTTTCAGCAACATTGTTAGAGGATGATTGTACCTTTTTAGCTACATCATGCTCTTTTGTTTCCTCTTTATCAAAAGAGGTAACATCAGCTATGGTAGGTTCCACTATTATCCCAGATCATAGATGAATATCGTTGCATTGCGCAGGGAGAAGAGAAAGTGTAGGCTGGTTATAAATATCAATGCACTGCACAGCTTTATTATTTGGGTTGGGGCTAGGTTGTATAGGTAGCTGGGGTCTTATCGTTTGGTTGTTTGGGGAAGTGACAGCTGGTAAGGAAAGTGGTTGCAGGAATTGTGGTTGAGGTAGTTGATTTTGAAAGGGGGGTTGTTGTCCTCTCCAATTTTGATTCCATTGGTTCTGATATGGTTGTTGCTGCTGTGGAGGCCAAGGGGTCCACATTGATGGATCAACAAAGGGAGGGTTATTTTGCTGCATGGGTGGGTAAGTTTGTTGCATGGGTGGGTAAGTTTGTTTCATGGATGGGTAATTCATTTGATTAGTGTATTGCATTTGATTGTAGGGGTAACTCATTTGATTGAAAGAAGAGTAATTATTCCAACGATTAGAAGATGCAAATGGCATGTTAGGATTCATACCTTGTCCCCGCGATTTCCATTGCCTCCTTTGTGTCATCAGATAGACAACTTCAGATTCTTCATCCATTGGTTGTAACGCTGCCTTGATCCCTGGTAAAGATGGACAATTTTGGGTATCATGATCTTTATCACAGATAGTGCAGATTGGCTTTTTGTCCAGTGGACATTCTCTTCATGGGTGCTTATCTCTGCACTGAGAACAAAAGATGGACAAGGTTGCTTCTGTTTCTGCTTTCTTTTTCTTAATCTACAGGGTATCCATTTGTGAGGCAAAAGAGATTAACATTTTAGTTTTAAAACCTTCAAGTAAATTACCTATCTCGACTCTTGTTGCTCCCCCACTGGCTGATTTTTGGACCTTGAGAATGTGGTGTCCCTACTGTTTGATCTATTTCTTGAAGCTCCTCTTGAACATCTTTTGCATAAATTAACAATTTCATCGTATGATTCCTTAGATATGTCCCCTTTCCCAAGCATATTCAGCATATCCAGAGAGTCATCCCTTACCCCTTTTAATAATATAGTTTTAATAATGTCTTTACTTACGTTGGGGTGAATGGATCTTTGTAGATTGTATTGTAGCCTTTCTACAAAGTTCTCCAGATTCTCGTCCTCTTTCTGCATCATCTTAAATAGCTCCTCCTTCTTTTCCCTTGTTCGGAAGTAGTCCTGGTACTTGTTCAAGAATTTCTATCTCATTTGGTCCCATGTTGTGATTACATGGCTTCCAAGACTCATAAACCATCTTAGTGCATTTCCTTTCAGTGTTGCTGGAAATAACTTTAATTTTTTAGCATTAGAAATGTAATCATAACTTCTGCATAATATATCAAACTCAAAAATAAATTCATCAGGATCCTTTGAAGATAAACCATGAAAATTAGGTAATGCTGAGAGTGGAATATTTTTCATGGGGGCTACTCCTCTAGGGAGATCGCCAATAGGAAATCCTAATGTAGAAAAAGAGTTTTCATCATTTAACTCTCCTTTAGGACCTGCCTGTTCTTTGTGATGCAATTCTTCATTTTATTCATCCATGTTTCCCTCTGTCTGCTCCCCTGCTGCGCTTGCTCTGTCCTCAATGTTTCCTACTGGCTTCTGGAATGTCTCAGGACTCCAAAATTCTTTCCCTGTTCCAAAAATTTCTTGAAATGAAGGTTGGGACTTCCGAAGGTTTGGTCGTTGAGCAGCAGATTCAGACTTTGATATGATCTCGTCAATGTAAGTCTTCCTTCCTCCTTTTCCTTTTCCCTTGCCACCTGTAAGGTTAGTGTCTTTGGGGTCTTTCATGCAATATTTTTATCTAGAAAAAAAATCATAAGTGCTTTTGAAATCTATAGCTACCTTCCCCGGAAACGGCGCCAAAATGTTTGTCACTATAATTGCTTAACTAACTCAAACAATCAAGTGCTACATAAATTATCAACCCAGGGAAGTCTTTTATTTCAAAGATAACCATGCACTATGTATGCTCAATTCCAAAAACAACTTAGAGTTGTAGTTAAAGGAACTATATTAATCATACTTTCCTTGAATGGACTGAAGTTCTGACTTGAATTATAGGAAAGCAACCTACCTATTACAGATCTTTAAAGATTAATCTAAAGAATCCTGGATTACATTAAAATAACAATTGCAACAGGAAAGAATAATTGTTCTGTAACCAGAGAACAGGACCCTTACTCTCAAACAGAAACTTCAGTACCTTATTTCTGATTAACCCACTTTCATGGAAACAACAATGCGGAGAAAGATAACTCTATCTAGCAGAGAACAGAGCCATCTAATTCCTTCCTTTATACGTAGGAACCTTAAGCCCTATTTCTGATTAGCACGCTTGTGAAAAGTAACTGAAATCTACAGAGAACAGGATATGTTGATCCCTTCCTTTCTGAGCAGGAACCCTTAACCCGGTCTCTGGCTAACACACTTGCAAAAGTAATTGAAATCTACAAAGAACGGGATATGTTGATCCCTTCCTTTCTGAGAAGGAACCCTTAACCCAGTCTCTGGCTAACACACTTGCAAAAGTAATTGAAATCTACAGAGAACAAGATCTTCTGATCCCTTCCTTTCTGAGAAGGAACCCTTAACCCAGTCTCTAGCTAACACACTTGCAGAAATGATTGAAATATACAGAGAACAGGATATGTTGATCCCTTCCTTTCTGAGCAGGAACCCTTAACCTAGTCTCTGGCTAACACACTTGCAAAAGTAATTGAAATCTACAGAGAATAGGATATGTTGATCCCTTCCTTTCTGAGCAGGAACCCTTAACCCAGTCTCTGGCTAACACACTTGCAAAAGTAATTGAAATCTATAGAGAACAGGATATGTTGATCCCTTCCTTTCTGAGCAGGAACCCTTAACCCAGTCTCTGGCTAACACAATTGCAAAAGATCATCACACAAGATTGCTGCTAAAAAGGATTATAAACTTTGTGAAAATAAACTAAAGTTCTTTAACAAGACAGAGTCAGTAGTGTTTCAACAAAGCAGAATTCATTAAAAGTAGTGTTTCAGCAGATGAAAGTTAATCAAAGCATAAATAGAAATTGTACTAACACACTCTAAAACTAACGGGTGAATCTTGTGAAGAAGGTGGGCCCTCCCTTCTCACAAGATTCCCCTGAGACGAAAAAGCTAGAGAAGGATGCTCAAAACAGTTTTCTATTCATCTATCAATGTATCATATTACAATCTGGAAATGAAGTACGTCCCTCTCTCTGAAGCTTTCTCAATACATAAAACTTCGATCCTTTAAATGGTGATTTCCTCTTATTTAAAGAGGGAATCCCTTCGATACAATTGATAAAAAATTACAATGTGTATCTGAGTCCTATTCTTAGTCAGATCGATTTTCTAAACCAGAATAGGATGTCCTAGTCTCACGCAACAGAATGCTATTGCAAGTACTGAATGAGATGTTGTTGTTATGGATGGAGTAACAAATTCTTCTCGTTGCTGCTGATGTTGTTTCAGCATCACAAATTGCAGGTTGTTTCAGCCACGGGATTTGCACTTCGTTGTAAGGTTGTTGTTGACCGCTGAATGTGTAACGACTTCCTTTGTGTTTCAGCGTCGTCGGTCTTGGGCTGTGTAACGGTTTCCTCTGTTTTTCAACATCTGTGACTCTGGACTGTGTAACAACTCTGTGTTTCAGCATCTGTGACTGTGGACTGTGTAACAGCTCTATGTTTCAGCATCTGCGACTGTGGACTGTGTAACATCTCCGTGTTTCAGCATCTGCGACTGTGGACTGTGTAACAGCTCTGTTTTTCAGCATCTGCGACTGTGGACTATGTAACAGCTCTGTGTTTTAGCATCTGCAACTCCGGACTGTGTAATAGTTTTGTGTTTCAGCATCTGCGACCCTGTACTATGTAACAACTTTGTGTTTCAGCATCTGTGGTTTGAGCTGTTTCAACACTATACATTTCTAATCAATGGTTAAGTACGAGAGTGATGTAAAATATTATGCAAAACAGATTAAACATATAGTAATGAGAAGGAGCGTTTGTATACCTTTGGAATGATTAGATAAAGTGATAGTATGAGTTTAAATGTGGGTGATCAAGAGTATAATAGTGGCAAAAAGTATAGGCAAAAAGGTACATTGTGTGGTCCTAACAACATGGATCCCTAGTGTACTCGATTAGTGCCCATACTTTTCATCACACGTTAGCATGGGTATGCCCGCCTCGGGGATTGAGTATTCTAACTTGTTTTTGTGTTTGGTTTCTATCCTTATATTGGATTCTAGAGACCTTCACCCTAGCACACTGCTCTTTGAATATTTATAATGTATTACGGACATCAATTACTCTTCTAACCTCACATAGTATGGGGCATTTGTTTTAGTGTTAATTTACACCTTGGAAGCATTGACAATATTCTTGGCCTAATCCCTATCCTATTTACATATTATTATTCCCGATACCTCCTTGAAACCTTCTAAAAAATAACCTTTTGGAAGGTGTATGTGCCCTTACGACTATGGAACTCACGTACATGTGGGACACTAAAGGCATAATCACATACATGTTAGAAAATGATTATATATATATATATATATATATATATATATATATATATATATATATATATTCTTAATTTTATGGGTTTGGCTAGTTCACTAACTCCTTTTACCTATACTCAACCATCTCTAACCAACTAGAGACCACATAAAAGGACCATTTTGTCTAAGGAGAAAGGTAATGACAAGTAATGATTCTTTACATGCCTTAAGAAAAAAACTATTTGGCTAACCACACCAAGTCTATAAAACCTCATATATCCTTGTTGCTACTGGTTTGACCTAGAAACCCTTGTTTTCATCCCCTTTTTTATCACAAAATTATCTTTCCAAGAGCTTCCCTCTATATTCTCTTTGGGTCTGCGGCGAGTTTGGAGTCAATACCTATTGGAATATTTGAGAGGGGGAGGTTTGAATCAGTATAAGCACTTTATACCACTTTTAACAACAATATATATTCTTCCACTTTATCAATAATGTTCAACAATTTTTCATCAATGTATCATCTATGATTGCATTAAATATATATATCATAAGCATTTAATCATAAGCATCATCACAAAATCACATCAAGAACACATTACACCAGTATTTATGTGGAAATCCAAATGGGAGAAAACAACAGAATGATTTCTTATATATATCAAGAATTCATTCATAGGAACTGTTAGAACATGTATAATTTTGAGCTTTTTATTTTGCCTCTTAGAAATAAAAAATTTACCCAAAAAAGAAAAAAAATTAGAAAGTTTCCTTTTAAATTTAAAATAAATTCAATGGTTATTATTTATCAATAAGGTGCTTACAATATCTATCATCGATCAGTTACTTTAATTTGATCGAACAATCCTAGTGATCTCCAAAGTTTAGAAGCTGCCTAAGTTTTAAAAGAAAATATTTAACGGTCGCTTCGGAGATCCGCGCTTTGGGTGTTCCAACAAATATAAACAACAAAAACCTTGAAACTCTGAAGTCTCGAAGATAGTCACTCGTGATAATTCCTAAAGGACATACGGATGTGTCAAAGGGACACATGTCTTTTAAATCTTTTTCTCGGGTTGACACATGACACTTATTTTTTACATTTGCGTTGAATGATTCAGATGTTTTCAAGTGACACGTGACACCTATCTTTTATTAACAAATCATCAAGAATGAAGTCATATCTTCCATGTCACTCTGGGAGAATTCCCTTCCAGATTTTTAACAAATCTCGAGTTTACAAACCATCGAAGTATCAAAGTGTCGAAGTAATGAATATTACGAAAAGTAAAAATTATTTTAAAAAGTTAATAAAACATTTAATAACTTAGGTTAATCATGATTAACTATTAATTAATCCCTCCACAATTTCGGACTTCAAGAGATTTCCATCCTGTCACATCCAAAATTTCCGAAAGCTGAACCGTCGAAGTATTAATGACATTTATGATTGATTAAGGTTAATGATTTCAATAAAGATTTTGAATCACCAAGTAATAAATTACATTATTTTTTTAATAAATTCTTTGTCAGTAGATCTATACGAAGATCGATAGACTTTTTGAATAAAGAACTTAGAATTTCAAAATCATTTTACCATTATCAATTAGCAGTTTTTTATTCAATGTAGAGCTTACAAAATTCTATTCTTATAGGTAGGATAATTCTATTTCCTTGAATATTATGGTTCCACAAAAAGCTGCAAAGAATCTTGATTCATCATGTGATGATTCCAATCCAAATGTAGATGTTCTATAAGAAACAACTCCATGCGTTATGGATGCCATTAAGTCTTGGAAGCAATTTTTTGATATCTTAGAGCATGAGATTATTAATTGTCTGGACGAATCTTCCGAAGAAGACAACGAGTCCTTCTCAGCCAAGCTTAAATTTGTAACACATTCAAAACTTCATAAGATCATTGCACGACTCAGAATTATACCCTACAATGATATGATAAGTTGGTATTTGGAACATGTCAACATCCAAACCAGAAGCATCATCAGGCACCAACAAACTGTCATCGGATCTTTCCGACTGGAGAGTCTACAAGTAATGTATAAGCTTTACCCTACCCCTAAATATACTTACAATGCAAGATTTATTCTAGAATTTGAGAGAAGAGAATGCACTCAATACAGTAGAAATGGTAATGATATAATCAAGACCTAGTGTGGACATCCGGAAAAATTCAGAGCCGACACTCATGCTATGTATGCCATGACATCCTTAGATGCTCATATGTTATATATAGCCATGATGGTCTATCGTTTTTTTTGGAAAAAAAAACCCTATGAATTTCTTAGTTGAGTGGGTATCCATAATGAATGAAGTAGTTGAGGGCTATACATTCAATTGGGATAAAATGCTATATAATAATTTGGCCAAGGAGATCGTTGAGTATCAATTGTCAAAATAAAAGGGAAAACCTTCTCCATTTTACATTTCATCATATATTATGGATGCCATTTGTTTCATGACCCCATTCCCCCTGATGAACTAGAGTTGGGCCCTGACCATTTCTGAGCCAATATATTTCTACCACTCCAAATTATGGGAAGAAAATTCCAACGATTTATTTTATGAAATCTGTCACAACGTAGTGGTACCTGTTCACATAGCTATCCATGGCCACCCACCACCCAGGATTTCAGAAAATATTATGGGGAACATAGGAGAACTTGCAGACTGGTTCATTGAGGAGAATTTCTCCTACATTAGAGTATTTGGTTGTTTTGTTCCTCCTCATTCCCTCCCAAAAGTTTTACCTAACAGGATGGTATGAAGAGAAGTGGCATACCAAATATTAGTAGGAGGTATCAACAAGGAATTGAAAGAAGCTCAGAAAAAGGTTTCACCAACTTTCCCCATTCAAGTTGGTATGTTCACATTATTATATTTTGGTCATTCTAAAGTTGAGGCCGCAACCTTGGAAGTTGTCAAATTAGTTGACATCGAATTCAAGAAGCACGATCCACATAAGATAGTCGAAAATCATTTGGCTCAATTTAACATGAAGCGATACATCCATGAGGATTCTCCTTATGATGAGATGTTCAAGGGAGGTAGATATTACGATGAAGTTCAAAGAATATTCTAGACTCTACCCCCCAACCAACAGGTCGGTTTCCTCAACTTTCAAAAGAATAGACAAAACATTTTTCCAAAGCTATTTCAAGGAGAATCAAAACCCATTCCTTCTTCACAGAAAGCTAAATCCACAAAATCTAAACCAAGTTGCTCCACTAAGCACAAAGTTGAAGAAGTCCCAAAAAATACAAAAAAATTATTTCAGAAAATAAAAACATCACTGTCAAGATTGGATGATCGACGAGTATTAGCTTAGTTTGAAGCTTTCATGAATCAAGGACAATTTGTTCCTCATTCAACGCTAGCTACTCCATCTGGCACCCCAGATACAACAGGTCAGGAACATTCCACAACAATCATGTATCCTATCACATCATTAAACGCTTTACAAACCAATTTTGGAAATCCTAATTCAGAGTTCATTCATGTTGGTGATCTTACTCCTATCATACCTGAAAAGATTCCTCCCTCAAGTTTCTTTTTCAGCAAGAAACAAAAGTTTATTTTAAAAAGAGAATCTCACCAAAAGGATGGAGTAGTCACCAAAAGGAAAAGATTGGTGTATGATGGGAAAGACCAAGATGATCCTAACTTTGCAAAGGAAGTTGTAGATTCACTAGGGGATTTTTCCACTTCCAATCAATGGTCAGTGGAAAATTTAACCGAACAACTGTAGCATAAATGTCTCTTGGTAGAGAAATTGTAGAATGAGATAAATAGTACATAATAGACTGTTAGAAGCAGTATGAACCAGGACATTGAACAAATCAGGGCTAGTTATTAGCATCAAATGAAGTAGTTACAGGATAACCTTGAGCTTCTCTACCAGAGTTCATAGAACAACAAAGGTTTGATCACTCAACGAGACAATTGGATTGAACAGCTAGAAGCCAAATTGTCCCTAACAGTGAACACAACAATATATATTACTACCTTCAAAACACAAACATCAGAAATCAATGAGAAGTTGTAAGTTGCTCAGCAGGAGCTCTATCAAAAGGTATATGTTATTCAAAAATGCTATCAGGAAATAAAACTTACTCTAAAAATTATTTATGTCAAGGAAAAAGAGGCATGTGTAGCCAGATCTAAGTTTCAGGAAGTTATCATATGGAAGCAGAGAGATAAAATCCCTGGTCTTACCCCTCTCTCACATTATGAACAAGTAAAAGGAGAAATGGCCCTAAAATCCTGGGAAACAAATCTGGAAGAAGGCTAGAAACTTGCCAGAGATGAAAAAGAGGCTTTTCTGGAGGCATTATCTTGAATAAATAAAAATTTGATTGAATTTGAAGGAAATAATATCTCTAAGTCATTGGGATAGATTGAAATAGAAATGAACCAACAAAGATCTAGAAAGAACAAGGAAAATATTCAGTTGGTAATCCAAAATATGAGACATATTGATTTACTTAAAATCAATGAGTTGTTGGTGAATCCAATTTTATACTATCGGATCACAGTCCAAGAAGTGAGCAAGATCCAGGAAAAACTGCCACTAGTACAAAAGAAGATGTTTTCCTTTGAATTGAATGAGAGGATTGAGCCTTCAAGATTTGTGGTAGCATTGATGGACATGTGCACCCAATTCAATGAGTAGAGAAAAGCGAGTGTAGCTTGGAGAAAACGAAAGAACATACACAACGCCCACTTCCTCCACCCCACTCTACCTTTCACCCTCTAGCATGTCACATCCTCCACGCTCCCGATACAGTCTACCTCACCACTTACACTTCCCATCTCTCTACATGTCACTTTCCATGTCTATACCTCCCACCTACACTCTCACATCCACTAATCCCACCTCCTTATTGGAAACTTGTCCCCACATCATCCTATTCGTGAACAATTACTCTTCCCTATAACTATTATCCATCCCATAACGAGCCAATACTAAGCTACCTATTCAATTACCACCCCCATATTTTCAACTGCAATTATTTATCCTAGGGACAGATGGGAATAGAATCAGATGGAAAAGACAATAAGCCAATGATTGTGGTGGCCTTAATGGACATGTGTACCCATTTTAAAGAACAAAGGAAAATGAGTGCATATGTAAGAAAATGAAGGGATATATGAAGTGCCAACACATCTCAACACTATCTGCATGATGTTATTTCATTCAGATTGTATTATATTTTTAGGCATATATTGTAGGAAGTCCAATGGTTTTTAGTTGAGACAATTTTTGTATCAATATATTGGTTTTAGATCTATTCAAGGATGCTTCTTTCCAAATGTAAAAGAGAAAACGTTTTTGAATATCAATACAAGTGCAGACAGAGATTCTAAGTTTCATTCAATTTGAGTTATGTGTTACATTTTGTTTCCATCCCTCTAAATTTTTTTCTATATTTATGGAAGAGTGAATGATTACAATCTAGTACTACATCTACTATGATCATAATATATCATAAGTTCATTCAGTAACAACTTTTCCTCTATTATTACTGTGAGTAAAACAATACCTATGACCTGTGTTAATTATTGCATTTTTATCTCCTTTTAAGGGTGCATCTTCTACTTTTCTTCTACTGCAAACAAGGTGAGACTTATCTGTAATTGATACCTGAACTTGTTTTAACAGTTTTGTACATCATTTGACATTAATTCAAATAATGTCAAATAATGAGATACAACCTATGTATTTTCTTATCATTAATTTCATTTAAAGATCATTTCTTAGAAAACTGAAGGTAGAAAAAGCGCTCACAAAAACACTTCATTTAAAATTTTTGATGCCAAACGTTATTCTTTGAGACTTAGAATCAATCTCAGGAACAACATCTTTTTGGTTTTGTTGTCAGGGACAGAGAAGTGAAATTATTTTTCCCCTGGGAGAATGACAAAGTTAGATTTTGTTCTTTGATGGTGAAGAAATATTGAATACGTGAAAAGGTTCATTTTTCACCTGGGGACTTCATTGTAGGTAAAGATGGACTTCGGTCGAAAGAATACCAGGAAAAACCTAGATAAAAAGAAGACTATGCCATTTTCAGATCTTGAAAAGTTGTTGAAACTAAATGGCTATCTCAGACAAACTTCTACATCGGAAGGTAAGGTCTATAAACCTAGAGTTACACAAGTTAATAGTAAAATTCTCGTTGAAGAGCTTAGTCTTAAAGAAAAAATTAAACAAGTTCATTCTGCAGAAACATCAACAAGTAAGTCTGAAGGTAAACTAGAAACTCCAGAAGTAATTATTCTTGAAATAAAATTTGGGATTGACCAAACCATCCCTATTTCGTTCATAGATACTTTTTCTATTTCAATCCCTACTATGATTACTACACAGCCAATTATTTTTGTTCTCTAAGTAAAAGATTTTGTTTCCAAAAACCCTGTAGGTTGGTTTTTATACTCAGATTCATCACTTACTACTTATCTTATCTATACATATGGTAAATCTGAGAAACCAAGCTCAAGTTTTCAGTTTACCCCTCATCTAGATCTTTCATCTTCTCACGATCATTTTCCTGAACTTCATTCACACCATCACGAAGTAGTCAAAAGATCAGTAGATCACTATTTTGAATTTTTTGATAATCTCCTTTTTAGTCCTCGAAATTCGTCCCCTAGAATTTCAATGGTCTGTGTTGGAGGTGTAGAGGATGGTGGACAAGCTCAACCCCCTAGGATATTTTCCAATATCACTTCTAGATATGCCCCCTTAGTTGGTCTTGCTTTCCTGCACGATTTAAATGAAAATTACATGAAGAGCCTTCCTAAATTCACGGGAGAAGGGGATTTAACAACAACAAAACATATAGTCTTTTTCGATCAATTTGTTTATATTCTTTGTGTTGAGAATGAGAGTTAGGATATTTAGACACTTAGGAGTTATTTAAGATCTACTTGGTCTAATGTGTCGTTAGGTAAAAGTGTGTTTCTTAGTGTATTTCTTTAGTATGCATTAGTATGCATTTGTAGTTAGGAAATCTAACGGTCACGATCTGTTCCCGACATAGAGTGATATGATGGTTCATACTCTCCTCGGTCTTAACGACCATTGATCTGTGGATTAACACCTGACTGGTCAATGATATCTATTTAAATATCATGGAGGGTCATTTGTTGATGATCGATTGTGAGAACATCTCTTGTAAAATCTCTCGATAATATTTTTCTTTTGCATTAATAAATTGCTTGAAGTAGTCGCGTTGGTTGGGGCCGTGGATGCTTCCCCGTAGGGGTTTTACCACATCAAAACATCGATGTGTTGATATTTTATCTGGTTGTGTGAGTGGTTATTGAAGGTGTTCGTCCTCTGTTGGAATACCCGTGTTTTCAAACAATGAGGATCTTTACACGAGACTGTTAGTACAAACCTTTGAAGGACAGGTAAGAGATTGGTTCAGAGGAATTCCAGTAGGTTTTATACCATCATATAATGATATGGAAACTTCCTTCATAAGGAAATGGGGTGAGAAAAAAAATCATCTTTATTACTTAACCAAATTTAGAGCCTTGAGAAAGAAGACATCGGAATCATTCCTAGAGTTCATTCAAACATTTAATAAGTTTTATCACAAAATCCCGGCTGAAGTTAAACCTTGCCAACCAGCTCCAAAAGTCACTTTTGCAGGAGCTGTTGATTATGATTTCTCTCTACTTTTGAGAGAAAGAAGATCCACTACTTTAGTAGGGATGCAAGATGGTTCTATAGATATTAAATCAAATATGATGCCATCCAGGAAGTTGAAAACTAAATTTGATATGGGAACAAGAGAACCTGAGTGTTTTAAAGAACATGCAAGGCCCTATGGATCTGGAAAATATGCAGAGGAAAAAATGGATGATATGGAAAATTTTATTAAAGATCTATCGAACAAAATTTCTAGGATAGAAATGGAACAAGCCAAACCTGATCCATATGTTATAAATCAATTCAGAAGAAATCCTAATCCTCATATACAACAAAGGAAAATAAAAAATGAGTAACAAAGATTCAAACTCCTTTTAAAACTGAGAATTTCATATAGATAGATGAGGTGCAAGATTATGATGAATTAGATGAAGATCTAAACAACCTCAACGATGATGATCTTGAGCCTCACCTGACCAAACAAAATTATGATACATCATTGGATTTGGAATATTTGTTTAATGATGATGAAAATATCAAAAATCTGGGAGACTCTACATACAGAGGTCTCGTTGATTCAATAATGGTCGAGATTCAACATAAACATGATTTGAGGCCAAGAGAAAAAAATTCTACGAATATTCCACCAAAAAATATTTTATCACGAAACAAAGAAAATGAGGCAGCACTTACAAAACCATCAACCAAAACTCAAGTTTCATGAATAAAGAAAGTTGAAACGAAAGAAGTATAGACTAAGAAGCCAGAAAACACAAAATTCAAAGTTCAGATCAAGGAAACTGAAAAACCAATTAGGACTTTCAATTTAGGGAATGAACTTAATAAAATTAAAATTCCAATTCCTCTATTTGAACTTTCTAGGAACCTAATCTATAAAAAACAAATCGTTAAAGAAATAAATTTTTATGATGTTGAATGTCAAGTTGATGTTATCAACTTACAGGATGAGCAACCCACAATCATGTTTGGGCCACACATTGAAAAAAGTAAGGATTTTGTTTCTCCTTTCTATATTACACTGACTGTGCATGATCATTTACTTCACAATTGCATGTTATACTTGGGACCTTCACATAATTTCATGCCTAATATTATCATGGAAAAAATGGGCCTTGAAATTACCAGACCTTATCAATATTTATACTTGTTTGATTCTAGAAAGGTTAAGTGTCTGGGTATGATTAAAGATTTAGTTGTAAATCTTGCTCAAGTTCCTATGAAAAGTATTCTTATGGATGTGGTTGTTTTTTATGTTCCTGTGAAGTATGGCATGCTTCTATCCAGATCTTAGGGTTCCAAGCTAGGAGGATCAGTTTAATTAGACATGACCTATGCTACAATTACAATTTTTGGTGGACAAATTACTCGATTGTACAGAGAAACTAGACTGGATTATACTATAAGTGACCCTCAAAACCCTAATAACTATTCAGTCTATGTCATTGATCAAGATTTAGGAAATTGTATATTATCCATAGATAACGATTTTGAAGAATGTGTTGGAAGATTGTTTGTTTTCATTGATGTTAACCCTAGTCATGGGTTTTTGACCGCAAGATTGATGAATGTATTTAGACATGAAGGAAAATGCACATGTAGATAAAAGACCCATGGATGAATATTATACATCATGTTGTTTCCGGTGGTATGTGGCACATCACGTGGATCCTCATGGTTGAGGAGAAATGAATTTTTGAAGATGACAAAGTGAATTGAAGAAGGAAGTACATGTAGGCCTTAAAGATAATTAAAGAAAAGAATTACAAAATAAGAAAGTGTTAGGTCGGCCCTAATGTTAAAATCAAGTGACATAAATGGTATAAATAAATATTATTATACCTTCATTTGATACACAAGTCTAATTTCAGAGGAAATCAGAAGTAAAGAAGGCCGGATTTCAAGGGAGGATGAAGTCTTCTGGTGATGTGTTCTAAGGTATGTTATTTTGAGGTCATCTTACCATTTTTCTATAAAAAGAAAATATAGAATTATTCATATGGTGAAATTTCTATGGTATTGATAAGACATATCAAGGTACTTGTGGTAAAAATTTCAGCTCTTGATTCTCTATAATTATGGAGATACACTCTGTGGAAGATAGGGTTTGTGACCAGTCCTGAAGCTAGTCAATAAACAGATGTTCCATGTAAAACAGTCATAACGTCTTTATAGAGAATCCAAATGACATGGGACAAATTTCATTGGAAAGAGTACAAACTTCAGTTTCTTGTTTGCAATTTTCAAAATCTAATGTTAAAAATTGAGCGGAGGGCATTCTGTACAAGTTCGGTCTCCTGAATAAACCAGAATTGAACAAGGTATACCATTCTCTCTATAACTTATTTTTGGGGAGGATTCAAGGAGTGAAACTTGGAGTAGTTTCAGAGAATACATTGAGTAATATTATCTATAGGATCAGAGTACTCCAAGAATTGAAGAATTGTAGAAATTGAAGAAGTCTCAGGAAGCATTATCAGGTTCTATGTGATGATTAGTTGATGGTGATGATTTAATGTAAAGTTTTATTATCTCTCATATATTCTTGGGTGGAAGGAAGGGGAAAGGATGGAGAATTTAAATCTCTCTTGATATTGGAGGATTATATCTTCCTCTTAGAGGTTTATCCCTCCCTTTACATTTGGAAGTTATAGCTACCTTTGGAAGTCATTACTTCCCTTGAACAATAACTATTGATTATTTCTCATATATTGTGCATGGTGTATTATGGTGTATTGGTCTAACTCTTATACTATTGTTCATTTCTCATTGGATATAATTGAATGGTTTAAGTATAAGTTTAAAAGGGTTTTAAATTGTACTTGATATTGATTCACCCCCCTCTCAGTATCAACAATTGGAAACAGAGCGGGTTACCTTCAGTACAGTTTAAGCACTGGAAGGAAGATCCTAAGAAGAAATGGAGGACAAAATTACAAATGGGATTCCACCATTTGATGGAAGCAATTTTGAATACTGGAGTAATAGAATGGAAACTTACTTGAAATCTCTTGGGGAAGATGTTTGGTTCTCAGTTTCTTCAGGATACAATGCTTTGAAGAAACCAAAGACTGCAGCTCAGAAGGATGAAAAAAGGAACAACAAATTGGCAATAGATACCATCCTAGATGGATTGACAGATTCAGTGAAATCCAAGGTGGGATCATGTGCATCATCAAAAGAGATTTGGGACAATATACAAGACCTTTATGTAACAGAAGAAGCAGAAGAATAAGAAGAAGAAGAAGAAGTTGAAGAAAATTACAACATCTCAGATTTCAAAGAAGAAAATAGAGGTCAATTATTTTGCTTTAATTGTGAAGGAGTAGGTCATGTTGAATTTCAATGTCCTCATATAAGGATTTAAATAAATTAAATTGAAGAAGAAAATTTCAATGAAGAAGAAGAAAATCATGAAAAAAAATTATTCAACAAGAATATAAGAATCTTAAAAAATTGAAGCATGTTGAGATTGAAAATAGCAAGCTCAAAGACACGTAAAGAAAACTAAGTGAATTGGGTAGTTGTGAAAAGACAGTTGTAAGCTTGAATAAACAATTAGAAGACTTTGAGAAACTAAGAGAAGAAACCATTTCCTTGAAAAATCTACTCGAAGAAGAAACAAGAATAGGAGAAGTAAGGAATGTCCAAATGATGAAGAAAGAAGAAGATTGTGAGAAACTTGAACAAGAAGTTGTCTCATTGAGGAAGATCTTAAGAAAATATCAAGTGCCAAAAGACTTAACACATCTTGGATGCATGGGTGAAACTTCACACAAAGAAGATTCAAATACCAACAAGAAGGTTGAAGAAAGAGTTACACAAACAGTTGATGAGAAGTGGACCAGGATACTAGAAAGAAGGAATGATTACAAAAGAGATGAATATCCAAGAATACCTCCTACCTTCAGGAATCAAAGAATCTTCAATCAATATGAAGGAAACTACAGAAGAATAGATCATGAACCTAGATGGACTACATCACAAAGAAGGCCACTTACTCCAAGGTATCAAAATTTCTTTCTTGTTCATTGTTATACTTGCAAAAAATTTGGACATAAGGAAATTAATTGCAGAATCAATGAAAGGAACAAATACACAAGAAACATGAATGGTGTAAATAGAAGATATGTAAATAATTGTGGATTTGTCAAAAAACGTTATAATTCATTTTCCCCATTGATGGACAAAAATATTGTATGCTACAAATGTAATTATCTTGTACACAAAGCATGAGATTGCAGATATATGAATGAAGATGTCTTTATGCCAACCACAGTATGGAGAAGGAAGGAGATTCCAAACAATGAATATTTTTGAATAGAATTAATGGATGAAGAATGTAAAGAAGAAGATGAATGGTACACAGACAATGGATGTTCTTCACACATGACCAGGGATCAAGACAAATTCATCATCTTGAAGAGAAAGGGTGGCAATGTTGCATTCAGAGATGACTCATCTGCCAAAATACTTGGAGAAGGTGTAGTATAACTTGGAATAAAAAATGTAAAAGAAAATAATTTCCTATTGGTTGAAGACTTGAATCATAATCTACTCATTGTTAGTAAAATGTGTGATCAAGGATACACTCTTACGTTTGACTCCCGAAAATGTAAAATCAGAGAAATAAATTAAGAAGATTGGTTGCAACTGCAACAAGAAGACCAAACAACATATACATCCTAGACATGAATAAGAGAGAGAAGATAGAATCCACATAAAAGTATTCCAAGGAAGAAAAAGTCCCAAAGACCAAAAATAAGGATGAAGTATTATTGAGTGCCACATGTTCAGGGGGAGCAATCCAAAAGAAGAGAGTTACCTTTTTCCATTAAACTCAGGGGGAGAAGCCCTACCCTTTTCCATTGATGTCAAAGGGGAAGAGAAATTGGGATCATGATGATAGGGGGAGAATGATTGTTTCCATCAATGACAAAGGGAGAGATTGTTGGAAGATTGGTTGTTATCATTGATGTCAACCCTAGTCATGGGTTTTGGACCGGAAGATTGATGAAGGTATTTGGACATGAAGGAAAATGAAAATGTAGATACAAGACCCATGGATGGATAGTATACATAATGTTGTTTCCAGCGGTATGTGGAACGTCACGTGGATCCTGATGGTTGAGGAGAAATGAATTTTTGAAGATGACAAAGTGAATTGAAGAAGGAAGTACATGTAGGCCCTGAAGATAATTAAAGAAAAGAATTACAAAATAAGAAAGTGGCAGGTCGGACCTAATGTTAAAAGAAAGTGACATAAATGGTATAAATAAATATCATTATACATTCATTTGATACACAAGTCAAATTTCAGAGGAAATCAGAAGTAAAGAAGGCCGGATTTCAAGGGAGGATGAAGTCTTTTGGTGATGTGTTCTAAGGTATGTTATTTTCAGGTCATCTTACTAGTTTTACTATAACATTTTTTCTAGAATGATTCAGATGGTGAAATTTCTATGGTGTTGAGAAGACATATCAAGGTACCTGTGGTAAAAAATTAAGCTCTTTATTCAATATAATTATGGAGATACACTCTGTGGAAGATAGGGTTTGTGACCAGTCCTGAAGCTAGTCAATAAAAAGGTGTTCCGGGTAAAACCGTCATAACTTCTTCATCAAGAATCCAAATGACATGGGACAAATTTAATTGGAAATAGTACATACTTTGGTTTCTTGGGTGTGAGTTTTAGAATCTGATGTTAAATATTGAGCGCGAGGCATTCTGTACAAGTTCGGTCTCCTGAACAAACCAAAATTGAACAAGGTCTACCATTCTCTCTATAACTTCTTTTTGGAAGGATTCAAGGAGTGAAAATTGGAGGAGTTTCAGAGAATACATTTAGTAATATTATCTATAGGATCATAGTACTCCAAGAATTGAATAATTTCATAAATTGAAGAAGTCTCAGGAAGCATTATCAGGTTCTATGTGATGATTGGTTGATGGTGATGATTTAATGTAAATTTTTATTATCTATCATATATTGTTGGGTGGAAGGAAGGGGAAAGGATGGAAATTTTAACTCTGTCTTGATATTGGAGGATTGTATCTTCATCTTGGAGGTTTATCCCTCCCTTTACATTTGGAAGTTGTAGCTACCTTTGGAAGTCATTACTTCCCTTGAACAATAACTATTGATTATTTCTCATATATTGTGCATGTTGTATTGTGGTGTAATGGTGTAACTCTTATACTATTGTTCATTGCTCATTGGATATAATTGAATGTTTTAAGTATCAGTTGAAAAAGGTTTTAAATTGTACTTGATACTCATTCACCCCCCTCTCAGTATCAACAGAATGTATATAAGAAGAAAATAAAAAAATAGAAATTTCAAACAAAAATATAAATGTTAGAGAAGGGATGTGGAAAATGTTCTTCGATGGTGCTTCATCTTGTGAAGGAGAAGGAGTCAGAGTTTTATTTTTGGCACCAAGAGATGAGTTTGTTATTCATTTCTCTTATAGATTAAAATGGGATGTTGATTATACCAATAATGTATGTGAATATGAAGCTTTATTTTTAGGATTAGAAGACGCAAGAAAATAAAAAATCGAACATTTGATATTTTATGGAGATGCTGAACTCATTGTAAAACAAATAAAACAACAATATCGAGCTAAGCATATGATATTGAGATCGTATATAAATTGTTCTTGGGAACTGATAGAGAATTTATTCTTGTCTTTTAATATCCAATCTATTCCCAGAATGCAAAATCAACAAGTTGATTCTTTAGCCAAAGCTATTGTGACTTTCATACCACCTAATGTTTTGAAGTTGAAGTATCATATTGAGATGAGGCATAGACCTTCGATTCCAAATAATGTTGAACATTGGTAAGTGTTTGAAGATGATGAAAAAATCAAGAAGTTCATGTAAATGGTAGATGATTTTTCTTAGACCCACATAGATCAAGAAAATCATAATGATTCTATTTGGATTATGCAAGGAGAGAACCCATAAAAGTTCCAAGATAAAATTGCAAATCACTGCATGCTCTTACTTAAAAACAATCAAATTCCCAGAGGTATGATCCCTCTAGAAAGGTTGTTTGACTAGGATGATATACCTTTAAAGTCTACTTTGTGACCTCAACCTGAAGAAGTTGAAGATTGTAATGTAGGAACAAATGAAATTCTCAAGATGGTCAAAATTTCTAAATATCTTCCAACTCAAATAAAGAGTAAATACGTTAAGTTACTTAAACATTATAAAGATGTTTTTTCATGGTCTTATGATGATTTAAAAACTTATTATACTTTTGTTATTGAACACAAGATTCCCTTAAAACATGGTATTAAGCCTTTCAAGCAGAAGCTTAGACAAAAAAACCCAATTCTTTTGCCAGTAATAGAAAAGGAGGTTAAAAAAATTCTTGATGCAAAAATCATTGTTCCCCTCAGATACTATGAATGGGTGGCCAATTTGGTCCATGTTAGGAAAAATAACAACAAAATAAGACTATGCGTTGATTTTAGGAATTTAAATCGGTCTTCTCTTAAAGATAACTACCCGCTCCCAAAAATGGACCATGTTTTAGAGAAGGTAGTAGGGGATAACAATTTTTTTATGATTGATGGTTTCTTAGGATATAATCAGATTGATGTTCATGAATATGATAGAGAAAATACTGCATTTACTACTCCATGGGGAATGTTTATGTATGATAAATTGGATTTTGTCTTAATGAATGCAGGAGCAACTTTCCAGAGAGCAATGGATATCACATTCATTGGTGAGAGAGATAAGTTTGTTGTTATTTATCTGGATGATCTGACAATATTTTCCAATTCTGATGCAAAACATTTGGTGCACCTCGGACCAACGTTTGAAAAGTGAAAAAAGTTTGGTTTGTCTCTAAACCCCAAAAAATCACACTTTGCCATGCAGGAAGGTAAAAGTTTAGGTCATATAGTTTCAAAATATGGAATTAAGGTTGATCCTAAATGAGTTGAGGCTATTGACCTGATTAATATTCCTAGAAATAGAAAAGAGATTCAATCTTTTTTGGTAAAGATCAATTTTTTGAGGATATTTATTCCTAACTTTGCTGAAATAATCAAATTGATTACAAATATGATAAAAAAGGACAGCAAAGTAAAATGGACTGTAGAATCCAAATCATCTTTCAAGCGTGTTAAGGAAGCTATAGGAGAAGCACCAGTATTGGTAAGTCCAAAATATACAAAAGAATTCTTAATATTCTCCTTTTCTTCAGAACATATTGTTGCATCAATGCTCCTTCAAAAGAACGAAGAAGGATTCAAACAACCAATATCCTTTTTCAGCAAAATCCTCAAGGATGCAGAACTAAGATATGATATTCTTGAAAAACAATCTTATGCAATGGTGAAGGCTCTCAAGGCTTTCAGAACATATGTCTTGCACTCCAAAATAATTTCTTATGTCCCAATAAATGCAATTAAAGATATCTTGGTCTAGCCAAACAGTGATGGACGAAGAGGTAGATGGTTGGCTAAAATTCAAGACTTTGATTTAGAAGTGAAACCAACCAAACTAGTGAAAGGTCAAGGTATGGAAAGGTTGTTATCATAATCAAATTTCAATGCGCTTGGAATAAATATCTTCAAATCACATGATTCTCTTCTAGATATAGAGCAAATTGACGATCAAGCACCTATAATTCTGATTGAGGATAAGTTTTCCTCCTATGTTTCATATAATGATATTGTTACATACCTCCTTACTCCTAAATGCCCAAATGACATGACTCCTTCTAAATCAAGAACTTTAAAGCTACATGAAATTAAGTATTGCATTATATATGGCAAGCTATACTAGAAAGACCCTTTGGGTTTCCTATTATGTTTCCTGATAGAATTTGAAACAGAAGGTGTCATTGATGAATTTCATGAAGGAGTATGTGGAGGACATCATGCTTGGAGAGAAACAACTTACAAAATTTTAAGGGCAGGATATTATTGGACAAAATTATTTACTGATGTAAATGAAAGGGTCGGAGCTTGCAATAAATGCCAATTGTTTGCTGGTAAGAAAAATCTTCTTGGATTACCTTTAATTCCAGTAAAATATGAATCTCCTTTCCAAAAATGGGGCTTAGACTTCATTGGAGAAATTCATCCACACTCAAGTACTTAACATAGATGGATTCTAACCGCTATTGATTATTTTATGAAATGGGTTGAATCCATTCCAACTCGGAATGCTACATATTCGGTAGTGATAAAATGTTTGGAAGGAAACATCCTAGCAAGATTCGGTTTTCCTAGGAAAATAGTTACTGATAATGCTCAGGCTTTTAAGTCTATGGAAATGATCAATTTATGTCAGAAATACAATATTATTTTAGGTCATTCTATAGCTTATTATCCTTATGGAAATGGGTTGGTTGAATCATCTAACAAGAGTTTGATGACTATAAGAAAGAAAGTTTTGACAGAAAATAAAAAATCTTGGCATATACACTTAAAATACGCCTTATGGGAAAACCGAATTGGCACCAAGAAATCTATAGGTATGTCTCCTTTCCAATTAGTCTATGGTACTGATGTTATTCTTCCCATTAATCTTTCTCTTCCTGTGATGAAAATTTGGCAGGATGCGAATGAAGAACTGAATGATGTTACGAGAAGAATAAATCAAATCATCGAAGTTCAACGTAGAAGTGGATGATAAGCTTCAAAAATACCAGGATAATATGAAATCCCTTTTTGATAAAAAAATCTAAAGACAGGGATTTTCTTTGTGGCAATTTAGTTTTAAGATGGGAAAATAGAAAGGAAGATGCAAAGAAACATGGAAAATTCGATCATCTCTGGTTCAGACCTTTCAAAATTATAGATGATGAGGGAAAAAACTCATTATTGTTGGAAAATCTTAATGGAGAGATTCTCGAGGCCCCTATCAACGAGCGTTACTTAAAACATTTCATGCAATAGTTGCATTTTGGATTTCCATTGTATATATCAGATGACATTGACATTGGTTATTTTAATTTTCAATTTTTCTTTTTGTAAATTATCTGAGTCATTTGATCATTTGTTGTAAATATTTTCAATAATTTTATGATTTCTTGACATCATTTAAATAAAAACAAAAACCGTTTTTATCACATAGCATCTTTATTCTACAGGATTATCTGATATTTTATATTTCATTCCTTTTGCAGAATATATCTTGTTGAACAAGAGATGAGGCTGAATAAAAACTTGACACTCGTCTTTCAAGCATTTGATTTCTCTAAAAACACGTGATAAATAATTAATTTTCCTTTCTGAAATTTCAAAAGGAAAATAAGGTATGAGTCCCTACTCTTCTTATAAGTTCAAATAAAATTTAAAAATTCTTTTCGAAATGAACATGAAGGAATTTTTTTTCATGATAATATTATCACCTGACCAAAAAACCAGAGATGTATAAAATTATAATTTGAAGTGCCATGTTGATAATTTCTAAAGCCATCTCTAAAATAAAAATAAAATAATGATAAATAATCTCGAAGGAAGTCTGAACTAAATACACAAACTTGTGTAGCATTATGATATTTTTAATTTAGATCCTTCAAATCTATGATTGGGTAATTTTTTACCTATACCCAAGTTCTTATCCACTTCAGATTTTCTTTCTCCTTTCTTATTTTCTTTTAGTCTTCCTAGAAAGAGAGAAACTTACCTTGACTCTGAAATCTTAAAAACATATTTTCAAAACAAGATTAGGCCAAAATATTTATGTTCTTTGATTTTAATTGAAAAAGTATGTCTAGGCTAATCTTGATCATTTTAGCTCTGTTATTCGACTTTAAACTGACTAATTCTCTCAAGGTTGATCCCTGAAAAGATTAAAATTCCCATAAATATTTTTCCTATAGGAGAAGGTGTATTGAAAATTGGAAGAAAGTTAGTTTCAAAGTATTCTTAAAATTGTTGACAGACCTTCTTTTCAGTTTAAAAATTTTAAACAAACATCATCCCTTGTATGTTACATACAGATTGATTGCCCCCACTCCAAAATATTAAAATAGAAGACAGATGGTGAAAGGAAATTCATAATTTGATTGCCCCAATCTTGTCCAAAAGAGATGATGAAAGGAAATTCGTATATCAATTTCCCTCATCTTAGCGAATTGCAAAAGTGTTAATTGAAGTGGTGAAAGGAAATTCAATGGGTGAAGTAGATAAATCCACCGGGGTACTAAACATGTTCACTAGCAGTGTGTTAGGATATTTATACACTTAGGAGTTAGTTAAGATCTACTTGGTCTAATATGTTGTTAGGTAAAAGTGTGTTTCTTTAGTATGCATTAGTATGCATTTGTAGTTAGGAAATCCGACGGTCACGATATGTTCCCGACATAGAGTGATCTGACGGTTCATACTCTCCTCGATCTTAACGGCCATTGATCTATGGATTAACACCCGATTGGTCCATGATCTCTATTTAAAGAGCATGGAGGGTCATTTGTCGATGATCGATTGTGAGAAAATCTCTTGTAAAATCTTGATCCGGATTATTTTCGACACGAAATGAGAGCGGAGATATAATAAAGAAATGAACAGAGATATCGCGTATATCCAGTAATATAACAAAAATATATCAGAGATGCAACCATAAACACAGAGATACAGTAATACATGATTTCTATTAATGAAATAAATGTACAGAGACTGTAAAAATACA
>ML777810.1:1053510-1087777 GCA_009831015.1 Picea engelmannii
TCTCCCTTCCAGTCTGGAGTCAAGCTTTCTGCCACTTGTACTTCTCCTGAAGTTGATGCCACCCTGTATCGTCAGTTAGTTGGTAGCCTCTTATACTTGACTCATACCCGTCCTGATCTTTCCTTTGTTGTTAGTCTTGTTGCTTGATATATGCAAAAACCCCATGAAAGCCATTTGAAAGAAGCTAAAAGGATACTTCGCTATCTTCATGGTACTGTTCAGTTTGGGATACATTACAGTTCAGGGGGGACTCCCTTATTGGTTGGTTTCACTGATTCAGATTGGGCTGGTGACCCCGATGATCGGAAGTCTACTGAAGGTTATGTTTTCAGCCTTGGTTCAGGACCTGTCACTTGGGCCTATAAGAAACAACAAGCTATTGCACTTTCTTCAGCAGAAGAAGAGTACCAAGCAGCGGTAAATGCAAGTCAGGAAGCCCTGTGGCTTCGACAGATCCTTTCAGAGTTTGGATTCTAGCACCAGCATCCGACCAGACTTTGGTGTGACAATAAAAGTGCCATCAAGCTCGTCGAAGACCCAGTTCAACATCATCATAGAAAACACATCGAGATACACATGCACTTCATCAGAAAGCTCATTCATGATCAAGTTATTGAAGTGCTCTTTTTCCCTACAGAAGATAAAGTTGCAGACATTTTCACAAAGTCTCTTACAGAAGCGAAGTTTTCCAAACTTCGATCTATGTTAGGAGTTCAAGAAGTTGTCATTAAGGGGGGATAGGCTCTAATGCCTCCTTCCTTCTCCTATTGTGTCATCATTGTAAATCCTTCAATCCTATCCCAAGTTGTTCTTAAGGGGGGATGTTAGGATATTTAGACACTTAGGAGTTAGTTAAGATCTACTTGGTCTAATATGTCGTTAGGTAAAAGTGTGTTTCTTTAGTATGCATTAGTATGCATTTGTAGTTAGGCAATCCGACAGTCACGATATGTTCTCGACATAGAGTGATCCGATGGTTCATACTCTCCTCGATCTTAACGGCCATTGATCTGTGGCTTAACACCCAATTGGTCCATGATCTCTATTTAAAGAGCATGGAGGGTCATTTGCCGATGATCGATTGTGAGAAAATATCTTGTAAAATCTCTTTGTAATCTTTTTCTTTGCATTAATAAAATGCTCCAAGTGGCCGCGTTGGCTAGGGCCGTGGATGTTTCCCCATAGGGGTTTTACCGCGTGAAAACATTGGTGTGTTGATCTTTGATCTGGTTATGTGAGTGGTTACTGAAGGTGTTCGTCCTCTGTTGGAATACCTGTGTTGTCGAACAAAATTGGCATCATGCCTGGCTATATCCACAAGCCCAGTCGTGTTGGGATTGTATCCAGATCTGGCACTCTTACATATAGAGGTATTTCAAACAACTGTTGTGGGCCTTGGTCAATCAACATGTGTAGGAATTGGCGGTGATATTTTCAATGGGACAAATTTTGTTGATCGCTTGAAGTGTTTCCTGGAAGATCCTCAGACTAAAGGTATTGTTCTGATAAGAAAAATTGGAGGAACTGTAGAGAAGAGATGCATCTTGGACATCAGGGGTAATGATGTGGATCTTGGCATCTACAAGGGAAAGGTTTTACTCATTGTCAATGTTTCCTCTCAATGTGGGCTGACTAATTCTATTTACAATGAGCTGAATGAACTGTATACAAAGTACAAGGATCAAGGGTTAGAAATACTGGCTTTTCAATGAAATCAATTTGGTGGACAGGAATGTTATAGGATAAATCTGTAAGTGCGGACACAAACCGATCTCCCTAGATCCACCTGGATCTAGAACAAATCAAGACAGAATAATACTCTTTCCCTAGATTTAGACTATTGAATGAACTAGGAGGCAAGAATCATGAACATACCGTATGATCGCTTCCTTGGGTCTTTGTTGTTCCAATTTCTCTCCAATGCTCTTGTGCAGTCCAGACCAAGACAACTCAAACCAATCGAAGTGAAAACAACTTAATATATTCAACAGTTAATCTATGTATATGATCAAGGAGTTTCACAATAAAGTAGACAAATATTTATGGGAAAGGGACATATTACTGTATCATATTGATAGAAAGCAAAACTTACAACTTGAGCCTTGATGTTGCAAATCTCCTTTCGATGACCCTTAGCTCTGACACACACACTTTCTTACTTGCATGAAGAAGATCCACCACCATTGACAAATTTGCTGGAGTTCTTTAGTTGTTGTAGCATCAGTCCTTCACACAATCTTTCACTAATTCTCCAATGTCTTATTAACCTTGCTTGATTCTAACCTTTTCCATGAGAATTCCCTCAATATATAGGAGAGAATGAATTAGTTACTTGGATAGGAATGATCCCAAAATATCAGGAAAACCAATACTTAGATAACCATTCGAATGCCATCTCATCCTTCTAGAAGATTCCCTTCTAGAAGCTTCGATAATTCATCCTTTTCCCCTCTTTAGAAAGTGTTCGCACCCTAGTAGTTAGGCACAGTGCGAACTTCTCGCACCCTAGCTTAAGGCAGCCTTCGAGAATCATGCATTCTCGCAGGCAAATATATAGACAGCCTGCGAACCTTCCTCAAAACTATGATTTCTGGAGAGAGATAAAGGTAACTTTTCTCAGGAAAATATTCTAATGAAGAGCCTGAGTACACCATCCTTAATACATCATCATGATGACCAAAATTATGGGTAACAAGGAACCAGGTGATAATGCCCAGATTGCAGAAGTGGCATGTACTCACTTTAAAGTAGAGTTTCCCATATTTGACAAGGTCGAAGTTAATGGAAGTAAAGCAGCTCCTATCTACAAATTCTTGAAGTCAAGCAAGGGTTTTTTTTTTGGCGACGGAATAAAATGGAACTTCACTAATTTTCTGGTGGACAATGATGGAAATGTTGTAGAACGATATGCACCCACTACGTCTCCATTGAGTATTGTAAAAGATGTGAAGAAGCTATTAGGCATTGCTTGATTGTTTAAGTCAACAACATATCATACCCTTTCTGTTGGTAAAATAGAATAAGCAGCAACTCTGTTCTAGTTGCTGCACAAAATTGAAGCAAACATTGTTGTCAGTAAAATAGAATAAGCAACAGCTCTATTCTAGTTGCTGCACAAAATAGGAATCATGAAAACCATTTCAGATGAGCATAAGGGAGCAGAAAAATGAGGTTGATAACATTGAATACTTAAGTTGTGTGCATAGGTAGACATCTTCTATTGATCATTTGAAAGGAAACAATGCATTATTGGTTGAAAGAAGCAAGATTGTTACATCTTCCATGATATTTTCAAAGAATTCCAGTATATCATTTGCTTTACTATATGGCTTTTGTAGTGGTAAGATAAAACTTTAAAATATGGAATGGTCCAAATCCTTATGTTAAAGAAGATGGATTACAACATAAAATTGGTGTAAATATGGATTTACAGTTTTTACATGCCACACAAGTCCTATACGTTGTCTGGCAACACATAATATGGTGGTTACTCCAAAGGAGCACAGAGTAGACAAGTATTGGTATTAGGCAGTATGGATTGTACTGTTCATATGTGGGATTTGGAGGGTGTAAGTATGCTTTCATTAACTACAGAAGGTTCCTGAGAATGGAAATCCAGATGCATTATTGTTAGCTTTGAATTTCATGACAAAATCCTTTCAGAGATGAGAAATCTATAGAGATAAATCAAAGGAACACTAAGTTTTTGGTAAAAGAATAGTTTTGAATATGAAGGGTTTCTTTTCAACCAAGACAGAGCTTTCACCAGCGCAAAAGGCAAAATTACAACCAATTAGCTGGTGAAAAGAAGGGCTTTCACCAACTAACTAGCATATCATAAGGCGAATTAGCTGGTGAAACCTGAGACTGGCCAGCAAAGGTGTATTTTTTCCCAGATCGAAGTTTTTCTCAACCAAATCTCTTGAAAATGTTTTCCAAAGATACATATTGAATTATAGTATCAAATCTAAGATCCACTTTTGATGCAAAGGAGTTAGAGGAGGATTTCAAGTTGATTTGACACCTATTTTGGGGGCAAATGAATTGGGATTTTTTCCAAACTCAGAAAATTCGAATTTATCTTCATCAAAGGATATCAAATAGCCTTGGAAGGCTTATCTTCATAGCACAGAGGTTCTACATGATTTGAAGACCATAGAATGAGGAATTGACCTCATTTTGAGGATCTCTTCCTCTCTTTTTGTAAAATTGTTTTGACTTTTTGTCTTTAGCATATCTGATCCATTCTTCTAGGATCTAAACTTTATTTGTAAAGCTATAAAGCTGAATATATGGGAGGAACTAAAGGAGCGGGTTCAGTCATAGGAATGAGGTTTGAATGCTGGATACAATACCATGCTGCATTTGTAATACATTGTCATAGATATGTAATTCAGATCACAGTCTTCTTTCTCTATGAATATCAGATTATCACTTCTTATTCCTTCTATGCTTTAATTCAAGTTATCTTAACTGCAATATGACTTTCATCTGATTAGTTAGTTCATAGCTTGATTTAACGGTAATCTTCACTTTGTGTCAAGTTTGTCTTAGTTGCCAATGACTGTCATCTCATTGGTCAACTCATAAGCTTGATTTAATAGTGATACCTACACAATCTTATCCAACCCATCGCATGTGTGATTTGGTTAGTAAGTATAGTATTCTTCATCCACTATTATGCTATTCATTTGATCATTGATTCTTGAAAGCATTGTCTCATCCGATTATATATTCTTTGACTGTCTTGATATGATCTAGTAGGTCAGTTATCTCATTTTATCCCAACATAATCATAAACCCATTCATATTTTAAGTTACCAAGCATCTTTGGTTTTCAACCCCAAAGAGTTTCTTGGAGTGATAACACCCTCGAGAAATGTTTGGACCATTCCTAACCCTGGGCCATTCCTCCTACACTAAACAAAGTTTAACTTGGAGGGAATGAGTCTACCCTAAGGAATGATTGTCCTGGACTATTCCCCAGCCTAGGCCATTCTTCCACACTAAAAAAAGTGTAACCTAGAGAGAATGAGTATGCCATCGAGGAATAACTGTCCCTGATTGTTGAGCCTGGACCACTCCCCACCCTGGGCCATTCCTTCGACACTAAACAAAGTGTAACCTGGAGAGAATGAGTCTACCCTCAAGGAATAACTGTCCGGACCATTCCCCACCCTGGGCCATTCCTCCGACACTAAAGTGTAACCTGGAGAGAATGTATAACCCTCAAGGAATGTTTGTCCTTCATCAACCTCCAAAATGGACGATTCTTTGAAACTGCTCACAACTATGAACTTCGAAAGAATGATTGCCCGGTGAGGTGGACCATTCTACTTGACCACTACTCAGAGTGGCTTCCAAGAAGAATGACTATCCTAGACCACTCCCCATGTTAACCACAATGGGAAGTCACTGTCTATGATACATCATCAACCATTCTACCTCCCATGTTAACTACAATGGGAAGTCACTGTTTGTCAGAAATATCAATCCACTTTCCAAATAGGAAGGCATCTATCCAATCTGGACTATTTTTCAATTACAAAGATAAATAATATTTTCAATGCTCCCTCCTAACTGGAAAGTTATTTCAATCACAAAAATAAATGTTTGCATACCTTCTTCTAGTTTGGAGAGTCTTCCCTTCCAGCTAAGAGAGTTATTTCCATGAGCTCTAGCTTGAGTATGTAAGTTCTTTCATCTTGAGTAGAGGCTTTACCAAAATGTATGCTTATCTTCTCATCTACGGAGATATGTATTGGAGAATCACTTTCTTCTTTCTGGACTTCATCATGGATAATGTAATGCTTGTACTTTAGTCTGCAATACTATGAAGGCTTCATGTAGATCTGACCAATAGAGTATATCATAGTTGGAGAACTAGAACATATCCATGTGGTACTTCTTCTGTCATCACGAGATCTGAGCTTCTGAGTAGTCATCTTGATGTTATAGGAAATATTCACCATGATTCTGCTGTGCACTGGAGGTTCTCCACCAAGTTGTCTTCTTCTTATCTATATACAAGAGTCTCTTTCTGGTATGTCTCAAAGTCTTGAGATTTCTCTACATGTGCTCTTTACTCAATTTCTTCTGGAGAACATTCTTTTCATTTATCTGATGTAGAATTCCAACTCATGGATGTTGTGAATGATATAATGACTCATGCAGTGATATGTCTGGTGTACTAAAACAATCAATCATCATAGTCTTCTCCCTCCATCTGAGAGAGCCTCTGGTTCTGGATCTTGCAATGCTTTTCATTCATAGGTTTTCCATACACTGTTCTTCATCCCGACTTTCGATTCTTCTGCTTGATTTCTTTTAGTGAGTTCATATTAGGCTGGTAATATTGTGATTCTTGATACAATGACTGGTTGTTTTGATTCTTCCTTCTTGGAATCTTCATGTTATTATTTATCTCTTGGGTCCATGGAGTTTCTTATAGCTTCCATGCCCTAGAGATTCCACTTCTTACCTTCATCATCGGTTCATGGATCTGGATGGACAACCAGGAATACTTTAAGTCTTTTCTTCGAAGAGGTATTCTTCTGTAGTTGATTTGAACACATATTGTTTGTCATGACTGATACCGTGGATATATACATTTCATCATCTTCAGTGGATCATAGGATTAGCTCCCTCCTAATCCTTGCTTCATGTAAGAGTGCATATAATCTGCTCCCTTCGTCTGACTGAGTCCATGCTTCTGTCTCCATCCTTATTGTCTTCTACAATATATAATAAAGTCCACGCTTCCATCTGCAACCTTATTGTCTTCTGTAATATATAATTGGCTCTCTTGTTTTAACAGAGTCCATGCTTCCATCTTAGTTGTCATCATAATTCTTTCTCCAATTTCTCTTGATGTCTGACTTCTAAGTCTCTCCAGGATTGATTCTGATTTTGGCTTATCTTGTAATAGCTTTCACATGATATATTTCATTCTTTCATGTGTAATATCTAGTGATATTCATTCTTATATTATTGTTCTTCCATAGGTATAGTTATTCTTGGAACACATTATCTTCCAAGAGATAGATATACAAGACACGTACAAAGACGATGCAACAAGATAGGTACAAGGAATAAGAAGAGTGTTGTTACCTTTTAGTAGAAGAAGTCTCTTCCATCCTGCTTAGTCTTCTTTGCAGGTTCCCTTTCTTTGGAAATTGATGCTTCGTGTTTCTCCTTCCTTTTCTTTAGCTCGGGACATTGATTTCTGTAGTGACTGTACTTTTGATAGTTGAAGCATTGTATTTCTGAAATGTCTTTTCTTTGTTTTGGCTTCCTTCTTGAATCGAACTTTCTTTTATCCCTGAAGTTATTGAATCTTGTTGTGAAGGCTTGATCATCGTGCTTCTTTTGAGGTTTCTCTTTTGCATTGATTCTTGATTCTTCTTGAGTACAGCAAGTCCAAAGTTATTCAAATGTCGGGTACTCCTTCCTTGTGTTCAAGCTTGCGGCAAATGCATCCCATGTCTTGGGAAGACCATTGAGTACTATGTTCACCAATTCCTTTTTTGAAGTGATCTCTTCAATAGCTTGTAGTTGATCTCTTAGCTGGGAGATCCTTACAAAGTATGATTTTATGCTGTCGTCATCATTCATCTTCATGTCACGGAGCTCATTCTTCGGACTCATAACTTGTCTAATGTTTCTGACTGAGAAGAGATTTGTTAGGGCATCGTACATATTCTTCGATGAGTCAAGATGGGAGATGTAGGGTATAAAGTGGTATTTTATGGAATCCACTATGATACTCATGGCATTGTTGTCAATATCTTTGAACTTCTCCATAGTTGCAACGTTATGCGGTTCCTTCTCTTCTCCTTCTTCAAACTCTGGCTTCATGATCTTTCCTTTCACAATGTCCAACACTTTATTCTTAGCAAGGATGAGGTCAATCCTTATCTTCCATGCTCTGAAGTTAGAGGCTCCATCTATCTTGTTCTCAGACTTCATAGAGTTCATCATGGCTTGCTTGACTTGGTCAAAACCTCGATTTGACCAGAAATCCAAACTTCACGTCTTGGCCTTCTGAGAGTACTATGAGATGCGCTGGGCTAGGGCGCACTGATCTATCCAGAGATTAGGTCAATATCATCATTTAAGGTACCTCGACAAGAGGTTTAGGGTTTCTGCAACTGCTTCTGCTAATAACCCTAGTTGTAGTGCTTTTGGAAACTGTTCCTGCTAGTAACCCTAGCAGCAGTTCCTCAACAAGCTCAATGTCTAGCAACTATGTTTCCTTCCAGCATTTTAGGCTGACTGAAGGGGTGTGGGCCCATAACCGGTTAGAATATAGAATATGGTGTGCTCATTTTACCATTGACGATACCTTTGTCACCCAACCACAGGCCGAAGCCTCCCTCAGAGCACCTTAACCTTGACTGAGAATTACTCCGGAAGAAAACCCTAGGCTAGATAGCCAAACAAAGAGTAGTGCATCAATCCCCAAGGATAGCGCATCACAAAAAGATGATCAGATGTTCCAAACCCTAGCCAAGAGATATTCAAGCCAAAACTGAGAAATTGTTGTTGCTGCAGCTGCACCAACTCTTCCTCCAAATCTGCACACCAAACTACAACTGGAGTGCGCACCAAACTGCAGAACTGCAATTATGAGATGTTGCAAATGAGAATTGGCACCCTGTATTTATAGTAATCTTGCCATTTTGCTAGGGTCTACTTCTCCTTCTGGGTATGTGTCTGTTCAGTATATTATTATTAATTATGGCCGACTTCTTCTCTTGGAGGCTAATAACCTAATATAAATTTTCTTCTCGAGCTGACAAGGATTCTAGGGTTATTAGCCAACTCATTAGGGTTTCTCTTACTTCTCGGAGTCTTCTATCCTCATCAGGTTCACACGTGGGGGTAAATAGCTCCCACAGCTACCATAATATTAACACATAGTACAAAACATATTGTTGGAAGCAGGATGAACTAGGACATTGAACAAATCATGGCTAGTTATTAGCATCAAATGAAGCATTTATAGGATAACCTTGATATGTCCTACTAGAGTTCACAGAACAACAAAGGTTTGATCACTCAGTGGGACAATTTGATTGAGTAGTTGCAAGCCAAATTGGCCCTAATAGAGAACACAACAATAGATATTACTACCTTCAAAACACAAGCATCATAAATCAATGAAAACCTGGAAGTTTCCCAGTAGGAGCTCTATCAACAAGTAGATGTTATTCAGAAATGTTATCAGGAAATAAACCTTTCTCTAAAAAGTATTTATGTCAAGGAAAAAGAGTCTTATGCAGCCAGGTCTAAGTTTCAAGAAGTTATCATATGGAATAAGAGAGGTAATATCCCTGGTCTTACCCCTCTCTCACATTCTGAACAAGTAAAAGGTGAAATGGCCCTAAAATCCCGGGAAACAAATATGGAAGAAGGCAAGAAACTTTCCAGACATGAAAAAGTGGATTTTCTAGAGGAATTGTCTTCAATAAACAAAAATTTGATTGAATTTGAAGGAAATAATATCTCTAAGTCATTGGGTTAGATTGAAATAGAAATAAACCAACAAAGCTCCAGAAAGAACAAGGAAAATATTCACTCAGCCATCCAATAGATGAGCCAGATTGTTTTACATAAAATCAATGAGTTGTTGGTGAATCAAGTTTACAGTATCATATCATAATCCAAGAAGTGAACAAGATCCAAGAAAAGTTGCCACTAGTACAAAAGAAGATGTTCACCTTTGAATTGAATGAGAGGATTCAACCTTCAAGATTCATGGTACCATTGATGGACATTTTCACCCAATTCATTGAGCATAGAAAAGCGAGTGTAGCTGGGAGAAAATGAAAGAACATACACAACACCCACTTCCTTCACTGCACTCTACCTTTCACCCTCCATCCTTTCACACCCTCCACACTCCTAATACCATCTACCTCACCACTTACACTTCCCATCTCTCTACATGTCACTTTCCCTGTCTATCCCTCCCACCTACATTCTCACATCCACTCATCCCACCTCTTTATTTGACATGCATACCCACATCATCCTATCTGTGAACAATTACTCTTCCTCGTAACTATTATACATCCCATAATGAGCCAACATTGAGCTACCTGTTCAATTACCATCCCCATATCTTCAACTCCAATTCTTTATCCTAGGGACAGATGGCAACAAAATCAGGTGGAAAAGACAGTAATCCAATGATTATGGTGGCCTTAATGGATATGTGTACCTAGTTAAAATAAAAAAGGAAAATGATTGCATATGCGAGCAAATGAAGGGACAGATGAAGTGTGAGCACATCTCAACACTATCTGCATGTTGTTATTTCATTTAGATTGTATTCTATTTTTAGGAAGATATTGTAGGAAGTCCAACGGTTTTCAGTTGAGACAATTTTTTTATAAATAGATAGGTTTTAGATATATTCGAGGCTACTTCTTGCTGAATGTAAAAGAGAAAACTTTTTTTAATATCAATACAAGTGCAGACAGTGATTCTAAGTTTCGTTCAATTTGAGTTATGTGTTTCCTCTATGTTCCATCCCTCTGAATTTATTTTTGTAGTTATTTAAGATTGAATGATCATAATTTAGTACTACATCTACTGTGATCATAATATATTATAAGTTCATTCAGTAACAAATTTTCCTCTGTTATTACCGTGAGTAAAACAAGACATGTGACCTGTGTGAATTACTACATTTTGTTCTCCTTTTAAGGGTGCATCTTCTACTTTTCTCCTACTGCAAACAAGGTGATACTTATATTTAATTGATACCTGACTTTGATTTAACATTTTTGTAAATCATTTCTACATAATTTTACATTATAATTGCAACTTAGATAACGAGATATGACCTTTATAATGTCTTATCATTAATTTCATTTAAAGATCATTTCTCATAAAACTGAAGGTAGAAAAAGTGCTCACAAAAAGACTTCATTTAAAATCTTTGATGCATGAAATTATTCTTTGAGCCTTAGAATTAATCTCAGGAACAACAGGAACCACCAACTTCCCAATTCTCTAGTTTCAATTGGAAAGAAGCTACAACCCCCTATTTACAAGATCCAACCTAAAGGAAGCTACAACTCCCTAATTCTCTAGCTCCAAAGAGAAGGAGGCTACAACCCCCTGTGTTCTCCAAATCCAATTGAAAGGTAGATACAACCACATGGTTCTTAGGATCCAACCTGAAGGAATATCCAACTCCCTGATTCTTTGGATCCAATAAGAAGGAGGCTACAACCCCCTTTCATTGCCCCGTTATACCGCCCTAAAATATAAGTGTAGAGAAACTGTCACTAACAAAATCACTACCACTGTCACTGGAAATGTCATTGTCATTTTCACTGTCACGGTCACATCAACCTATAACCTGTCACTATATATAATATGTAATTTACCAACATATCCAACTAATAATTGTCTCATCCATGATACTAGATCCATTCTCATATGCATTCAACTCATGCCAAGATCACCAAGAGCATATCTCAAACCATATTCTCAGCATCACCAACACATTCCTCTACCAAGAATGTACATACCATCTCAATATATGTGTCTCAACCAAGTACCAACTTGTATCATGCATCAACCATGCATCAACCTATACCTCAATGTGTACCATCAACCATGTACCATAACAAGTGCATCAACCATGCACCAAACTTGTATCATCAACATCTGTACCATACCATGTACCAACCATGCACATCAACCATGAATATCAAACATCAACACCTATACCATACCATGTGCCAACCATGCACATAAACCATGTACATCAACACTTGTACCATACCATGTACCAAGTCAATAAACCAAGAAATGTACCAACAATGTATCTCAACAAGTAGACCTCGACCATCATGTACCATTCATCCAATGATGTGCCTCGAGTCATATACCAAAGATCACATACACATGCCTCAATCATACTCCTCAATATCACCAAGATGCAACCTCATAACACAATATACCAAGCCTCAAATATTTACCATAACATGTAACCAAATCAAATACCAAGATAGCCAATATTTCTTCTAATCAATGTACCATAACATCAGCAAGAGGTACCATACTATCATATATCATCAACATGTACCATACCATAACCAAGCATGTAACCCTTAAGACTTACCTCTAATCATGTAGCTGACTTGATACTCTGTAACACTAACTTGTAGCTTCTTCCACGGTCCTTAGAAACCTGGAACCAACATCCTCATCACTTATGTCTTGTCCTCACATGACAAAGACCTTTTGTCATGCAGGACCTCACGTGATGACCTCTAGAAAACCCATGGGGATGCATCGCAAGACACTTAGTGTCTGACCCATAGGGATGACCCTAATTAGGATTTACTCAAATTTTCCCTCTCTTCTCTACAATCGCCAAAATATCACACTTCTCCTACTTCACTACCTCAGAATTATCCATCACAAACTAGCCTAAAAATCACAATACTAGACCATAACATTCACAAGATAGATATTCAATGTAAGTGTGTGAGTGTACTTGTGAATGACTCCTTGATGTGTTTTTATACTAATGTTGGGTAACCTCTCTCCTTAAACTTAGGTTTTTTAGACTTTTCTTGTTACAACCACTTTACCCTTTCATTGATTGACTTGTAACCAACTAGGGCATCTTGACGATTCTTTTGGGATTCCAACTTCACAAGGCCATATCTCCCTAACCATGTAGAACCACGTGGCGTTCTACATATCACCAAAACTAGAACAACGTGTATTATCAATCTATGATAGTCTTACCTATAATTTCACTATCCTTCATGTCATTATTCCTTAATCAACTTCAGGTCCCATAACCACACCTCTGTGGCTACATGTAGACTACATCAAATGCACCCAACTAAATCACCATCAATATCAATCATACAACTATCCAACATATATATACCTCTCCAAGGGTTGACATCAATCTCTAAGGGATGAAATCAATCTCTAAGGGTTGACATCAATGACAAATAACTATCCAATAATATCTCTCTTTGGCATTGATGGAAACACCAACATTGATGCTCTAATGCTCATGCTCCCCTTGTGACCATTTATCCTCATAATGTTTTCTCACTCTCCCCATTTGACATCAATGGAAAAGGGTATCTATCCTTGGGGTTTCTCCCCCTTTCATCATGCATCCATTATTTATTTTCATTACCATGCCTTTGTTCTTTATTTCCTTCTTTGAAAAATGATAACTCCTCCTTTCGATATGTATCCCTCTATTTGCATGCTACTAATCTTTCAGTTTGGATCTAATTCTCTGATGATTTTTCTTCCCTTGATTTTTTTGTAAGATATAGATCAATGTAGGGATACCTATATATATTTTTCCTTTCTTCTCTTTTAATTTTGTTTATTGTCCATTGGTGCTTCCTATCAAATTTCACTAACATATATAAAAAAACATTCAAAATTTGATTTCTTCATTTACTTGTCATGTTCACTTGATGATATTGTTCAACAATATCCTTCTAATTATATATCTTTTGTTGACGATTTCTCTTTCCATGTTTTGGTGTGCCTTTCACTGCGTTCCTTTTCATGACCAATTGATTCCACTGATTCCAATTGTAAATATACTGCTATGCATCTTCTATGACCCATGCTTTTTGTACCTGCTAAACATCTCATGAATCCATCTATGTCCACGTGACACACATTCTCCATAAATATGATACACAAATTCCCACAACGTTGACCCATATGTCATTGTACTATTCTGAAGACTTCTCTTGAATTTAATAAAAATGTGTGGGAACACTACTTCTCAACCAATCAATATGTTATTGTGTACTTTTTCTATATGACTACTCAGAATCTATCTCTGTAAACACATCATATTGCTCGAAAGATGGTCCTCTGATCTATAGTATCTACTACATGGACTCCACCTATTCAACATACATATTTATTGGGAATATCCAAGTTGGAAGGCTAGAAAAATACCCACTCTGATGTGGAGTAATATTCATCTTCATCTGTAGACTCATCATATCTCTAAAACTTGACTTCTTCCTTTCTACTTGTGGATTGATCTCACACTACAATTCCTAAAATTACAATCTCTTGAACCTATTCTTTATTCACATACTCTTCCTTTCCATCTCATCCTACTGCAAATCCGGTGATCTATGGGACATTTTATTCTTGTTTTCCATTTCTTCTTCAAACCTTCATGTATCTGACAGTTTCCTTTTTCCATGTAGATTTTTCTTCATCCTGTACTATTGCTAATCCTACAATCTTTAGGACCTAGTCTTTATTCACCTATTCTTCTTGTTTTCTTTTCCATACTTTCTTATATCTGATATCAATGTTATCTTGCATGGAAGTATCGATCATGCTTCTACAATCACGAGCCATGTGTCCATATTTATGGGATTTGTGACATTCAATGTTATGTGGAGCCACATATGCATTTTTTGCTTGAACATTTCTTCTATAAGCCCTGCAATATGCAACCTTATTTCCAAAGTTAGTACAATAAAAACAATGACCATAAAAGAAATTTACATACCTGAGAGTGAATTCTCTTCTTTGTGGTGTAGTCCTTCTAAATTCCTACCTTGGTTGATCATGATATTCTCTTATGTGGATCCTTTCATTATGATTGAAGCTTCTTTGTTTCCTAAATTTGGTAGGTCTTATTGAGGATGGATATCTATTATACTCATTCTTCATTGATTCTTGCTGACTAAGATTCCTTCCTTTCAGTACTTCTTCATAACTCTTGCTCTTTTATGTTAGGATATTTAGACACTTAGGAGCTAGTTAAGATATACTTGGTCTAATGTTTCATTAGGTAAAAGTGTGTTTCTTACTGTGTTTCTTTAGTATGCATTAGTATACATTTGTAGTTAGGAAATATGATGGTCACAATATGTTCTCGACATAGAGTGATCTGACAGTTCATATTCTCCTTGATCTTAACAATTACATTAATTTGTGGCTTAGCACCTGATTACTCCATGATATCTATTTAAAGAGCATGTAGGGTCATTTTTCGATGATCGATTGTGATAAATTCTCATGTCATCACTAAAAATCCATCTACAACATCGCATGAAAATGGTTATAAGAATACATCTCAAAACACCTATTAGTTCACCTGCAACACCAAAAATGCATTTCCAAGAGGCAAATACTATACAAATGGTCAAAACATTGACATGCACTAAAACATTAAAGGAAGCACGCGCATAGTGCAGGGGCCAAAGAAGCCCGTAGAGCGCACAATGAGCCATATGCGTGATTGTGTATGAGAAATGTCGTGCACTCCTGTGAACATCACATTTATGGTTCTTATCGGTCCCTCACCCACTTTCGGACCATCTCCCAACTTGATTTGACCCTCAAATCCAATTTGAATCTGAATGGGGGGTTGGTCAAATACCTAAGGGTTCCCTAAAGGGCTCCTTGTCCACACTAAGAACCAACTGGATATTCCCTCAAAGACATGCTATAAAAGGAGGTCATGGGTGCACTAAGAATTTAAGAATATCAGTGTATTGTTATGCTAACTCTATCCTCCCTCAATAAACCTCTTTTCTTATTAGATCATTCTAGCAACATCTCAATAAGGTATTCACCTCACCTTTTAAGGGAATAGGCTTGGATTTCTTCACCTTTTGATTTCTAGTTTATCATTGTAAGAAGAGCTCTCCAATAGAAGATTCAAGAGCCTTCCCAAAGAGGAAGAGGGGATCCAATAGTCCTCCTTTCTCTACGGTGTTTTCCAATTAATATAGTTATCCATTGGTGGCATAATAATTGGTCATTTGGTTGATTGATTTTGGTTCAAAGTTACTTATGCATTTTAGTTTTATTTCCTTAGTTATTTCTTTAGTTGTTTCTATCTTAGTTGTTTTTTTATTTCATGTTCTTGAATTTTTTAATTCATACACTAACCTCTGTCTTGTCTAGCAAGCCCAACTAGACTTGTAAGTGCCCTTCTTTTGCTCATTCAAGTGATGAAAAGGACACAATAGATTGGCAGCCATACTGGGGATAAAATATCAATTTCCTCCCTATTTGGGTTGTTTGGGCACTTACTTTTGACCCATTTTCCTTCCAGGGATCATAATCGGCCTAGTTGTACTTGTCAAGAGCTAAGTTTGGAGCTAAAGGAGGAGAATTCCACTTAAAAAAATCCCCCCCCCCGACGCATATCAAAACGTGCATGGGTGTTCCAACCCATAGTTGCCCATTCCAAGAATTGTGCGCCAACAACACTTCATTTCTCTGTGCATTCTACACACATTGCACCAAAAGGTCTTCGGTTCTCTACGCATTGTGCACCCACTGTGCCTCTATCTGAACTGTAACCCACAAATCTATCCAGAATTCCAACATTGTAAGAGTTTTTGTGATGTTTTGAAGGCCCCTAGCCTTCAAAATATTTCTTTTATGAAATTTGTAAATGCACCACACTTAGATTCCCTTCCCACATGAAGGGTTAGTCAAAACATAGGCACTTAGGGGGTTAAAAAGAACCATATTTCTCCTCTTTTTCTTTGAGTTGCCACATGTATGGCTTGTTTTGATTGTAAAAGACAAGTTGAGATTCTTTCCTATCACATATAAAAACACTTGCATTGGGATCATAAATCAAACTTTAATCATTGAGTATGCTCTTCTCTCACACCATAGAGAAATATTGAGAATCAGAAAAGTGATTAAGGGGACATTTCATCTCCCTTAAAATCTTTAGGAGAGGACAAAGCCCCCCCTAGGGCTCCTCTTAGTTTCTTTTCAAAACATCTTAAATTTCTAAGGGCCCATACATGCCCACATGTTGCAAAGATAGGATAGTTTTTGAAGCTACTTTCTTAGGTTACATCACTAGGAGAGTTTAAAAATCAAAGTAACGGGCCCATACATGCCCACATGTTTGCAATCTAGGATATTTTTTCAAAGATTTATTAGAATAAACCACATTGCGGAATTTAAAGGATTTGTAAGGACCCATATGTCCACATGATAGTTCTTTAGGGATTTTAAAAATTCCGCAAGATTGTACCAATGACATCTAGTAAGATAGGTAATCAAGATTTGTAAGGACCACAATAATTCAACATGTTGCAAATTCACACCTAACTTATTAAAATTTGACACATTTTGTTCACTTTCTCACACACAAATTTACTCCACTCAAATAATTTCAGCTCGAATTGTGGAGGTTGAAGTAAGTTTCCTTCAAAGGGATTCTAAAATGTCCCACTGTTTATTGAAGAAATTATCCACACCCACTCAATTCCAACAAGATTGTTTCACACCCCCAATCTCTCAACCAACCACATATAAACTTTTTCTAAAAACTCACTAAGTTTTCCTCCAGAAGACATGCCAAAATAATTTTTTTAGTCTAGGTAGGATGTCGGGGGTAGGCATCCAAATAACCCCCCATTATCTGGTTCTCACATCTTCAAACATTGGAAGCTGACAAATAGGGAAATTTAAAATCCTCCAAGTCAAGTGTTCCTAACACCATAAGGCATGGCAATACCTGTTAAGGGTCGAAGGCTGAGGTCTAGTTGTTCTGTGTGTCCCCCCTTGAGTCACCCAACTCTTGGAAGGGATCCAGCCTGCAACCCATTTCTAAGGCTGAAAATCTAAATGCGACACTTTGACTGAGGTACCTAGTGGCCAAAGTTTAGGATATCTACCCAGGTGGCAATTGTAGGCTGCAATTGCACCTTGATCAGATTTTGTGTGGCTATTGGGAAATATTGCCAGCTCTTTTGGGATATGCACCCTCTACCCCTCATTATAACTGATTGTTTCATACTTCACTAGTTCCTCTTTAGGTGGTTTCAGACCCCACTGTTGAGTGCTATTGAAAGGTCTAGTGCTATTTGAGAGGAAGGATGTTAAATTGTTTTTTAGGACATGAGCATTTTTTTTATTTGTTCTCCCACACGAACAAAACCCACCTACCCACATGTATGCTTATTTTCAATTGATTTATGTATGATTCTCATTTGATTACATACATTTGTGAGCTATATTGTGAAGTTCCAAGTTATACAAGTATCTTGTTCATTTATTTCTCTCATCACCATTTGCACACATTCACTTTGCTAGTTGGACATCATAGGAGACCCATAGAATCCATGTCATTCCAGAGCTTGCAAAATATCCCTCCTATCCTAGGAGGAGTTCCTAGTCTTTCCAACTCATCATCTCAACCATCTAACACCCTTGTGAGCACTACTATTTTTGGATCAGCTTTGCTCGGTTCCACTTTACTTGGGTCCAATTCCCAAGGCCAATTGTTCACTAGCTCTCCTTTACAAGGAAGCAAGAGGAAAACTTCCTCTCAAAAAATAAGTACAACCATGGCTATAACTAATCCTCCACCACCACCCCCATGCCATATTTGGCATCCCTCAATATCCCTGATTTGAGTAAACTCACGAATGACCCTATATTGTATGACCCCACATGGCCCAATATGCCTACCAAACTACCTTCAAACATTCCCAAATTTCAAGGAAAGTCAGGAGAAGATCTCGCCAACCATGTCATGACCTTCCACTTATGTTTCTCCTCAAATATCATCATGGACGACTCCATCCTCTTAAGTTTATTTCAGGACACACTCATTGGTCCATCAGCCAAATGGTATGTGGATGAAAAATTAGGGTCTCATATGAATTTTGAATCCTTGGCCAAAACATTTATAACCTTCTTTCAACTACTAGTTTGTCATGACAATGGTCTATAACTTCTATCTGAGTGTAAACAATCCTTAGCCATGCATATTGCTGACCACATTCACCAATGGCATCGACGACGTAGTTTATGCAAAGCCAAAACCACCAAAGAGAAACACCTCGATTGGTTTCTCACATCACTCGTCTCTATCCTTGCCAAAGATGTGGCCTCTACCTTCCCCCAATCGGAAGAGAAAGCCATCAGCAAGGCTCAATAGTACAACCTCATTTATTCTTAATCAAGTTACTTATACACAATAATACCTGACACACTGAGACTCGTACCATTCAACCAGGACAAACTTGGGATGTCTCATGCAGTGGATGGATTAATCGGTACCACAACACACCATAATTCGTACATACAACCAACACCTATGTACGATACACCACAATATCCACCTATGTATGGAGGGCCACCTTATTACCCTCCTCCCCCTTATCAACAACCATACCATGTTTCCCCTCCTCCACCCATAAGTGAACCCTTGCCAGCACCCATGATGTGCACAACCTCTCAACCAAGTTTAGGTACCCCCTCTACCTTAGCTTATAACCTAGGGACTAGTGAAAGTGATATGCCTTCCTATGCACCCTATAGATCATTGCCACAAAATAATATGTATTTTCCATTTCCTGGTCCTCCATAGCCAATTGCTCCTCCATAAGGACAACCACACGTTGAGGTTAACTTTTTCCAACCCTCTCCCATTCAGCAATTTCAAAATTTTGAACGAATGAATATGGAAAATCTGACCCATCAGTCAAATAATTCCAAGAAGAAAGGGAAAAACCAAAACAATAATAACCCAGGACCAGGGGGAAATAACCCCCAAAAAAACCAACCTGTTGAGGGAAACTACAACCCCCAAGGGGACAATAACAACAAATTCTAAGGGAGGAACAACAACAACAACCTTCGTATGAACTTCCCTTGCACTCTTTGTGGTGAGCATGGTCATTATACTCACCATTTCCCCCAAATTTCTAACTTCAAATAGATGAAAGATTCCATGAGTGCGCCACGTCCTCCAGCATCGCCTACCACTCAGCAGGCCCCACAAAAGTATTTGCAAAAACCACCCTCGGTTGTGTTGAAAAACCCCATTCCACACCAAGGTGTGATGAATACCCAACAAGAGATGCATCCTTTCCCACCATAGATGGGATAGTATCAAAACCCTGGAAATTTGGTAGATCACAATATCCTCCTAACTAACGAAGAAGAAATTCTTCTACAAACACACAGTCATCAATATAGCGCACCCCATGAATGTACTCCCACCAGTTCAGAAGTAGCTCCAGCTATATCCATACAACCTTTGATGATTCCCCACCCTAACACTGAACCCATCATTCGTATCCCTCGCATCCCATTACGACGGAATGTCAAAAACCCTCAAGCTAGGGCGACACACAATTACAGTTTGGTCGATGACTTGGTGAAATTTCCTACATCCATGTCAGTATTGGAGGTCCTCCAAACCTATCCAAATCAACGAAAATACTTAATTTCCTCCTTGGGGGCAGTCGACCCAACTGATACTAAACTCATCACATTTGATCTAGATTGTGGGGAACCTTGTCTCCCCACTTTGGTAGCTTTCCATATACCAATTAAGATTGAAAACATCACGGTTCATCGATGCATCATTGATGAAGTTGCATCCACATGCATCATGTCCAAATATGTATGGAAGAAACTTGGATCCCCTGAGCTAATAACACCTGCCATCAATTTGAGAGCTTATGACGGATGACCATCTTCTCCTAAAGGGATGTTTCAAAATGTCCCCGTTGAACTTGGGGGAAAAACTATCCTTACTGACATTGAGGTTATCGAAGCCCCGCTCGATTACAATATCTTGTTCAGACGTAGCTACATGTACATTATGAAGGTTGTGGCCTCTTTTGTGTTTCAAATGATGATGTTCCCCCATAATGGGAAGATCATCACCATCGACCAAGTTTCACATTACAAGCCTAAAAACTCCTCCAACATTGATAACATATTACCTCTTGTCCACACTAGTTCCAACACATACCCACTCATGGATCTGGGCCCCAGAATTTTCAAAGACCCATCCTTGATGAGGGCATACCATGGAGAACCACCGCTCATTCACCCCTCAACATAATTATGTGTCATATCTTCCAATGGAAATGAAATTGGAGATACCATTCCTCCCAAAGAGGCTTCTCCAATCCCTGACGTCCCACTAGTGGAATAAATCCTACCTCAGGAATCCCCTAAGAACCCTATGACACCACTTATCCCTGATTTCACCCTCCCCCAGGGACAAATCTAGGTTTGGGAGGAAATCCCCCAAGACATTACTCAAATTCCCTTATTCTACCCCCCACCAGGAGTACAATCTTTCCAGGTAGCCGCAACAATTACCCTTCCCAACATGGTGCTCACCGTTCTAGTATGGTCTCTACACCCACCCACGATGGTTCCTCAACCATCCCTCCCTCCCCAAACAGAGGGAATCCCAATGCAGATTCCAGTACTAACTCTGACCACACCTCCCCCACCCCCACTTTCCAGCACCACTGCAACAGTTGGGGGCAGACAAAAGAAGAAATACTCCACTGTTCCACTTCCTCCTTGAGTTCAACCTCCTTGCGCACTATGCGGAAGAGAGGGACACCCCACCAATCGATGTCCCTCTCTTCCTGATTTATGCATTTTGATCCAAATCCCTCGCGCAACCACATCGCTCGTCTTCATGTTGGCCCTTGACCAAGTTTTGAATAAATATTGGTCATGTTTGACCACTTTTTGGACTTCGACAGGCTGGTCGAAGATGGAGAGCCCAAGAAGAGCTGAGATCATGGGATCTCACTCATTTTGCAGGCTTTTGGACCCAACAAAGTCTTTACTAGGGTTTATGTAACGGGTTATGGGATGTTGACCCATGGGTTTACCCATGTTTAGGCATTTTTGTAAAAGTATTTATAGGAAGGAATGTAAGGTAGAAATTACTAGTTATTGATTGGCTTAGTGCATGAATAGTTGGCTTAGTGAAAGAGGTTGTAAGTTTCTTTGTGCAGAAAGATTGTGTAAAGTAAGGCTCTGTGCTACCAAGGAGTTGGATATGTGCCTTGACGTAATTTTGGGAAGGAGGATCTAGCGCACTGTGCGCATATCTCCTGTCCTTGGCAGAGTTGGATCCATGGCTTTGTGCATAGGAGAAAATGAATGTAAGAATATTTAATACTAATAAATAAGAAGAAGAAGTTGGTGGATGTAGCCCCACACTGGGGTGAACCATGTATATCCTGTGTCTTGATATGCTTTATGCGATGTGATTTATGATTCATGTTGTGTATTTGCTTAGTGCTGTTGTTATAGTGCATGATGAATGCATATGACGTTGTTTCTTAGTGCTTAAAGGTATTGTCAATGCTATATATGAGATAATTCTATGTGTTAAGTGATTGGAAGTGATTGATATTTATTGTTACTACGTTGTTCTATAATAAGGGTTTAACCTGCGATGTGAATGAGACTTAGTAATTAATGCATGTTTTTGTCTAAGTGTTCTGCTAATTTTTGTAATCACAGATCTATGTCCCATCTTGGTTGTAGACACCAGAGTCCTGCAACCCCCCCTGCCTCTACCTTGGGTGAGACTTCATCTTCTTCACAGGTGTTGCTGAAAGGGCCGATAGTTAGGATTTTTTTGGTGCATTGTTGAAGCATTGAACCCTAGGTCTGCCCCTATTCCAACAAATTGTTATGTTGTCGGGACCTAAAACTGTAATTGTTGGAAACTAAAGAAAAGAAAAGAAATCTTTGTGTGTATATTTTTTGTTGTAGTGCACAATATTCTACTTGACTTGTGAAGCTCTGTGCTAAGAAAGAAATTGGATCTAAAAGAAAGAGGTAAGATCTTAAAGCTTTGTGCTCTGGTAAGGGTAAGATAAGTGGAATTATATTTTTTTTTCTTCAAAAGTATGAATCTAAGTATGTTTGATATATTTTTTCCTACTCTAAAAACTAGGGAACAATTAGAAGAAAAATTTGATCTAAATAAATTTGATAGAAATAGAGAAAGATATGTTATTCCTATGGAAAAAAATAATTGTTGGACTAATAACTGGATGCAAGAACCTGGAAAGAATTTTTGTAGATTGCAGGTCCAACACTGTGATCCTAGTGCGTAGTATAGGAGAGGTTGGGGATCGTTTAAAAGAAAGAGAGGATTCACATTGTGTTATAATTGCAGAAGATTGGGACATCTCACTAAGGAATTTCCTGGTATAGGTCCTATTTGTATTTGTTGTAAAGTTATTGGTCATAAGGTTGAGGATTGTCCTAGAATGATTGCTAAAGTTGAAAAGATGAACATGAGACAAGAAAACTTTGAAGAAATTCAAGAGGCTAAGAGAATGTTGGGGAATCATAAAGAGAAAGAATCAGAGAAAGCTCAGACTATGTTAGTACAGTTAAAATAAGTAATGGAGGACCACAAGGATGTCAGTTTGTCATAGATATTGAAAGAAAAACAATGCATAGTTACAAGGATAGAAGACTTTGACATAGACTGTGTATTGGATGAAGAAACGTATGTGAATGTTATGCCAGAAAGCACTTGGGAAATTTTGGGAAAGCCTGCTATGATACCTTCATTGGGAAGGATAGGCTTGTTTAAAGGAAACATGATAACCTTATGTGGAATATTTACTAATATACCTATGATTTCCTATGAAACATCGACAGGAGAGGACTTTAAAGTTATTAGGTTTGTTGAGAAAAACGCTCCTTTTCCACTTTTATCAGGAAAGACTTGGATTTCTAAGGATCAAATCAGAAGGAAAGTATAGGAGGAAGCTACAGAATAGAAAAAGTAATAACTAAGGGACTTCATAGCCATAAAAATAGAGAGACTAATAGAAGAACAAGAGGATAAGTTGAAGCAACAAAGGATTAGAGAATTAGTTGTCAAAGTTGAAAGAACACAGGAAATCTTAAAGAAATTGTCCATGCAAGAAAGAAGTATAGCCACCCTGTAAATAGTAATATAAGGGACATTATCCACAGAATCTGTAAGAGAGAATCAGAAGTGTGAAGTTCTTTCACTAGGAGAGAATAAGAATACAAATGGGAAGAGGATTCTAGAAATTACTAGAGAAGCTCAGATCACTGGAAAGAAGGCCAGGAAGCTCAATAGGAAGAAAGCTAAGCTGCAGGAAGCTACAGAAAATAGAAGGAAGACTTCCCAGGAGGAAGATCTTTAGAACTTGAACCTCACTAGAATAGCAAAATCATGCAGAATGGGTCTTTGCCACAGTGAAGAAATACGACTGTTGGAGGTGCCTCGACCATTAGAATAATGCTCCAGAATGGCTATAAATGTATTTATTGACGAAAAGACCGTCATTGGATAGTTGGGATCATGCCATAAAGGATGGATTCATATTGATGGAAGCATTCTTTCCTGTTGAAGGAATCCATTACGACACTTTCTTACTTAACCGGTCGGACGTTGCACCAAGACCACTTTTTGCTACCCGTGAATATCCAAACTAATAGAGAATCCATTATTTTACGTTGTGCTTTCTAGACCTTGCCATCTGTTTGATTACCTCACTTTTCCATTCACATACTCGATCTATTTGGTTACAAGTGTGAATGTCAGGCAAACATAGTGCATTAGAGAAGTCTATGGAGGAGATTCTCGTGGAGCTCATGGCTGAAAGAGTTATGTCTGTAGGAATACATGCATCATCAGATGGAAGACTGTAAGCATCCCCATCGACTGGACATCGTTCTGGTCAGATATCTATTGAGAAGCGAAGCAAGAACCGCGACAATTTGGCTAATGCGAAGAAGATCTCGTCGGTCTTGCCAAAGTACATACCACCTTTGGCTAGCACGGTTAACCATGACAATATCTAACATGACTTCAAGTATACATTGATCACTGCATACATCTCGAAGGGGATACACGTAGTTGGACCCCAATTAGGACATATTCTAGCTCTAAAGAACAACAATTTCAACCTTAGTGATGTTGGATTATTGAGAGGGGGGATGAATCAGTAATAACGTAATTATAATCCTTTTTCTCTAAATAATCCAAGTGTTATATGAATGTAGATTTATTATCCAATAATGAGCAATAAGAAATGATCAATCACACACATACATAGGTGTTGGACCTTGACAAAGTTTTGGGAGATCCTTGGTCAAGTTTGACCTATTTTGGGACTTCGGTAGCCTGTCGAAGATGGAGCGCAAGACGAAGCAGAGATTGAAGGATATCAACCCCCTTTTGGGTCCTTTTTGGGATTTGGGAATATGTAATGGGTATGGGATGTCGGCCCACGAGTTTACCCATGTTTAGGCCTATTTTGTAAAGTATAAATAAGTAGCTAGGTGACATAAGTAGCAACAACCGATAAGCTAAGTGATAAGTGAAAGTGTGGTTTGTAAATGCTTTGTGTGAAAGAATTGCGGAGCTAGGTGCAAGTGGTTGTAACAAGACTGTGAAATGATTTGTGTTGAAATGCAAGGAAGAAGGATCTAGTGAGTTGCACAGACCTGATGTCCTATGCAAAGTAGGGTTTTGAGGCTCTGTGCATGTAACTTGTTGACTAAGATAATAAAGAAGAAGAGTTGGTGGAAATAGCCCCAAGGTGGGGGTGAACCACGTAAATACTCTGTTAGTCTAATCTGTGCGATGTTCTGATGTATTTATGTGTTATTTGCTAAGTGTTGGGTAAATATAGATAGATAGATCTATTTATTCTTTGTTCTTATGATGAATCTAGATGTTAGATCTGACATAGGTGGATGTGCTTAGTGCTTGAATCTGCTATATCTAATCCATTTAGTTATGCTAAGTGCTTGAATACATTAGATCTGGGTGAATGTTGCGATGCTCTGTTTTATCTGTAGAGTAGACAGTGGTTAAATAATGATGAAATGACAGTGCTATGTGATCTATTAAGTATTATAATCATATATTTGTGTCCCATCTAAGGTTGTAGACACTTGATCCCTGCAATCACCCCTACCTCTACCTAGGGTGAGACTTCATCTGCTTCGCAGGTGTTGCCGAAAGGGCCAGTAGTTAGTGTTTTGTTGGTGGGTTGTTGTAGTGTTGAACCCTAGGTCTTCCCCTGTGCCAACAAATGGTTCCATTGCTAGGACATGAAACTCTGATTGCTGGGAACTGAGGAAGAAGAAGCTCTATGAAAATATCCAACATGAAATTGTGAAATATCTGTGCGTAGATCTGTTTCTCTAGTGCGCAGTACTCTACTTAGTTTGACAAGCTCTATGCTAAGGAAAAGAAGTCTGAGCTCTGAGAAAGGTAAAAGTGAGAATTCTTGATTAAAAGGGGTTAGATATGAAAGCTATGTGCTTTGATAAAGGTAAGAATAGTGGAAAGTTAAATATCTAAAGGCTTTTTGTTTTGTAGAAGTAAGATTAGTGGAAATTGTTTTTTCAAAAGTATGGATCTAGGTATGTTTGATAGATTCTATCCTAGCTTGAAAACTAGGGTATTCATAGATGAAAGAATCTTTGATATGAATAGATCTAATAAGACTAGTGAAAAATATGTTATACCTATGCATAGAAAAACAAAATTGGACCAATAAGTGTATGCAGGACCCTAGAAAGAAATTTTTACAGGTTAGATACCATGATCCTAGTGCGCAGTTCAGGAAAGGTTGGGGGTCATTTAAAAGAAAGAGATGATTAACCCTCTATTACAGTTGCAGAAAACTGGGACATCTTGCTAGGGAATGCCCTGGGAGAAGACCTAGTTGTCTTTGTTGCAAAGCTATGAACCATGAAGTATTGGATTGTCCTAGAATGATTGCTAAGGTTGAAAGAATGAATATGAACCAAGAAAACCCTAAGGCAGATCCAAAAACTAAGATTATGATAGAATCCCAGGAAGAATCATAGAAAGTGTTGCTACAGATAAAAGAAACCCTAAATGACCACTGACATGTCATATTATCAAAGATCTTCAAAGAAAAAGAATGCCTTGAAGCAAGAATAGGAGACTTTGACATTGATTGTGTTCTAGATGAGGAAACACAGGTGAACATCATGACAGAGAAAACTTGGGAAGCTATAGGAAGGCCTGCTATGATTCCTTCATTAGGAGGAGTAGGACTATTCAAAGGAAAGTTGATAAACCTATGTGGAAATCTCACCCGGATACCTATGAATGCCAATGGAACTTCGATAGAGGAATATTTGCTCACCCATATACCTATGAATGCCTATTTTGTAAAGTATAAATAAGTAGCTAGGTGACATAAGTAGCAGCGGTCGATAAGCTAAGTGTTAAGGGAAAGTGTGGTTTGTAAATTCTTTGTGTGAAAGACTTGCAGAGGTAGGTGCAAGTGGTTGTAACAAGACTGTGAAGTGCTTTGTGCTAAAACGCAGGGAAGAAGGATCTAGCGAGCTGCGCAGATATTTTGTCCTATGCAGAGTAGGGTTTTGAGGATTTATGCATGTAACCTATTGAAGAAGCTAATAAAGAATAAGAGTTGGTGGACGTAGCCCTGGGGTGGGGATGAACCACGTAAATATTGTGTTAGTCTTCTCTGTGCGATGTTTTGATGTATTTATGTGTTATTTGCTAAGTGCTGGGTAAATATAGATAGATATATATGTTTAGGATTTGTGCTTGTGATGAATCTGGATGTTAGATCTGACATAGGTAGATTTTCTTAGTGCTTGAATCTGCTAGATCTGATCCATTTAGTTAGGTTAAGTGCTTGAATACATTAGATCTGGGTGAATGTTGCGATGCTCTGTTTTATCAGCGGAGTAGACATTGGTTAAATAATGATGAACTGATGGTGCTAAGTGATATATTGAGTATTATAATCACATATCTGTGTCTCAGCTAAGGTTGCAGACACTTGAGTCCTGCAACCACCCCTGCCTCTACCTCAGGTGAGACTTCATCTACTTCGCAGGTGTTGCCAAAAGGGTCGGTAGCTAGGGTTTTGTTGGTGTGTTGTTGTAGTGTTAAACCCTGGGTCTTCCCCTGTGACAACAATAGTACACCAGTGTTTTATGTGGAAACCCAAATCGAGAAAAAAACCATGAAATGACTTTTCTTATATGTCTTGAAGAATTTCATTCATTGAAATCACCAACTTCCTTTGTTTTCCAGCTACAATTGGAAGGAGGCTCTAACCCCCTAGTTTCTCAGGATACAACCTGAGGGAGGCTCCAACTCCTCAATTCTCTGGATACAACCCCCTAAGTTCTTCGGTTACAACCGGAAGGTGGCTACAACCACGTGTACTTTCCCCGGCCAACCACCCTGAAGTAGAAGTAGAATGATGGAACCACTGTCACACTATCACTGTGAGATATACCAATGTAAACATGTACCAATAAACCTAAACCATGCATCAACCTGTACAATAAACAAGTGCATCAACCATGCACCAACTTGTGCCAAACAATCTATAATCAACCTATACCATAAAAAAGAGAAACCAACCATGTACCAAGTATGTACAAATCATGTGTCAATTACTCATCAATATGTACCAACATCATCAACTATACACCTCATGTATGTGCCAACTCATCAACTACTTGTCTCAACCATGTACCCAACTTGTACCTCAACCAAAATCCCTCATCAATTTCATCATCCAAATATGATTTGTAACTCTGTAATAGACCTGGTGTATATGATCACATACCTCCAAACCTTCATTAACTTTAACAACACGAGACTAGCATTTTCATCAAACGTTTCTTTAGTCTCACAAGACTAGTTTTCCATTAGTCTACAACCCTAACTTGGAATAATCATAACTTTGTACCTGTAATGAATAAAGATCTGAAATTGATACATAATTTTCTTTAGTGTTTTTTATGCAATTCCTCCAAGTGTCACTACTTGTAACCTCTCACAAAAGGAGTTATGGAAAAAATGGCATACCTTGTTGAATTATGGCTTATTCTAGAGAAGGCCCTTGTAGAGTGTGCCTTGCACAGAATATTTGTTAAATCGATTTGAAATTGTTACACGGAATACTACAGACTGTAATCTAACCAACACATTTGGTCTTACTGAATTTGGATATGTTATGAAGAATTTATGACATTTTTACTCGAAACACCTTACAAAGCATCATCAAAAGAATTTATCCTTCCTTGAATTTTGGCCTTCTTTTCTTCACATTCTCTAAGAAATTTTTCTTAGATATCCTTTGGTTACCTTTGAAACCTCTCGGTATTCAATATTCTCAAGTTTTTTTTAAATGAGAGAGCCTTTCCTCTTATTTCTACTCTCCAAGTAGCTTCCTTAAAAACATCTTCTAGGTCACTTTACCCACTTTCCTTATTTTAGGGTTAACCGACTTCTAATTTCTCCATTAAATTTATTATTTAGATAATTGATTTTGTATTCACTTTGAATTATAGTGCACTCATCACTTCACTTTATTATTTACCTTTAAAAACTCTTAAACCACTTTGACTACTTTGACCTTTTGGGGCTTCTAGATGACATATGAGGGTCCTCCAACTTTGTAAGGCCATAACTCTCAAACCGTGAGGAGTTATGTGACGTTCCACATAACACTATAAATGGGATGAAATGTAATGTCCATATAGAATAGTATTACCTGAAAATATATTAAAACTCATACCATTATCCATCAAACAAATTTGGGTCGATTACCCAAACCTGGGTTCTCCAACTTCTCATGGCCATAACTCTCTAACCGTGAGGAGTTATGTGATGTTCCACATACCACCGAAAATGGCATGACAAGAAATATCCATATAGGATAGTTTCACTGACAAATTGACTGGCATTTATTTCATTATTCCACAAATAAGCATGGGTTCTCTAACCATACTTCTATGATAACTCAATCCACGAAGCGTCTTCCCATGAGTGATTTCACCATAAGGGGACCACTTTTGAGTTCATCCATTTATACTTATTATCAAGCATGAAAAGACAATAACAAGTCATATTTACATCAAACAATCTTGGGTCCATTACCCAAGCTTTGTGCTATGGGGATTTCTTCAAGGGTTGACATCAATGAAAACTAACCTTAATCAACAATATCCCCCTTTGGCATTGATGGAAACACTCTGATGCAATACTAAAATCATATCACTCATGCTCCCCCTGGAACCATGCATCTGTCCTTTATATATGATAAATCTTCTCCCCTTGGAACCATGCTTATGTCCTCTGCCTTTGTCCTCTGCATCTGATAAATCTCTCCCCCTGGAACCATGCCTCTATCCTCTGCCTCTGTCATGTTCATCTGATAAATATCTCCCCCTTTTTCATCAATGGAAAAGGTATCTTTCCTTACGGGGTTGCTCCCCCTGACTGAACTGTCATCTTATGGTGCTTCCTCATGTAAATCTAAGACATATAAGATAAGCATTCAAAAATCATTCATTTTGGAGTAGAAATAACTCCAAGTCTCTGGTGAAGATATTCAAAAGATTCCCATGGAAGTGGTTTTGTGAATATGCTTGCCACTTTCTCTTTTGTGCCCACATACTCAACTCTAATGTTCTTTTCTGCAACATGCTCCCGTAGAAAATGATACTTTATTGGAATGTGCTTCGTCTTGGAGTGCATCACCGAGTTATTTGGGATATTAATGGTGCTTGTATTATCATAATAGATTGGAATGGGCTCATCATACTCAACCTGTATATCTGTCAGAGTTTGTTTCATCCAAAGATACTGTGTACAACATGATGTTTTTGCAATATACTCTGCCTCTGCTGTAGATAAAGATACTGATGATTATTTATTTCTTAGTAATGATACTAAATACTCAACCAAGTAGAACGTTGTTCCATTGGTTCTTCGTTGGTCATCAATACAACCTGCCTAATCTGCTTCTATGTAGGAAATAGGTGATAGATACTTTCCTTTTTGATACCATAATCCAAACTCTTATGTTCCTTTGAGATATCTAAAAATCCTCTTCATTGCTAACACATGTGACTCCTTTGGTGTTGCTTGAAATCATGCCACCTGTCCAAATGCCTACATTACATATGGTCTGGATGCTGTCACATATAGTAGGTTTCCAATCATTGACCTGTATTGCCTCTAATCTGTAGACTTTGAATCATCATCTTTGCTCAACTTGCAACTAGTTTGCATGGGAGTGATAATTGGTTTGAAATCTTCCATTCCAAACCTTTTTAGCATTTCTCTGATATACTTGGTTTGATAAATAAATATTCCTTGGTTTCTTTGATGTATCTAAAGTCCCAAAAAGAAGGATAGTTCTCCAAGTAACGACATTTCAAATTCATTCTGCATAACTTTTGCAAATTTCTGGCTTAACCTGTCATCATCACTACCAAAAATAATATCATAAACATAAACTTCAATTAATAAAATATTACCTTCACTTACCTTAATGTAGAGGTTGTTGTCTGCACTTCCTTTTCTGAACCTTGCATGTTGTAGATACTTATGCAGTCTAGAGTACCATGCTCTAGGAGCCTGTTTTAGACCATACAAGGCCTTATTTAATTTACGCACATAATCTACGTTATCTGACAAATGAAATCCTTTTGGTTGTTCAATGTATACTTATTCTTCAAGTTCCCCATTCAAAAAATATGATTTTACGTACGTCTGATATACTTTATCAATTTTGGAGTATGCATACGCTAAAAGCAGCCGGATTGCTTCCATTTTGGAAACTGTGGCAAATGTCTCTTCAAAGTCAATTCCTTCAATATTTTCATATCCTTTACATACCAATATATCTTTGTTCCTTGTACCTTGTGTTGGACACACCTACCAAACTTAGAGGGGGGGGTGAATGAGTGTGGGGATCTTTTTCCCAAAACTTGCCTCTTACAAAAAAACTCCTTAGTTAACATTCAACCTTTTCTCATTACTTATTGTTGTCATTTATAATCATTTATATGTAAATACATATCAACAACATATCATCAAAAAATCATCTCCACTAGGAACAGAAAGAACACAAGATGTATGTACATTTTTTCTTTTTATTATGGACTTCAATCTGGGGGTTTTTCAGCAACAACTGAATAGAGTACAACTCTACAAGAGAACCAGATCTATATGCAAGAATCAACTTACATTCTCAGCACCAACTGAGATGAGGCAACAATCCTCAACACATATCAATCTGTCAACATAAACAAGTGCATCAACCATGTACCAACATGTGCCAAACAACCTGTAATCAACCTGTACCATAAACAAGTGCATCCAACCACGTACCAAGTATATACCAATCATGTGTCAAATAATCATCAACAATGACTCATCAATATGTACCAACATCATCAACTATACACCTCATGTATGTTCCAACTCATCAACTACTTGTCTCAACCATGACTAGTTTTGGATTAGTCAACAACCCCAACTTGAAATAATCATAACTTTGTACCTGTAATGAATAAAGATCTGAAAATGATATACAATTTTCTTCAATGTGTTTTATGCAATTCTTCCAATTTTCACTATTTGGAACCTCTCAAAAAGGGAGTTATAGAAAAAATGGCATACCTTGTTGAATTATGGCTTATTCTAGAGAGCAACCTTGTAGAGCGTGCCCTGCACAAAATATCCATTGGATTGATATGAAACTATTACACAACATACTAAATTATATAACATAACCAACACATTTAGTCTCATTGAAGTTGAATATGTTATGAATAAGTTATGAAATGTTTACCCAAAACACCTGTTTTTTACTAGTTTCAGGACTAGCCACAAACCCTATTTTCCACGGAGTGTAACTCCAAAAATAACACTACCCACAAGATTCATTTTTTACCACAGATACTTAGGTATGTTTTCTCAATGGCATAGAAATTTCATGGTCTGAATCATTATAGAAAACAATTTATAGAGAAAATGGTGAGATGACCTGTAAATAACATACCTTAGAAAGCATCATCAAAATAATTTATCCTCCCTTCAATTCCAGCCCTCTTTTCTTCACCTTCCTTCTGAAATTCATCTTAGATATCCTTTTTTACCTCATTCACCTATATATCTTCAATATTCTCAAGTGTTCCACACCAAAAATGCTCAAGAAGCTCTCCATCAATACTCCAAAAGATATTCTCACAAAAAGCTCTCCATTGATCCACAAAAAGGATGATCTACACGAGACCATTGCTATCTTATTTATACTTTCATCCTCTAGGTCACTTAACCCATTTTTAGGTCATTTAACCCATTTCTAGGTCACTTAACCTATTTTCTTTATTTTAGGGTTAACCACTTTCCATAAATAGAAATTTCTCCAATATTTTATCATTTAAATATTCCTTCTTGATTTTCTCATCTTGCTTTATCATTTCTTGATTTTTTTTTCACTTCTCTTTATTATTTAAATAATCCACCTTGACTTTGTCACCTTACTTTATCATTTAAATAATTATTTCTTATTTTAGGTCACTTAACCCATTTCTAGGTCACTTAACCTATTTTCCTTATTTTTAGGGTTAACCACTTTCCATAAATAGAAGGTTCTCCAATATTTTATCATTTAAATATTCCTTCTTGATTTTGTCACCTTACTTTATCATTTCTTGATTTTTTCACTTCTCTTTATTATTTAAATAATCCACCTTGACTTTGTCACTTTAATTTATCATTTAAATGATGATTTCTTCTTTTAGGTCACTTTGACTTCTTTGACCTTGGGGGCTTCAAGCCTTCATGTAGGGGTCCTTCATCTTTGTAAGGCCATAAATCTCAAACCATCAAGATTTATGTGACATTCCACATACCATCGAAAATGGTATGACAAGCACTATCCATCTAGGATAGTTTCACTAACAATTTCCTTGATCTTCATCTCATTATTCCACATACAAGCATGGGTCCTCCAACCATTCTTCTAGGATAACTCAATCCGTAAAGCGTCTTCCCATGAGGGCTTTCACCATAAGGGGACCACTTTGGACTTCATCCATTTATGCACCTTATCAATCATGATAAGAAAACAATGAGAGCAAGGGTCCTCCAACCATTCTTCTAGGATAACTCAATCCGCAAATCATCTTCCTGTGAAGGCTTTCACCATAAGGGGACCACTTTTAAGTTCATCCATTTGTGCACCTTATCAATCATGATAAGACAATAATGAGTCATCTATACATTTTTCCAACAATGCATCATATACCAATGAAACCGCAACGATCCATCTTCATCATGTATAAATGACAACTCATTGATCCATCTTCATCATATCAATGACAACTCATTGATCCATCTTCATCTATGCATTCTCATCAAGGAAAATACATATTATATTACATCAATCATCAATCAATCAATCATTTGACATCAATCAATAAATTTACATCAATCAATCAATCCATTGGCATCAATGACAACATGATCCAACAATCTTCCCCTTTGGCATTGATGGAAATACCAACATTGATGTCAACACCAATTACCAATTATTGATGTCAACATGTAGATAAGGCATGCTCTACATCAATATTCAATGTGACT
>ML777810.1:1089070-1117703 GCA_009831015.1 Picea engelmannii
GTACAACATGATCACCTCATCAAATCACCAACCATATGTACCAATATGTAGCCCAATCCACATGAAAAATGCATGCACCATGATATCAACATATTCTTCCAATAATACATCATAAGATATATCAATGAAACTCAAATATGTACAATCCATGTACACAAACAGATCAGCATCAATCCATAATCATGGGTTAGTGTCATCCACTCGAGATTTTATTTTACATAATCCAATAGATGAACGCTTAAACCTACAGCAAATAGTGTCAGAACCTGCAACAAACAATGTCAGGCCCTGCAACAAAGTGTTATACCATCACATCAAGCTACAATCCATGTGCATAGCCTTTTTCTCAAGGCTTTACCACATATACACAGTTTGTTGCACAATAGGTCATGTATGTATGGGACCTATACAAGGTCAACTTGCATATGTACACGATTGATACCACTGTCACCCACATATGCTTCAGTAGATGACTTACTTGAGCTTCCCTTCAGCCTTTCATTCTGTTCTAGATGATCTATCTTATTCACCCACTTTTGTAGATGTCCCTGCTCCTCAGAACTTGATCTCTGAGCATCCATATTTTCAAGGATGTCTCCCTTCCTTACTTCATTCCTTCTTCTAGCCATTCTATTTGAATTTTTAATCATGGACTTTCTTCGTGTGTTCCAACACTCATGGGATTTGTGGCCAAATCCACTACAGCTATAGCATCTCATAGTGTTACAGTGAACAGCAATGTTGCCTACTTGATCACATCTCCAACACCTCATGGTGTTAAAAAGTCTTCCATTATATCTCATTTCATAAGATCTACATTCAAAAGCTTTGTGACCATATCCATTACATGAATAAGAATGCCCATGAAAAATACTTCCATACCTTTGCTTTGGTGTCCCAAGAATAGCTTCTTGATGTCTTCCTTGGTTTGTTCTTTTGAAATTTTATTTGCCTTGTGTAGATGGTTTCTTTACAACATTGTCTTCCTTCTTTGATGGATTTAACTCATGCTTCTTTGAGGTGCTTGCTTCAACATGTGTATCCAAGACCTGATTTATCATATGGTGATCTTTGACTTTCTAATATCTCATCCAATATTAGTGAGATATTCAAGAATTTGTTTAACTTTTCTACCTTCTTTCTAAGGTCAACAATTTCATCTTCTAGCTTACAACATGACTCTTCCTTTTCATTTATTTTATTCTTCAATAGTTCCTCTATTCTTTTGGCTTCTTCAATTTTGGTCTTGAGATGGACAATAGTTTCAAAACTTTTTCTAATCTCATCATCTACCTTCACATTTTCTTTTTCATTCTTTAGTCTTGTGATTTCTTCTTCCTTTTCTTCTAGTTGTGTCTTATTGCTCTCTTTGAGCATTTCCTTCAACATCAAAATGTACCTTTGACTCCTCCTAAGAAACTATTTAGTGTTATCCAAAAGATAGTTATAGTGTGTATAAAAATGATCACTTCTATATCTATATAAACCCTCTTCAATTCCCTTTTGAAGTTCTAATAGATTTTCTTCTATTCTTTCCATGGGATAACTATCATCAAACTTTACACAAACTGTTTCTAGATAATCTTCTTCACTTGAGAAAAATTCAACATCATCACATTTTGAATCAAAGAAATCAAGAGTATTTGAAGATTCTTTACCTTCATTTGAAGTATCTTCAATATCTTCCTTCTTGCCAACATCATCACATGATTATTTTCCTTTAAAATCATCACATATGCAATCAAGAGTTAGAGATTATTTACCTTTGATAATCTTGACAGAGTGGTCTTCAACATCTTCTTTCTTTTTTTGATATGTCTCCTCTAGCTTTAGCCATAGATCCTTGGTGGAAGTGCATTGTCCCATGGTCTCTTTTATAGGGCTTGAAAGTCCACCAAGAATGGTCTTGAGAGCCAATGTATCATTCTTCTTTCCTTCCCTTTGAGCTGCAAACTTTGACTTGTTCTTCAATGGAACTGATCCACCAATGGCTGCCTTCCAAATATCTCCTCCCATTGTCTTCAAATACACTCTCATCTCTATTCTCCAAGTAGAATAATTTTCCTCATCAAGGATTGGTATTTCATCATCCATTTGTGTGTCTATGGATCTACTTCAATCTTGTTAAGGCTTGTAGTGAAGGCTCACTCTGATTCCAATTGTTGGACACACCTACCACACTTAGAGGGGGGGGTGAATGAGTGTGGGGATCTTTTTCACAAAACTTCCCTCTTACACAAAAACTCCTTAGTTAACATTCAACATTTGCTCATTACTCATTGTTATAATTTATAATTAGTTAGATATGAATACATATCAACAATACATATCAGCAACATATCATCAACAAATCATCTCCACAACGAACACAAAGAACACAAGATGTATGTACAATTTTTCTTTTTATTATGGACTTCAATCCAGGGGTTTTTCAGCAACAACTGCATAGAGTACAACTCTACAAGAGAACTAGCTCTATATGTAAGACTCATCTTACATTCTCAGCACCAACTGAGATGAGGCAACAATCCTCAACAGATATCAATCTGTTAACATAAACAAGTGCATCAACCATCCACCAACCTGTGCCAAACAACCTGTAATCAACCTGTACCATAAACAAGTTCATCCAACCATGTACCAAGTATATTCCAATAATGTGTCAAATACTCATCAACAATGACTCATCAATATGTACCAACATCATCAACTATACATCTCATGTATGTGCCAACTCATCAACTGCTTGTCTCAACCATGACTAGTTTTGGATTAGTCAACAACCCCAACTTGAAATAATCATAAATTTGTACCTGTAATGAATAAAGATCTAAAACTGAAACACAATGTTCTTCAGTGTGTTTTATGCAATTCCTCCAATTTTCACTACTTGGAACCTCTCAGAAAAAGTGTTATAGCAAAAATGACATACCTTGCTGAATTTTGGCTTATTCTAGAGACCGACCTTGTAGAGAATGCCCCCCAAAAAATATTTGTTTAATTGATCTAAAACTATTACACAACATACTAAAGCCTATATCCTAACCAACACATTTTGTCTCACTGAATTTGGATATTTTATGAAGACGTTATGACGTTTTTACCCGAAACACTTGTTTTTGACTAGTTTCAGGACTAGCCACAAACCCTATTTTCCACATAGTGTAACTCCAAAAATACAACGACCCACAAGCTCAAACAATTTACCACAGATACTTGGGTATGATTTCTCAATGGAATAGAAATTTCACGGTCTGAATCATTATATAAAAAATGTTATAGAGAAAATGGTGAGATGACCTGTAAATAACATACCTTAGAAAACATCATCAAAAGAATTTATCCTCCCTTCAATTCCGGCCCTCTTTTCTTCCCTTCCTTCTAAAATTCAGCTTATATATCCTTGGTTACCTCGGTCACCTATAGATATTCAATATTCCCAAGTGTTCCACACAAAAATTTCTCAAGAAGCTCTCACAAGAAGCTCTCCATCAATACTCCAAAAGATATTCTCACAAGAAGCTCTCCATTGATCCACAAAAAGGATTATCTACAAGAGGCCATTGCTATCTTCTTTATACTTTCATCCTCTAGGTCACTTAACCCATTTTTAGTTCATTTAACCCATTTCTAGGCCACTTAACCTATTTTCCTTATTTTAGGGTTAACCACTTTCCATAAATAGAAATTTCTCCAATATTTTATCATTTAAATATTCCTTCTTGATTTTCTCATCTTACTTTATCATTTCTTGATTTTTTTTCACATCTCTTTATTATTTAAATAATCCACCTTGAATTTGTCACCTTACTTTATCATTTAAATAATGATTTCTTCTTTTAGGTTACTTAACCCATTTCTAGTTCACTTAACCTATTTTCCTTATTTTTAGGGTTAACCACTTTCCATAAATAGAAGGTTCTCCAATACTTTATCATTTAAATAATGATTTCTTCTTTTAGGTCACTTTGACTTCTTTGACCTTGGGGGCTTCAAGCCTTCATGTGGGGGTCCTTCATCTTCGTAAGGCCATAAATCTCAAACCATGAAGAGTTATGTGACATTCCACATACCACCGAAAATGGCATGACAATCACTATCCATCTAGGATAGTTTCACCAACAATTTCCTTTATCTTCATCTAATTATTCCACATACAAGCATGGGTCCTCCAACCATTCTTCTAGGATAACTCAATCCCTAAAGCGTATTTCCATGAGGTCTTTCACCATAAGGGGACCACTTTGGAGTTCATCCATTTGTGCACCTTATTAATCATGATAATAAAATAATGAGAGAAAGGTTCCTCCAACCATTCTTCTAGGATAACTCAATCCACAAAGCGTCTTCTCGTGAGGGATTTCACCATAAGGGGACCACTTTGGAGTTCATCCATTTGTGCACCTTATAAATCATGATAAGAAAATAATGAGTCATCTATACATTTTTCCAACAATGCATCATATACCAATGAAACCACAATGATCCATCTTCATCATGTATCAATGAAAACTCATTGATCCATCTTCATTATATCAATGACAACTCATTGATCCATATTCATCTATACATTATCATCAAGGGAACTACATATTATATTACATCAATCATAAATCAATTTATCATTTGATGTCAATAAATCACTTGACATCAATCAATCAAACCATTGGCATCAATGACAACATGATCCAACACCTTGTCCATCTTCATTTAATTTATTCCTGAAAACCCATTTTTGGTTGATCACATTCTTATTCTTTGGTCTTGGAACCAGTTCCCAAGTGTCATTTTTCTCTGTTTGATCCAATTCTTTATTCATGGCCTTAATCCAAAATTCATCCTTGTTGGCTTCTTAAAAACAGTTTGGTTCAATTGTAGATAAGAGTGTTAGGTGTGCTTGTTCTGGTGAACATATTTTTCTTCTAGTCTCAACTCATGCATATTTGTTTCCAATAATATGATCTGAAGGATGATTCTTCTGTACTCGTTTTCTAGGTGTATTTGGAGATACTTGTTGAACTTTCTCTTATATTTCTATCAGATTCTCTTCATCTTCCTCTTCTACTTCATCTTCTGCTTCTTCTTCTTCGAGAAGTTATTCCATTGATTTGTTTTCTTCTTCCTTTGATTCTGGTCTGCCTGTTTCATCAATTGTTACGTTGATTCTTTACACAACTTTGTTCAATATTATATTGTAACACTTGTATGCTTTCCTTGTACTTGAGTAACCAAAAAGCACTCATTTGTCCACATGAGATTCAAACTTTCTCATTCTACCATCTTCTCTTTTGATGTAGCATTTTCTTCCCAAAACTCTGAAGTTCTTCACATTTGTTGGTCTTCCTTTCCATAGCTCGTAGGGAGTTTTATCAGTGTTGTTTCTGAGCATTACTCTGTTTTGAATGTGAATTGTTGTATGCATTGCCTATGTCCAAAATATATCTGTAAATTTGGAATCCATTAGCATTGTTCGATCCATTTCCTATACTGTCATGTTCTTTGTTTCAACAACTCCATTCTGTTGAGGTGTCCTAGCAACGGACAATTGCCTTTTTATTCCATGACTGCTATAGTAGTCCATAAATTCCTTTGAAGTGAACTCTCCTCCATTGTCAGATCTCAATCATTTCTTGAATCCATCTCATTTTCAACCATTTCCTTGTATATCTTGAAGTTTTCAAAAGCTTCTGACTTGTTCTTGAGAAACAAAAGTGAATTCATTCTTGTATAATCATCAACTAATAACATAAAGTATCTCTCACATTTTAAGTCCTTTGTTGCAGTTGGTCCAACTAGATCAGTATGCAAAATTTCTAGTGGTCTTGTTGTTGAATATTCCTTTGATTTGAACCTGGTCTTTGTTTTATTTCCTTGTTGGCAATGCTTGCATAAAGTGTTGGTTAGTTTCGTGATCTGGGGCATTTCTCTGACTGCTTCTCTTTTGTTGATTTTGACAAGGTTATCAAAATGCATGTGACCCATTCTTCTATGCCATAGCCAACTTTCATCTTCCTTTCCTAGACAACACTTTTCATTTCCAATTTCACTTAACACATATATGTTGTTTGAAGTTCTTGCAGCTGTATCGACCAATTTCCTTGAACCTTCTCTTCTTATCTCACACTTTTGTGAATCGAAAGTAACTTTATGACCTTGGTCACACATTTGACTCACACTTAGAAGATTATGTTTCATATCTTCTACCAGTAGAACATTTTGTTCCTTTTTATTCTTGTTACCAATTCGAACTGTGCCTTCTCCAATCATTTTGGCTGAATTATCATTTCCGAAGGAGACTGATCCATTTCTTTCCTTTCGCAATGTAATAATTTCTCTATCACATGTCATGTATTTTGAACACCCACTGTCAACATACCAACCATGTTTCTTCTTCTTAGCTTGAAGAGCAATTGTGCATTCTTAATTGCTATACTAATCTTGCTTTCTTATCCATGTCATTTTCTAAGGTTCTTGTATGTGACTGTTGTTACTCTGTTGAGGTTCTTTAAGAGGGGCTGTCATTCTGCAATTTTTGGCCACGTGTCCAAAATTGTTACATTTGTAACATTCCACTTCAGTGCTCAAAGATTCAAACCTGTTGTAACTTCTTCTTTTTATTTCATTAGGTCTTCTTGAGTAACCTCTTTGTGTATGACTCTCAAAGTTGTTATTGTTCCTGTTGTTAGTTCTACAATTCACATCTTTATGTCCAAAATTATTACATGCATAACATAAACCAAAAAATATAGTTTGATACTTGGGAGTTAAAGATCTTCTGAAAGAAGGTGCTCTTATGAATTCTTCTTCTTATTGAGGCCTATCTGGTTTTTGTTGATTCTGAAATCTGAATCTTCTCGGTGGAGGAGTGTCCCTGTAATCTTCCTTGTATATCTTCCTATCCCCTTTGATTGTTTCTGCATAGCTTTTTGGATTTTTTTTTTTGCTCTATTGTTTTGGAGATTGATCCCTTTTCTGTTTGATTGTATCCAAGTCCACACTTGTCAATATGAGATTTTTGACTACTGATAATTTCATCCAGAACTTTTGAGCTATTCTACATCTTTTTCTTTTGAATATCCTTTCTTAGTGTGACAATCTCTGCTTCCAAGTTTTCATTGATTTTGTCCTTTTCTTCTAGTTGTTCTTTGAGCGCTTCTTCAATTCTTTTATCTTCTTCTATTTGAACCTTCAATCTTGTGATCATTTGTTCTAGTTCTCAAGTGTGTGTTTTCCTTTTGAGTAACCTTCATCATTTGTCTTTTTTTTTATGAGAACATTTGTTAGCAAAATGACCAATACCATCACAATTAAAACAAATTAAAGGAAGCTTACCTCTATACCTACCATTGGTTCCATTTTTCAGTCTTTTGACGAAGTTGGCTACTTCTTCATCATCTTATGAGATGTCATTGTTGCTACTGTATTCTTCTTGTTCCTTTTTCTTTTGCTTTGATCTTTTGGATTCTTTGAAGGCTACTTCTTTTACATCTAGATTTTCCTGTTCAATTCTCATTTCATATGTTGTGAAGACTCCATGTAGTTTGTCCATGCTTATTGAGTTCATATCCAATATTTCTTCTAGTGTTGGTATCTTAGGGTTGAATCACATAGGAAGAGGTCTTAGTACTTTTTGACCAATTACATATTCTTCAATTTCTTCTCCCAATCCTATGATTGCATTCACTGTTTCGTCAACTCTTAAGAAGTAGGTTGCAATATTCTCATCTTCCTTCATTTTTAGTTGTTTGAACTGACCTCTATAAGTTTGAAGTTTTGTTGCTTTGAATTTTGTATCTCCTTCATAAATATTTTGAATCTTGTCCCAAATATCTTTAGCGGATTTACAATGTGAAAATTTGGTGAATATTGTTTCACTGAGACCATTCAAAAGTGCATTTGTATCTTTGGAATTATTCTAACCAAGTTTCACTGATTGTCATTTCTTGGTGGAACTGTTGGTACTGTGTATCCATCTACAATTGATTTCCAAATTTCAAACCCCTGTGCTTGTATATGTGTCTTCATCCTTATGCTCCAAAAAACATACTTTTGTCCATCAAAGTGTGGTATTCCATTTTTATATGAGTTGGTACTCTCCATGATCTACCTTTCAGTGGTTAAACGTATTTCTGAAGGAACCTGCTCTGATACCAATTGTTGGATTACTAAGAGGGGGGGTGAATCAATAATAGCGTAATTATAATCTTTTTTCTCCAAATAATCCAAGTGTTATATCAATGGAGAATTATTATCCAATAATGAGAAATAAGAAATGAACAATCACACACATACACAATACACCAGTGTTTTACGTGGAAACCCAAAACGATAAAAAACCACAGAACGCTTTTTCTTATATGTCTTGAAGAATTATATTCATTGGAAGCACCAAATTGTTTTGTTTTCTAGATACAACTGGAAGGAGGCTCCAACCCCCTAGTTTCTCATCATACAACTTTAGGGAAGCTCCAACTCCCCAATTCTCTAGCTACAACCAGAAGGAGGCTACAACCCCCTAAGTTCTTCGACTACAACTAGAAGGAAACACCTATCCTTGCCCCATCCAACCACCCTGAAGTAGAATTAGAATGATGGAACTGTTGGAAAACTGAGAGGGGGCGGTGAATCAGTTGTAACCTTTCTTAAACAATAATACTTATTTTAAACTCTTTCCAGATCACTCAATGACAATCACAATAATGCAGGGAATTAAGAAATAGACCATTCAAGATCATCCACACATATGAGATACACAGAGACAGATATTTCCTGAGGAAACCCATAAAGGGTAAAAAATTCTTCATCTTTATATGATAATTAATCTGTGCATTCTTTACATTATCATACATATGAGCACCAACTCATAATGAGGCTACAACCTCTATTTTGCAAGCTGCTACTTGCTGAGAGCACAAACTCTCTGGAATCTCTAGCACCAACTAGAAGTAAGCACCAACTCCCTAAGTGTTCCAGCACCAACTGGATGGAAGCACCAACTCCCTAAGTGTTACGGCACCAACTGGATGGAAGCACCAACTTCCAGTCACACAGGCACCAACCTATATAACAGAGAACAACAGTTCTCCCTTGCAGCACCCTTCCACCCTACTTTCTCTGGTTGCAACCAGATGGAAGCTACAATTCCCTTTGTTCAAGCACCCACTTGAACCTCTGAGGACAACAGTCCTCCCTAGAACCTCCCAACCACCCTGAAATATAAATCTTTGCTATTATGACTTATTACAGTGATATAAAGTTCTTCAATGGCTTACTAGTCTCATCACTGTTCTGCTACATTGTGTTGCTCTGTCTGCATCAGTGTCTTCTGCACACTCCTTGCACTTTTTGTTATTTTTCCTTTTATGCTCTCTGCGCCATGTCCCTTCAATGCACCATTCCCCTTCTATACATTTCTGCTGCTGCACTCTGCCTCCTTCTTCACACCTCAATCACACCCAACAACAACCCCCATTTATTCTTTGTTCAACATTCTTATAGTCTCTGTGCACCTTGTGCATGCAATCTACTTCTTACTCTTGCATCCTCTCCACCCCCAATCTCCTCCACATCGAGGTGTTTTCTCCACTTCACTCTTCCACAGCTATCCCATGTTCTGTGTGTCATGTTGTCTCTCTTTGTTCTACATCTCCTGCCTATTCTGAGTGCTCTACCTAATCATCATGGTAGCTCTTCAGCTTCTCTGGCAGTTTCCCCCACGCATCCATCATCACTGTGTGTTATGTCAAGATTCCTCAGCTTCTCTGGAAGTTGATACTCTTCGTCTTCTCTTTCATAGACAATCTCATCCTCTGGAAGAAACCATCATTTGTTTCTAGCAGTTACACTGTGAAGTGCAACAGTAGCCATCCAATCTTATTCAAATTCATCTGCACAGTTGAATTGAATTCTTTGAATCTTGCATTGATTTCGCCATTTCGCACTTCGGCATTTCAGGATCCTCATGGTAAATATTTCGTTACTCTCCATGTCCTGATCCCTAAAACATTGAAATGGAGCTTTTCTGCACTAGCTCCCTCCATCTTCCGCCGATGTGACCAATGACTGTGACCATAGGTTGAGCCAAAACGTGTTTCACATTTCATCATTTTTGCAATCCTATTGTGTGGCATCTTGACTCTCCAAGTCACGATCTATGAAACTCCGAAAAAGGAGCTTGTCGCTTCAATCTTTTCTCTACAGCTCTTCGACCATGTGACTACAAGAGGTGACCGAGTGCTTATCCATACAGTGCTTTCGCGATTTCTCTTTTCGGCACTTCGGCGTTCCTGTGGCGATGAGTTCTTGATGCTCCATGTCTCAGTATCCAAATCTCCAAAATGGAGCTTGGTTGCACTAGCTCCAATCATTTCGACATTTTTCATTTCGGCCTTTCGCAATTTCGCATGTCGCAAATTCCTGTTGCGAGTTAGAGAGGTTAGGGAACCCCGTTCCTTTGACTTTGCAGTCAGTGAAATGATGATCTGGTTGTCACATGTCCTATTGACCCAACGGTCCATATCTTGTCGTGAATTCGACACTTCACGGGCCTTCCTTGTGCCTGAATCGGGATTTCGATGTTTCACATTTCGTCGCTTCGGGACTCTTGTGATGAAGAGTCTCATCACTTGACTCTTCCAACTCCTGGTATCTGAAGCTTTGAAATGGAATCATATCAATGGTCCACACTCTAGATGATTCAACGGTCCAGATCTCTTCATGATTTCTCACATCGCTATTTCGACATTCTTGATGTGAGAGTTCTTGACAACTCCACCTCCCAGTCTGCGAAAATCCGAAATGGAGTCAGCTCAACTTTTTGGCTTTTCGCACTTCGCAACTTTGAGATTCCTGTCGTGAGAGTCCTTCACATCTAGAACTCCTGGTATCCGAACCTTCGGTATGGAGTCTTTGACATTTTGTGATTTTTCATTTAGCGACTTTGGGACTCCTGTAGTAAGAGTTCTTGACATCCCCAACTCCCGGTATCTGAAATCCCGATAGCCGAAACTCTGAAATGGAGTCTGATCAACACTTTGATATTTCCTTTCAATCATTGTTGTTCTTCCTTTCCTACCTATCTATTGATCTTCCTTATCTTCCTATTTGTCATCATTGCTATTGTTCTTGCCATCAATGGAAAGCACGCTCTTCTTGTAAACATGCCAACAATCTCCCCCTTTGGCATTGATGGAAACCCTGAATGGCTGCGCTCATATGTTTGGACCTCCAACTGTAGCATCTAGTCTGGACCACTCCTTTTCTTCCCCTTTGACATCAATGTCAAGGAAAACACGCTCCCCCTAAGTTGTTGCAGTATGTTTAGGAGGTATCAGATGTTCAACCAATACAAAATCCCCCTAACAGGATGGACTTTCTTAGATGTGAGATGGGATGAAATGCAGCTTCTGTTGAAGATATTCAAATGGTGTCTTGGCTAGGGGTTTAGTAAAGATGTCTGCAATTTGTTCTGTGGTCGGAATGTACTGGACCTGAAAAATCTAATTGGTGACTTTATCTCTCATAAAATGGTATTTTATGGGAATATGCTTGGTCTTGGAGTGGAATACAAGATTAATGAACACACTGATGGCACTAGTGTTATCACAATGGATTGGGATCGGTGCAGTGTATTTTACCTCCAAGTTGGCAAGTGTTTGAATCATCCATAATATATGAGTGCAACAGGTAGAAATAGCAATGTACTCTACCTTTGTAGTTGATAAAGAAAGGGAACCTTGCTTTTTACTAAGCCATGCTACTAATGAGTCACCCAAGAAGAATGCTCCTCCACTGGTGCTTTTTCTCTCATCAACACAGTTTGCCCAATCTGCGTCTGAATAAGCAGTTAACTGAAAATTCTGATTTCTGGGATACCACAGACCATAAGTCATTGTTTCTTTCAAACACCTGAATATCCTTTTGATAGCTAGCAAATGACTCTGTTTAGGTGCAGACTAATATCTTCCTACCATTCCAACAGCATGCATTATGTCCGGGCGAGATGCTGTGATGTACAGTAGGCTACCGATCATTGATCTATATGAACTTTGATCAACATCAGGTGAGTCATCATCCTTACTTAATTTGCATCCAGTAACCATAGGTGTGCCCATAGGTTTAGAGTCTTCCATTTGAAATCTTTTCAACATTTCTCTTAGATATTTTTCTTGAGAAATGAACATCCCTTCAGACCTCTGAGTAATTTGCAGACCAAGAAAAAATGACAGTTCACCTATCATAGACATTTCAAACTCAAACTCCACGCCATAAGCAAACCATTGTACTAACGAATCCTTATTACATCCGAAGATGATGTCATCTACATAGACCAATACGATGAGTAGGTCATTATCCTCTGTTTTGATATACAGATTGTTATCAACTATTCCTCTCTTGAACCCTTTGTCTTTGAGATATGTATCCAGTCTATGATACCAAGCTCGAGGGGCTTGTTTTAACCCATATAAATATTTCTTCAACTTGCATACTAAGTCAGGATTATCAGACAGTTCAAAACCCTTTGGTTGTTCCATATATACTTCTTCACTTAAATCTCCATTTAGAAAAGCTGACTTGACATCCATTTGATAGACTTTAAACCTTTTATGAAAAGCATAGGCAAGAAACATTCTGATAGCTTCTAATCTTTCTACGGGCGCAAATGTTTCATCAAAATCCAGTCCTTCTATCTGAGCATACCCTTTACAGACCAATCTTGCTTTGTTCTTGACAACTTATCCCTGCTCATTTAATTTATTCTTAAAGATCCATTTGGAGCCAATGACATTTTTACCTTCAGGTCTATGAACCATCTCCCACATATTGTTTTTCTCAATCTGATAAAGTTCATCATTCATTGCTTTAACCCAATGGTCATCTTTGCTAGCTTCATTAAAATTGTTGGGTTCCATCATGGATATGAAATATATATGTGATTTTTCGGTGTTTTTGATTAGCTTTCTCCTGGTTTGTACACCTTTGTCTTTTTAAACAATTATCTAACTTGCAGGATGATTCTTTTGAGTGATTTTGGACGAGGAATTTGAAGTTGTTTGCTGATTTGAGTCTGTCTGAGTATCTGTGTCTTCATCTGATTCAAAGTCTTCGTTTTCTAATTCTTGGACCTGTTCATATTCATTTTTAGTTATGTCTTCTGTAGAAGACTCATTATTGTACACCTCTCTTGCTAGGATTCCCTCATCAACTTTTACGTCAATACAGTCAACCATTTTATGAAACCTCTTATTATAGCATCTATATCCTTTGTTGCTTGTAGCATACCCTAAGGAGATACCTTCATCAGCCCTGTCATCATATTTTCCAAGGTTCTCATCATTATTCTTTATGTAACATTTACTCCCAAAGACTTTGAAGTGTTTAATTGAAGCAGGTCTCCCATACCATAGTTCATAAGGTGTCTTGTCACTTTGTGGTCTAAGGTGGGCTTTGTTAAGAACATGGACTGTTGTGTGTATTGCTTCTACCCAGTAGGTTTGACCAATGTTCTTCTCATTCATCATTGACCTGGCCATTTCCTCCACTGTTCTATTTTTCCACTCAACTACTCCATTTTGTTGTGGATTTCTTGGGATGGTGTATTCTCTCTTGATCCCATGCTTATCACATAATTCCTTGAAGTCACTTGACATAAACTCTCCTCCTCAGTCTTATCTTACTACCTTTAACCTCTTGCCTGTTTGAGTCTCAGTTAAAGCCTTAAATATTTTAAACTTCTCAAAATCTTCAGCTTTTTCTTTGAGAAAGGAAACCCAAGTAAGTCTGGAGTAATCATCAATAATCAGCATGAAGTAGTTTTATTTCCCTATTCCTTCCTGTCTTGATGGTCCACATAAATCCATATGAACTAGTTGGAGTGATTTCTCTATTGAAGTAAAGCTCTTGGACTTAAATTGTGTCATGGTTAGCTTTCCTACTTGGTAGGGTTTACACATTGAATCTTGGGGCTTTGATATTCTCGGAATATCTTTTACTGCCTAAATATTTTTGAGTTTGATTAAGTGGTCAAAGTTTAGATGTCCAAGTCTCCCATGACATAACCAACTTTCATGATGTTTGCTTGGATGACACTCTTCTCTATTTTCTTTCAGCACATATACATTATTTTCTATCTTTAGGCCTTTGGCCACCACTTGTCCTAAGTTTACAGAATTTATCTTGCAGTCCTTGGATGTGAACAACACTTCGCATCCTCTGTCACACATTTGAATTACACTAAGCAGATTATGTTTTAGCCCATCTACAAGTAGAACATCTTGGGCTTTTCCTTTTCCATTACTTAAACTCACCATCCCTTTACCCTTTATTTTATCTGGAGCATCATTTCTAAAGGCTACGCTTCCTTATTTTCTTTCAATTAGATATAGAAACTTACCTTTGTCTCCCATCATATGTTTGGAGCATCCATTGTCTATATACCAAGGGTTCATTTTTCTTTGAGTTAACAACACTAATCCACACTTGTCACTTTCTTTCTTCTTCCACACCTTGACATTTTCAGCAGGGGAATTCAAATCTAGTTCATAGTTCCTTAATCGACAGTCAACAGATTTATGTCCATAGTTATGACAGATGTAGAATTCAATCTCATTGTTCAATACATCAAAATTATTGTTCCAGTGTTGTCTACTTATTGACTGTTGATTATTTCTTGACCTCCTTAGTTGCATGTCTCTAAACTTAATTTGGCAATTTGCAATCTGTGAAATTTTGTTACTTGGATGTATAATTATTTGTTGTGGAAAGTATTTATTCCTTTGAAACCTTAATTGCTCATGCCTAAGTCTTAAGGAACAATTTACAACTTTGTGACCAAAGTTAGAATAGTAGAAACAATAGCCATAGAAAAATTCTTTGTACCTAGAAAATGGTTGTCTTCTTTGAGAAAATCGATTTCTTCCATGTTGATGATGTCTTTCAGTAGGGAGTGCACTATTTCTTTGTTCTACAGATTCAGTCCTGGCACCTTTTTATTTACTTGTCTTGGGCGGTTGGTTGTCTTCCTTTGTTTCTGCAGGTTTGTTGTTGTCATTGGTTGTAGATTTGACAAACTTGATGGGTTCTTCATTTCTTGGCTTACCATTACTTGATCCCTTGTCATAACCCAAACCAGTTTTCAGCTTTGGATTCCTTTGCTGATTCACAATGGTGGCTAGTCCTTCTGAGGATTTGATACTTAACAGATTTTGATTATACAAGGCTTGAAACTTCTCCATCTCTTTCCTAGTTTTCACTACTTCTTGTTCTAAGGCTTCACATCTTGCCTTATTTTCTGATAACTGTCATTTCAGAATGTCTTCGATTTTCTTTGCCTCTTCTAATTCCACTTTTAGTAGGACAAGTTCTTCATCAGGTTCTTTATTGTCTTTCTCGAACTGTATCAACAATTGTCTTTTCTTTCTGTTCTTAATTCTTAGTCTGTCAATCTCTTCCAGTGCACTGATCAATTCTCCTTCCATGTCAACCACAACTTCTTCTTCATTAGAATCACTTCCTATGATTTTATTATCATAATCCTCTTTGGCCATAAGTATGAAGTCATTTAGTTTATCTTCAATAGAGGAGTCATTGTCTTCATCACCTGAAGGATCATCATCATTGTTTACGCAAAGACTTTTCTTCTTAAAGTTATTCTCTTTAAAGAAATTTATGTGTTTGTGCTTCTCCTCATCATCACATGCCTGATCCTTTCTTTTGTGGGGACATTTATTTGCAAAATGACCTATCCTACCACAGTTGAAACATTTGAAATGTAGTTTACCTTTGTATTTGCCTGATCCCTTCTTCAGTCTCTTCACAAATTTTGCTTCAATTTAATCGGGCTTAGAATCCTCATTCTTGTTTTCCTTAAATGATGCTTCTCTGGAGGTGGGTTTATATTTAACTATTATCATTTCATATGCAGTCAATGTTCCTAGAAGTTGATCAAACTCCAAGGTTTTTAGATCATGAAGTTCTTCTATAGCAGAGACCTTCAGATTGAACCTATCTGGGATAGATATCAAGATTTTCTGAACTAAAGAAGGTTCCTCAATTTTTTCACCAAGTGCTTTCATTGCATTTACCATTTATTCTACTCTCAGAAAGTATTTTCCAACAGTTTCATCTTATTTCATCTTCAGTTGTTCAAACTGTATTCTATAGGTTTGAAGCTTGGCGTCCTTTACCTTCTCATTACCTTCATAATTGCTAATGAGTTTTTCCCACATTTATTTGGCAGTTCCTAGGTGCATAACTTTTACGAATTCGGCTTCTGCAAGCCCACTCAAGATAGCATTCATAGCCTTAGCATTGAAGCTAAATTCTAGCTTGCCATCCTTATTAGCTAATACAACTCGCTTTGCATAACCAGTATCTACCACATCCCATACATCTGCACCTAAAGCCATTATGTAAGTTCTCATTCTAACTTTCCAGAAGGCAAAGTTTATTCCATTGAACAGAGGGGCCTTATTGGTTGAATTTCCTTCATGGCTTGACATGTTTAAGCTCTAGGATATACCCTTAGATAAGAAGGGTCGGATCTGATACCAATTGTTGGACAAATGAGAGGGGGGGGTGAATCAGTTGTAACCTTGCTTAAACAATAATACTTATTTTAAACTCTTTCCATATCACTCAATGAAAATCACAATAATGCAGGGAAGTAAGAAATAAACCATTCAACATCATTCACACATATGAGATACACAGAGACAGATATTTCCTGAGGAAACCCATAAAGGGTAAAAACCTCTTCGTATTTATATGATAAGTAATCTGTACATTCTTTACATTGTCATATATATGAGCACCAACTCATAATGAGGCTACAAACTCTATTTTGCAAGCTGCTACTTGCTGAGAGCACCAACTCTTTGGATTCTCTAGCACCAACTAGAAGGAAGCACCAACTCCCTAAGTGTTCCAGCACCAACCTCGAGTCACACAGGCACCAACCTGTATAACAGAGAACAATAGTTCTCCCTTGCACCACCCTGCCACCCTGGTTTCTCTAGCTATAACCAGATGGAAGCTACAACTCCCTTTGTTCAAGCACCCACTTGAACCTCTGAGGACAAAAGTCCTCCCTAGCACCTCCCTACCACTCTGAAATATAAATCTTTTCTATTATGACTTATTACAGTGATATAAATTTCTTCAATGGCTTACCAGTATCATCACTATTATGCTACATTGTGTTACTCTATCTGCATCAGTGTCTTCTTCACACTCCTTTGACTTTCTGTTCTTTTTCCTTTTATGCTCTCTACACCATGTCCCTTCAATGCACCATTCCCCTTCTGTGCATTTATGTTGCTGCGCTCTGCCTCCTTCTTCACACCTCAATCACACCCAACAACAACCCCCATTTCTTTTTTGTTCAGCATTCTTATATTCTCTATGCACCTTGTGCATGAAATCTGCTTCTTACTCTTGCATCCTCTCCACCCCCAATATCCTCCACATCCGGGTGTTTTCTCCACTTCACTCTTCCATATCTATCCCATATCCTATGTGCCACATTGTCTCTCTCTGTTCTGCATCTCCTTTCCATTGTGAGTGCTCTACCTGATCATCATGGTAACTCTTCAGCTTCTCTGGCCATTTCCCCCATGCATCCATACCCATTGGGTGTTATGTTGAGATTCCTCAACTTCTCTGGCAGTTGAGACTCTTCATCTTCTCTTTCATAGACGAGCTCATCCTCTGGAAGAAACCATAATTTGTTTCTAGAAATTACACTTTGAAGTGCAAAAATATCCCTCTGATCTTATTCAAGTTCATATGTAGAGTTGAATTGACTTCATTGAATCTTGCGTTCATTTTGCCATTTTTCACTTCGGCATTTCAGGATCCCCATGGTAAATATTTTGTTACTCTCCATGTCCTGATCCCCAAAACTATGAAATGGAGCTTGTCTGCACTAGATCCTTCCTCCATCTTCCATCAATGTGACCAATGGATGTGACCACAGGTTGAACCAAAATGTGTTTTTCATTTTGGCATTTCAGTAATCCTATTGTGTGGCATCTTGACTCTCCAAGTCGTAATCTCTGAAACTCTGAAAAAGGAGCTTGTTTCTTCAAGATTTTCTCTACATCTCTTCGACCATGTGACTACGAGAGGTGACCGAGTGCTTATCCATATAGTGCTTTCGCAATTTCTCTTTTCGTCACTTCGAAGTTCCTGTGGCGATGAGTTCTTGATGCTCCATGTCTCGCTATCCGAAGCTCTGAAATGGAGCTTGGTTGCACTAGCTACGATCATTTTGGCATTTCACATTTCGGCCTTTCACGATTTTGCATGTCGTGAATTCCTGTTGCAAGTTCGAGAGTTTAGGGAACCCCGTTCCTTTGACTTTGCAGTCGGTGAAATGACAATCTATCATCACATGTCCTATGGACCCAATGGTCCAGATCTTGTCATGAATTCGACACTTCATGGGCCTTCCTTGTTCCTAATTCAGGATTTCGTCGTTTCGCATTTCGTTGCTTCGGGACTCTTGTGATGAAGAGTCTCATCACTTGACTCTTCCAACTCCTGGTATCTAAAGCTCCGAAATGGAGTCGGATCGACGGTCCACACTCTATATGATTCTACGGTCCAGATCGCTTCGTGATTTTTCACATTGTGATTTTGGCATTCTTGATGTGAGAGTTCTTGACAAATCCACCTCCCAATCTGTGAAACTCTGAAATGGAGTTAGCTCAACTTTTTGGCTTTTCACACTTTGCAACTTCAGGATTCCTGTCATGAGAGTCCTTGACATCTCCAACTCCTGGTATCCGAACCTCCGGTATGGAGTCTTTGACATTTCTCGATTTTTCATTTCGCGACTTCGAGACTCCTATAGTAAGAGTTCTTGACATCCCCAACTCCCAGTATCCGAAATCCTGGTAGCCGAAACTCCAAAATGAAGTCTGATCAATGCTTCGATCTTGCCTTTCGATCATTATTGTTCTTCCTTGCCTGCCTGTCTGTTGATCTTCCTTGTCTTCATGTTTGTCATCGTTGTTGTTTTTCTTGCCATCAATGACAAGCATGCTCTTCTTGTAAACATGCCAACAGGAACCACTGTCACACTATCACTATGAGATATACGATTGTAAACCTATACCAATAAAATTGAACCATGCATCAACTATGCATCAACTTGTACCTCAACCTATAATCAACATGTACAATAAAAAAGTGCATCAACCATGCAGCAACTTGTACCAAACAATCTATAATCAACTTGTACCATAAACAAGTGCAACCAACCATGTACCAAGTATGTACCAATCATGTGTTAAGTACTCATCAACTATGAATAATCAATATGTACCAACATCATCAACTATACACCTCATGTATGTGCCAACTCATCAACTACTTGTCTCAACCATGTACCCAACTTGTACCTCAACCAAAATCCCTCATCAATTTCATCATCCAAATATGATTTGTAAATCTGTAATAGACCTGGTGTATATGATCACATACATGCAAACCTTCCTTAACTATAACAACAAGAGACTAGCATTTTCATCAAACGTTTCTTTAGTCTCACAAGACTAGTTTTGGATTAGTCAACAACCCTAACTTGAAATAATCATAACTTTGTACCTATAATGAATAAATATCTGCAACTAATACACAATGTTCTTCAGTGTGTTTTATGAAATTCCTCCATGTGTCACTACTTGAAACCTATTAGAAATGGAGTTATGGAAAAAATGGCATACCATGTTGAATTATGGCTTATTTTAGAGAGAGGCCTTGTAGAGCGTGCCCCGCACGAAATATTTGTTGAATTGATATGAAAATGTTACACAGCATAATAAATACTATACTCTAACTAACACATTTGGTCTTAGTTAATTTTGATGAGTTATGAATAAGTTATGATGTTTTTACCTGAAACACCTTAGAAAGCATCATCAAAAGAATTTATCCTTCCTTGAATTTTGACCTTCTTTTCTTCACCTTCCCTCAGAAATTCAGCTTAGATATCCTTTTCTTACCTCAGAAACCTATAGGTATTCAATATGCTCAAGTGTGTTTTAAATGAGAGAGCCTTTCCTCTTATTTATACTCTCCAAGTAGCTTCCTTAAAAACATCTTCTAGGTCACTTTGCCCACTTTCCTTATTTTAGGGTTAACCCACTTCTAATTTATCCATTAAATTTATTATTTAAATAATTGATTTTGTATTCACTTTTAATTATAGTGCACTCATCACTTCACTTTATTATTTACATTTAAAAACTCTTAAACAACTTTGACTACTTTGACCTTTTGGGGCTTCTAGATGACATATGAGGGTCCTCCAACCTCGTAAGGCCATAACTCTCAAACTGTGAGGAATTATGTGGCATTCCACATACCACCAGAAATGGAATGGCATGTATTATCCATATATAATATTATTACCTGAAAATATATAAAAACTCATACCATTATCCATCAAACAAACTTGGGTCCATTATCCAAACCTGGGTTCTCCAACTTCTCATGACCATAACTCTCTAACCGTGAGGAGTTATGTGATGTTCCACATACCACCGGAAATGGAATGACAAGAAATATCCATCGACGATAGTTTCACTGACAAATTCACCGGAATTAATCTCATTATTCCAAAAATAAGCATGGGTTCTCTAACCATACTTCTAGGATAACTCAATCTGCAAAGCATCTTCCCGTGAGGGATTTCACCATAAGGTGGCCACTTTGGATTTCATCCATTTATACTTATTACAAATCATGACAAGATAATAACAAGTCATATTTACATGAAACAATATTGGGTCCATTACCCAACCTTTGTGCTACGGGGCTTTCTTCAAGGGTTGAAATCAATGAAAACCAACCTTAATCAATAGGTGACAGGAAGAACTACATGATGCTCATGCCACATAGGTATCTGATGAATATGACTGGGAAGAATCCATGCCTAGTCTCACAGTCGTGGATAAAGGAGCTTGTGCAATACACGATCTTTATCCTCACTTTGGCCGACTTCAGGAGGTTAACACTTGCATTAGACTCCTCTTGTTGTGATACCACAAGGGATATCTTTGGCTCGACAGGTGTGTTACTATGGATCTAGCGTTGATCCACTTGATCAAAGGGCTGAGCATGCAGAGACTGGACCCTCACCAATTCTACCCAAGGAAGATTTTAGATCACTCCCTGTAACAACGCATAAAGGAGGATTATGGCGATGTATAAAAGGGAAAGCGAGGCTACAATGTAGCCTCCATGCAGGATGGCACAATGTGCCTAGATTGTCAGTTTATAGCTGGAAAGCTCGTCAGAAAGAACCGTCTGACATAGGTCACTAGATTTGTAGTATACCTCGTAGGGAAGTGTGTAGAAGGAATGCAAATGAATTGGGTGAGTTACCTCATCAATGAGCTCGATAAGAACTATCGTGAAGCGTAGGATCAAGGATACGAATTCCATTTCAGTTGGTTATTGGTACTGATCACATTTGTTGCTTGGCATATGTCGGAAGGAGAGACATTTCCAGAAGTTGAGCCATCGGAGCCATTGGCAATGAGGTTCTATACCTTGTGGTATACAAATGACATGTCGAAGCAGTGGCTGTCGAACATTGTCTTCCATGCTTGCTACCAATATCTCAAGCATGTTATTGAGGCATTTCCACGAATGACCTCGAACACATTACATCAGTACATACACTAGAGAAGTTTTGTGCAGATCAACACTTTATTTATATCACTGCACATAGGGATGAAAGTAAGGAGGAGTTTCATTCCTATTATAAGATGACCGACGAAGACATGGAGGAGATCAAAAAATAATGGCCAACAGAGTTCCTTGTACCAGTGGAATATGCAAAACTCTCCGACCCTAACATCATCGAAATTCCCTTGGTCACCCGGGTCAAACATGATGGACATACTAGCATGAAGAAAAATAAGAAAAGGGAGGAAGTGCAAAACATAGAAAATGATGAGGAGGCCAGTGCCTCAGATGAAAGTAGGCCTGGTTGACTCACATGAGGAGGAGGAGATAAAGTGAACCAAGAAGAAGGAGGGGAAGAAGGAGAAAATCAATACAAAGGAGAATTTAAATCACCGAAGTATCCCCCTACAAAGGCCGAAACATCGAAGAAAAGGAAGGTTTCTCTACAGAATCCCTCAGCAAGAAAGAAGACCCATGCCAATAAGCCTAAGTTGAAGAATGTGCTCACAGTGGACGATGTTGATCTCATCATCACAACCATGGAGGACGCTTCAGAGGATATCTTATAGAGACATGGAGCGAAGCAAGAGACGTTGTATGAAAGAATAGAAAAGGAGTTGAAATACATACAACAAGCCATCCATTCGAGTCACACAGTACCTATTGCACCTTCTTCATCAAAAATTGCATAATTGGGAGATAAGCTCACCCAGTTACGAATATTAGCATATGCAACAGAGCCTTGAATTCAATGAGTCCAAGAAGAAAAATAACAGGCTACAGAGGACTTGAAGCAAGAAAAGGAGGATTTCTTAGAGAAACTTTGAGTTGCGCAGAAGGAGAAATATGAAATTTGGGTGAAGTTCGAGAAGAAAAATGTGAAGATATAGGAATAAAAAGACCAGCTACTCGCAAAGCAGACTGCGGTCAAAGAAGCAGTAACTAACTCACTTTTCTCTATGTCGGGATTGGCATAGGAGGAACCCGAGTCAACTGAGATTCAAGTAGGGAAGCTCATCGAATCAATTCAATAGCTTCAAGCATGGATAACAGAGTTAGAGCTCCAAGCAGTGACGAAAATTCCACAATAAGTGCGCAACCAAAGGGAGGGAGCTTCCAGGAACACAGTTGAAAGAATCAGGGAAGTTGCCTCAGAGTGTAAGAAACTGAGTGATCAAAGTGATATGAACTATGAGCACCTTGCAAAAGATCCAGAGCTAAGGAAACTAGAAGCATAGGTCCAGGAGGCGCAGAAGAAGGAATCCACTGTGCAAGAACAAATGAAGCTTCTTACTATAGTCGAGAGGATGAAAAGATCATAGGAACAACACGCAGTCCAGTAGAAGATTACTGCCATCCATAGTAGAGTCATGGAAGTTACACAGAGATTACAGCCAGTGCAGGATGAAGCCTGCACATGTTTTGAAGAGATTGAAGGACAACGCTCGCAGCTGGATCAAATGGTTATGATAGTGGAACAACACCTGGAAGGGCCTGTTACAAAGAAACTGATTTAGACGTTCATCGAGAAGGAGGCTCTGGAGAAGTAACAAGTTGAGGTATATTGAGCTAATATTGAGGCCTTTGAAGGTGCATTTCCCAAATATGAGTGACTCGGGATGAGTCACAGGTGAGTGTTGAGGGCATGTTGGCCCTTGACCAAGTTTTGAGGAAATATTGGTAGTTTTTTACCACTTTTGGGACTTTGACAGGCTAGTCAAAGATGGAGCACCCAGGAAGAGCTGAGATCGCAGGATCTCACTCATTTTATGGAATTGTGGACCCAACAAAGGCTTTACTATGGTTTATGTAACGGGTTATGGGATGTCAGCCCATGGTTTTACCCATGTTTAGGCCTTTTTTGTAAAAGTATATATAACAAGGAATGTAAGGTATAAATTACTAGTTAGTGATTGGATTAGGGCAAGAGGTTGTAAGTTACTTTGTGCAGATAGATTGTGTAAAGTAAGTCTCTATGCTATTGAGGAGTTGGATTTGTGCCTTGACCTAATTTTGGGAAGGAAGATCTAGCGCGTTGAGCACAGATTTCATGTCCTCGACAGAGTTGTCTCTATGGATTTCTGCATAGGAGCATATGAATGTAAGAAGATTGAAGACTAATAAAGAAGAAGAAGAAGTTGGTGGAAATAGCCCCACACTGGGGTGAAGCACGTATATCCCGTGTCTTGATATGCTTTGTGCGATGTGATTTATGATTCATGTTGTGTATTTTCTTAGTGTTGTTGTTATAGTGTATGATGAATGCATCTGATGTTGTTTCTTAGTGCTTAAAGGTATTTTGAATGATAGATCTGAGCTAATTATATGTGTTGTGTTATTGGAAGTTCTTGATCTTTATTGTTATTGCATTGTGAATGAGACTCATGAATTAATGGATGTTGTTGTCTAAGTATTATGCTAAGTTTTTTAATCACAGATCTGTGTCCCATCTTGGTTGTAGACACCTGAGTCTTGCAACCCCGCCTGCCTCTACCTCAGGTGAGACTTCATATTATTCACAGGTGTTGTCGAAAGGTCCAATAGTTAGGGTTTTTTTGGTGAGTTGTTGAAGAATTTAACCCTGGGTCTATCATTGTTTCAACACTTCACCAAGCACACCTAGTAATACCACTGCGTCCCCTAGTATGAGAAGTAAAGGGATGAAAACCAAATTCACATGTGCCATTTGTTCAGAGTACGACCACTACACTCATCATTTCCCTGTGCTAACTCAGTTTCGACAGACACTAAGGGAAGTATGCCAAAGATTTCAGCAAGACCCCTCTCCACCCACATCATCGGGTACCCACATCATCGACATCCATTATGTCATGACCTCAGTCAATGAACAGATGAGGTTCCCTTGCTCTCTTTGTGACTCACTTTATCATTTCACATACCAGTGTCCTTCGATCATTGAATACAGGAGTCATCAAATGACCCTTATTCAAAATCCTCCAACCACCTCACTTCCTATGATGCAAGTGATTCCCCCTATTACTTATCCAAATATTTTTCACATCGCCTCCCCTAAACCTAAGTCACTTCCCATCCCTCCATGGTTCATGGATAGACTGTCTGAGGATTTTTTCCTAAATCCTCCCAATTCTCTGATTCATTTCCCCCAGGAAATATCATCACCAACCACAGTTTACAACCCACAATATCTAGACATTTGGTTTATGTCAAGCATGCCATCACGCCATAGTTGCGATACCCCACCTACGTCTTCACCACTTGAAGACAATCACATGGTGACAATCACCAATGTTACTTCCTCGGATCCCCTATAATCTCGCATTTTTCATTGCGATGAAGATATCCTAGAAGAACTAACTATCCTCGATTGCCCATGGACTATGCTCCATCACAGAGTGATTTTTCTCTCACAGGAATCCTTCAACCCTCCTACCCAATCCTCCATATGCGCTATCGAAACCAAGGATTTTTTTCCATCGAGGCATACAGACTGGTTCAACAACCCTATCACTACCCCTGATGATTTTGAAGAAGGAAAGATGGCCAACATTTCTCCCACTATCAAAATCGACATTTCCATCAAACCAAGAATCATAGAAGAAAACACCATTGGCACCGCATGCTCTCCTGAGGAACTCAAGAATTACAAAGCTCTCTTTCAGGAATACCAGGATATTTTTGCCTGGTCATATACATATATTCCCAGCCTCGATCCTTCTATCGTCTAACATTGCATCGACACATGGCCTCATGTCACCCCAGTAGGTCAAAAGAAACGACCACTCCACCCATACAAAGACACGACTATCAAATCAAAAATTGACAAATTACGCACTACAGGGTTCATATACCCCATCGCATACACGTCATGGGTCTCCAACCCCATCCCTGTTAACCAAAAATAGGGAAATATTTGCATCTGCACTAAATTTCGCGATTTCAATCACGCTTGTCCCAAAGACAACTTCCCAACTCCTTTCATCGACCAAATTATCGATGAATGTGTAGGCCATGAGGCCCTGTCCTTCATGGATGGGTTCTCTGGCTACAATAAAATCCAAATTCACCTAGCAGATCAGTATAAAACCGCATTTACTACCCCATGGGGTAATTTTTCTTATCGTGTCATTCCTTTTGGACTCAAAAAACATCGGTGCTATGTTCCAATGGGCCATGACTTACATTTTCCATGATATTTCTCGCATCATTCTCGCTTACTTGGAAGACCTCACCACTCAGTCCAAGAAATGATCTCACCATATAGACAACTTACGAGTCATATTTCAATGATGTCACCAATAAAATATGCGCTTGAACCCCCTCAAGTGTGTATTTTGTGTCACCATCGAACGCCTCCTTGGGTTCATCATCTCCCAACATGGCATCACCGTGGACCCCCTCAAGGTCCAATATATCACAAAAATTCTACCACCTAGGAATTTGTGCCAATTGTAGAGCTTATAGGGAAAAGAAAACTTCTTACGATGCTTTGTCCCAGATTACACCACTCATGCACATGGTTTCCTTTTCTTACTGCATCATGATATCCCATTTCGATGGGATGAACATTCCCAAACTTCTTTTGATGATTTAAAATTGGTGCTATATAATGCCCCTTTGATTAGTCCTCCCAACTATAATCGCGATTACATCCTCTACTTATCGGCCTCAGCCATCTCAGTAGCAGGAGTTCTCGTCCAAATAGCGGATGATAGTCGTGAGCATGTTATTTACTACATCAGTAAAAACCTTTGAGGACCACCCTTGAAGTACAATCACAAGGAGAAAATCGCCCTTGCATTTGTCCTCGCAGTCCAGAAACCATGACATTATATCTTTCTTCACACTACTAAAGTCATGGTGGATTCCAACCGCATGCAGTACTTGCTTAGTCGATGAAAAATTAATGGTAAATTTGCCTAATGGATCATCATCCTTCACAAATACGACCTAGAGTTTTCAACTCCCAAGATCAAGAAAGAACTTGTTCTCACTGAACTCATCACGATGTTTCCCTCATAAACTACAAATTCACATGTCAACTGAGATTTTCCTGACGAACACCTCTTCTACATCCCCTCAGAAGACCCTTGGTATGGAAACCTTCTCATCTACCTTCGGAAATAGAAATTTGGGTCTCATATCTCTCGAGATGATCATTGGTTCCTTCACCATTAGGCCCCTATATACCTCCTCATCAGTGACGTTTTTTATCGAAGTGGGGTCAACACCATACTCCACTGATGTTTAACCATTGAAAAAGCCAATAGAGTTTTGAACAATTGCCATAGCAGCGCCTGTGGTGGCCACCTCTCAGGTATGTCCACCGCCCAAAAAATCATTCGAGTCAGATACTTCTGGCCCACATTGTTTCATGAATGCATCCATGCTATCAAGCGATGCAAAAAATGCAAGCTTTATGCAAACAAAGAACGAGCGCCACCCGCTCTTCTATACCCAATAATCATTGTCAGCCCCTTTTGCAAATGGGGCATAGAATTCATGACTTGCAATCCTCCATATAGCAACAGACGCAAGTACATCGTCATGGAAGTAGATTAATTTACCAAATGGTTTGAAGCCATGCCTACCTTCAATAACACCGCTGACATAGAAACACGATTGTTCCTCAACCATGTCATTACCCTCTTTGGAGTCCCACTATAGTTAGTCTCTAATCACGGTAAACACTTTGAGAATGAGATGTTCGTCAAACTCTCCTCAAGGTTAGGATTCTCCCATGAGTTTGGATCCCCATACTACCCTCAGTCCAACGGATAGGACGAGGTTGTTAACAAAGACCTCAAAACAATGCTACAATGCATTGTCAACAAACATAAGACCAACTGGCATCATATGTTGTTTTTATCATTATGGTCTTATTGCACGATAGTAAAAATGCCACTAGTTTTACATTGTTTCATCTTATCCATGGGATTGAATCCACCCTCCCCATTGAGTGTGAAATCCACACGTTGCGCATTTCCATCGAGATATTACCTAACCCTGCTCGAATGGAGAAACGCTTTCTGAACTTAGAGTCACTGAATGAAGATTGTCTATCTTCCTTATAGGACAATGAGGCAGCTAAGAAATGGTTGAAGGACACCTTTGACTTCCATGTCAACCTTCGCTCATTTAATGAAGGATATCTCATCCTAGACTATGATATCACTCACAATACTCTCGGTCATGGGAAATTTGAGTCATTATGGCATGGACCCTACATCCTCCAATACTGCCTCACTAAAGGCGCATACATCCTGGCCTCACCAGAAGGCTATCCTCTCAAAGAGCCCGTCAACGGGCTATACCTAAAGAAATTTTATGCTTGAGCGTATACATGCTACACCAGGCTTTCTCTTCGTACACATTTGTAGAGTTTTTAGTCTTTTTTCATTCCTTCTACACCTCATGTATGATCTACCATCTGTTTTATTGACAAATGCATCCTTCATCGACCTACCACATCGGTTACACTGATGGAGCTAGCCGTTGGACACAGAATATTTCTTCGACCACTTTGGCCCTCTACACCCCCTCACATGAACTGCTCCACTCCAGCGACATATGTGTGGGCTCAACAACCAATGACCAAGAAGAATAAGAAAACGTCATTGGCCTCCTCACCAAGGCTAGTCACCTTAGTGTCTTATTATATTCCAATCTGTTTGTCTTGCAACTCAACAATGTATATCGTGTATGTGATACTTATCTCTTTCGCAAATACCTGTACGTTAGACTCTTATCTCGCAATTTTGATTCAATTACATTTACACATATTCCATGACAATTTAATCAAACAGAAGATAACATTGCTAACCTAGTGTTATATTGGCATTTATCACATCAAGACATCATCACACATACATAAATCATCAAAAGTCTGTCATATCATATTATAGATTAGACATCATAAAAACATAACAAAATATCATCACATGTAAACATCACGAAG